>OZ034966.1:72190559-72775559 GCA_964030785.1 Siderastrea siderea | reverse complement strand
CAAGAAATTCACAAGGAAAATTTCAAGTAATAAATATCGGAACTTTCGTGTCAGTTCATCAGAGTTCATTCAAGATTCAATCTGCTGGACTTGATCACTGCTAGTTCAAGTTTCAGATTTCAAGTTGCCTCACATTCAAACACTGATGGTTTTATAATTCATCTTAAACAGCAACCATGGATAAATCTGCAGCCCTTTTGATGGATTGGTCAACGCCTGGAGATATCCACAAGCGATCTAACTTTTCAAACAGAAATGCAGTCTCATTTTCGATGGGCTTCTTTCAAGCAAGCCTGAGAAACAAAATGCAAGGCTACTCCTACTATTGGTCAAGGCTTCCAAGGCCAATACAACATGGGCGGATACTGACAGATGCAATTTATTAAAGTGGCAACTTTTTTAGCAGAGATTTAAGTGTGATTCCAAATGGCCTGTGTTAACTGCAGGTGATTTTTGCTGAGGTTTTACATTGGGTAATTCTTTTAGTGCATGCAGCAGGGGTAGAGTTAAAATGTATGCAATATAAATTGTTTTTTGCTCACACCATATGCACTGACTGCTCCTGTTGCACTTTATAATAACATTGCAATCAAATCACCATGAAAATGCCTAGACACTAGGTGATTTAATTTGAACTCACACTCAAGAGTTCAATCACTCTTGTAAAATCACATCATTCAAAAACTACCAACAGCTGCTTATCACCAAACATGACTGACAACCACATCTACACTCTTTACATGTACCTCTGTATGGGCAAAAGTAGCAAACTTTCCACCTAGGTCTCTCACAGGTTCCTTGTTGTCTCTGAAGTCTAAAATATCCAGTACTTTGTGAGTGTAGTGATCTTCTGCTGCATTGTAATAACCATAGAATGTATCAAAACCGCGATACGTTGGCGTGTACTCCCACTTGTTGTAGCCCAAGTGCCACTTGCCAACCATGTGAGTTGCATATCCTTTAAAAAGAAGACAATTACATTATTTTGTCATACATTGCATAATTATATTTATTTATCGCTGAGATAGACTACAAATAGTCTTTTTTCCACTCAAGGAGAGGTAATCAAGCAATTATGCACAAAAAGAATGTGCAAAGGCAGTGTCGTCTGCCCAGTGGAGATCGACCTCATTCGCACGTGATGAGCTACTAGTGCAGTGAGCCAAGGGCAGCTAGTTGAGATGACAGGATTTTCACAGGTGAAAGTTTACTACAAGAATGGGAGAGCCCCTGGGCACTTACTCTTACCGATCCAGTTCCAGAAGCATTTGAATACCCTCCTTCTGATTGGCCAGAAAAAAATTACTCTTACTGATCCTGTTCTGGGAGCATTTGAATTCCCTCCTTCTGATTGGCCAGAAAAATTAAGAGTCAATAGTGCCCCAGGGTTCTCTCGTTCTTGTTGTAAACTTTCGCCAATGAAAATTCTGTTGTCCAGACTAGCTGCCCCTGGGTCTCCAAGGATGACAAATGCGCTGATGGCCTAGTTTGTGCCTGCACGCTGACATTTGATCTCACTCTTTTGTTGTTGTAAAGTACTTGATTGTGACCAGAAGTATACACTGTACAAAGCTACATGAAACACATTACATTACTGAGAGTGAATGTATGAAATGGTCATATATATTATGTATAAACTGCAGACTCAAAACATAAAATGATGACGACCACTGCGGTTAAAGATCTCAACTTTAATACGCAGTTGACAAAAAAAAATACTGAAAAAGCCTGAACGTTTTTCAGGTTTCTTTTAACAACTGCTTAAGTTGATATCATTAACTGTGACGGTCGTTTTCATTTCACATTACATTATTACTGATAATCACCTGATTCCTTGAGTTTCTGGGGCAGTGTAGTGAAATTAAGTGGCAGTCCATACGGGCTTGTTGCAAGTAATACCAGATGCTGCATACCTGCATGATGTCGCAAGGAGAAAAATAATTATCTTTCATCTTCTCTTTACTTTGGCTAAAATAATATCATAAAATTATTTTAGAGTAAAAGCCCATATTTCATTCAAAAGACTTTTTGGGTGGGCTAATATTTTTTTTATGGGGGAAATTAATGGTTTAATAATGTTTAAGGGGGTGCAGATAGGAAAGGAGGAGCTTTATATGGAAGGAATTTTGGTTAGGCATTCAAGGCAGTTGCAGGTAATGGGCTTATCTCAGTTCCAAAGAGCTTTGTCTGAGGTTTGTAAGACTTATTTTTGGGTTAGCTATTTTCAGAGGTACTTTAGCTGGAATTTCACAGTAGCAGCATTAAGAAACTAACAATAATAATTAAAGTTGGACATTTTAATATGCTTATACAAAACAATAACCACAATCAGGCAATTTGAGGTGGGCATGCCCAGTCATAACTTCTGCAAATTATATGAACATTATTTGATTATATATTGTGATAAGAAGTAACATGATCATTTTGTGATCAAGATCACCTGAGTTTTAACATTGACATATTGTTAGTAACAACAAACTCTGAGATTGATTCATTCTTATAGATGCTTCAAGATCCAAACCGTCAAGTCAGATGGGATACAAAGCATTTTGTATTGATACATGTATTTCACAAATTTCATAACAAAAATCTGCCTACAGCTGGTTATGTAACCTTATCTAATTTATGTCACGGTTGTTGATCATGCTGTATATCAGTTAATTAGATGGACTACTTTGTAAAGACAACTGCAAATCGCGGCCTTGTCCAAATGTAGCAACATGCAAAATACAGCTTACAATCAGTGTAAACCACTCTATTTCTGTTTAAACTTAGCCTCTGGCTTACACATTTTGACAAGGAGTCTTTACACCGCTTGCTGTTACTGCATTAGTTTGCTGCATCTAGGAATTGCCCCTCCAAGCTCCACCCCCAAAAGATCTAGACGCAACATTTTCACCCATTTCCTTCAAGTACACAGCGTTTTTAGCAATAAACTCACCAGTGTGGATGGGGTACATTCCTGTCATAAGCGCACTTCGCGTTGGTGTGCAAATCGGAAGAACATAGTAGTTGTCAAGGATGACTCCTTCTGCTGCCAGCTTATCAATGTTCGGTGTTTTGATTTTTGAGCCATGAAAACCGACGTCACTCCAGCCGAGGTCGTCCGCTAGTAGAAATAATATATGAGGGGGCTTACTGGATCTATTTGCCCCTGCAACAGACAAATACACTGCAAACAAAATGCAAAGAAGACACAGTGCAAGGAGCTTGTTAGAGGGCGCCATATTGCATGGAATGCCAGGTTGACGTCAGAACCGGGCTGCTACCCACTCCCCTATGTCCAGTCACGCTATTTCAAAAGTCACGTTATCCTAGCAAAAGCCGTCCCAGGGGTAAGTTGTGAAAAACCTATCTTCGGAAGTAACTGTTAAAGTTAGACGTCAAATTACTGATTGGAGTGAACGTAAGACGCTAAAAGTTACGGCATGCAGCTCGCAACTCGCAATTCTCAACCTGTCTGTGACGCAGTAACTGGTCTTACTGGAACCATTCTAGCTGCTTGCTTTGGAAACGAAGAAAAAAGAAAAAGGACACTTGATCGACAACATAGGAATTGATTGATGTGGGTTCCTTACCATTTTCTGCTATTCACAATTACTAACTTGAGGCACACCCAATCAAGGCACAGAGTCTCAAGTGTAGCAAGTATCAATGGGTGTAGGAAGGGCCAGGCCGGGTTGGTGGTCCGGACGAGATTTAAACCCTCAATATCCCGCTGTGCAACATTCCACTTTTGGTAGTTTACCCTACATTACAAGACATTTTTGTACAAGCACTGTTCTCTGGACGTTTTCCCGTTTAACCAAGTAAGAAACGACAGGGTTTTACCAACGACAACCTTGACCGACGACGTATGGTGAACTGTGGATTAAAATGGGTGTGGAGATTTTCAAATTAGCTTTGTATCAAGCTTTCCAAAATAACTTAAAATACCCGGTAAAAACAGTCAAAATATTAACACAGTGTTGTTCTTTGTTTTGTGTTTCTTTTGTTGCGCTTTGTAACCGGAAGCCGCAAAAATGGCATCCGGTTTTTGATTATCCCAGAGCCCGTGCGTGGCATTTCGATCCCGCTGACCTTAAATGCACGCAGGCTCTGGGGACGAGATTAGGGAGACTTTGGCGCTCCCCTGGCGTCGCGTCGCGTCTCCCCGGAATTTCACGCGCGCGCGTGTGCATTTTTGTCCTCCCCACGATCGCTATCACCAAAAACTGCTCGCAGTTTAGGGGAGTGGTTGCCCAGTCTATTTATTCCTTAATATCAAGTAATCCAATTCGAACCTCGCGAGAGCAGTTTTAAAGGTTTAGAAAGTTTGGCTAACTCAGAAATTTTTAAAACATTGTAAACCTGCTCTCGTTAGGGTGGGGGAGGGAGAGGGGCGGGGTTATTTAAAACATTGTAAACCTGCTCTCGTTAGGGTGGGGGAGGGAGAGGGGCGGGGTTATTGGAAAGGTTGGAAGGGGTGGGCGATTTTCAAACGTTTACGATGTCGTCGAGTTGTTGCGTTTCCATTTCCGCAAATCTTCTCTTTTTATGATTTATGTTCGAGCCTTCTTGGTTACTGGTTTCAGTGTTTTCGTTATTAGACTCGGGGACTTCGGATGAAACTGCGGGCAGTCCAAACGCCAGCATAATATTGAAGTTCGGCAGTTCTTCGTCTGTACCGGCCATTATTGTCAGACAGGAGAATTTGTCAGTTCCTTACAGCTTTCTATGAGTTTACTGGAATAATAGTCAGTAGGTTTTCGACCAACAAGAACGCGCGTTATATCTCAGTTATTTTATAAACAGCCTTTATTGAGAGGTCTCATAGCTTACAGACACGAATTAAAAATTTTAAAGCCTCACACATGATACGGAAAACCTTAAGCATGCCACTTCAACCGTATTTTTAAAATCTATTACCTAGTCGGTTTTAACAACTTACAGTAAGAACATCAGCTACTGTAGGCTTCTAAGGGCCGATTTAAACTGATGGTTGAACTTTGTCGCATGCGACATGCTTACGACAAGCTTATGACACGAATTAATTGGTATTAATCGACACAACGACTTATCGATTACAATACAACGGAATGAAGTAGGATTTTGAAACATGCATCCAACCCCACGTCAGTCGTAACCACAAGCGTTAAGCGATGCAAAGTGTATAGAATTTTGGAAGGCGCGAGGACCGCGAGCTAAAGTTACATGCAGCAGTCAGAAGCAAAAATAAAAATCGTACCAAGTAAATTGGCCCTTAGACTGACTCCTCATCCCTTAGTATTTCAAACGAGGAAAAAAAACCTCAGTGGCCTTGTGAATAATATTTTTAATGCTTAATCTGAAAAGCGAATGAAGGAAAATTAACCAAGGAATCATTAATTACTCCACACTGACTGCGACCAGTAGGTAGCTCTTTTCTCCAAAGAATAGTCGTGTAACAGGCGATCAGCACGCGCGTAGCGACCGTCTTTGAATATGTGTCCTTTATTCTGAACACTTGAAATGTCGTGCAATATTCATGTAGTCCGCCTTTTACTTTAATAAGGCATTTTAATTGACGTAGAAAAAAAATTAAAGTGAGCGATAAATTCCAGCTTACCCAGTTGTAGCCTCAAACGCAGTCGTTCTTAGGGGAGTCGTATTACCCTCCTCCCTGCAACCCAGTTCCAATCGCCAGTTGCAAAAATTCTGCAGATAACTGAAATTACTGTGCTTGTTGCTTTTTATCCCCAAGGCGCTTGCCCTTGTCACTGCCATCATCATCACCACTGTAATTACTACTTACTAGGTGGTGCAACAAGAAGATTTGATTTAGTTATGTTCACAAAGTCTCACATGTTCTTGCTCATTTGCTCCAAAGGCAAAGGTGTGAAGCTGAAACTGCCCCCCCCCCCCCCCGTACACCATATACACATACATACATTGCAAAGCTTTCATGTAAGTCTGTTGTAAGCTGCTGAGGATCAACAATTCATGAATTT
Source organism: Siderastrea siderea (assembly GCA_964030785.1). NCBI lineage: Eukaryota > Metazoa > Cnidaria > Anthozoa > Scleractinia > Rhizangiidae > Siderastrea > Siderastrea siderea. Next base: position 72,769,590 of record OZ034966.1, on the reverse strand, counting down.
CTCCACAAGTATGGCACTTCTTAAAGAACAGAAAACCAAGAGATTCCACTAACTGATCAGTAAGAAAAATTTTACGACCCTCTAAATACAAGTGATGGATTTTACGAATGAAAATCTTTGTTCTTCATTTTTTTTTCGGTGTACGTGGCAAGTGTTCTTTCATGACTTGTCTACCGAAGTTTCTTTCTTATCTTCATCAACTATGTGTTAATTAACAAAGCGTCAGCTTCAGCTTGACGTCTTAAGTCCGTCAAGCTATGAAAGATCTCGCCTCTTTCAAGAGAATATTATCTAATTTGAATCTATCTTAAGACAACTCTTGTAAATGCCCTTTTTGCTCATTACAATTGTAAATATGTAAATACCATTTAACTACTATTGTATTTATATACACCTAATTGCAATATCGTTGTCATACAAAAATGAAAAAAAGAGAAAAGGAAAAAGCCAAATAGGACTAAAATAGGCACGCTAACTTTATTCAGAGCCGCTCAAAAAGTCCATATGGAGGCCAATTTACGTTTTATCAACTCCACTGATACAAAATTGATGTATTATACTGTAGTGCATAAGTGCTTTGAGTATTATTAAAATCTGACAATGTAATTTGCATGGCTAATTAATTCCTATTTGGCTTTTCTCTTATACGTTTTTTCTTTTTTGTAGGACAACGTTATTGCAATTAGGTGTATATACTTTTTATTTATTTATTTATTTATTTATTTATTTATTTATTTATTTATTTATTTATTTATTTATTTATGATGTGTTTTATCTTAATGCGTATTTGTATTTTCGGACCTTTCTTGTGCTTTAACGAGCTACGGCTCCTGAGTTCTTCAAGGGTAAATAAAATGTCTGTGTCCAACAAAAAAAGTGCAGGGTGAAACACTGACGAGCCACAAGCAAACAAACGAACAAACATACAAACAAACAACAAAATAAACAAAACAAAACAAACGAACACTCATAGCTATGAGTTTTCGTACTGAAGTGAAATTTGTCGATCTAGTCCAGCTGCTGGGGTCAATTTACATTAGTACGGCTCGCAGCACTAGAACACTATAAAAATCGTGTTGGTGTCACTTAAACATGTAAGCACCCCCTAACTGGACATATAACAATGTACATTACTGATCACCACAGAAATTGCTGTACAAACCACGTATTACTCTTGCAAGTTACTATTCAACCAAAATAAGACCATACAAAGGTAGTTACTAGACGTTTTCGAAGAAATCGCAATTAATCTGTGGTACTGACCTGTTGCAGTTTTAGTCTCCATTTACCGTATTTTCTCGATTAAACGCCGGGGGCGTTTATTTAAAACTCAGCCTCGTAGACCCGGCGTTTATTCGAACCCGGCGTTTATTCGGGGCCCGGCGTTTAATCGAGAAAATATGGTATTACTGGTAAAAGAGGCGGTTGTGTACACAGTTTTACGTACAGAAAGTCACGTTACCTTTGAGGTCGTTCTTTCAGAGGCTCCATTCTTTTGCGGGGTCGATACTTGTGGAACTTTCCGGTATATTTTTCCTTGATTCCCTTTTAATTATCAGAAATAATTTCGCGTTTAATTGTTCAAAGGTACGTAGTTTAACTTGATTACAAACGATAAAAGGCTGTGATCACGTCTAAAACTACCCATTGGTTCAAGGTTTTGTCAAAAATCTAATCTTGCCACGGAGTCCAGACACCCTCTATCAGTGCTTTTATAACTGCTTTGGGGTCACGAGGCCCATAAAGAGAAGGTACTACCCCCTTCATGTAGTACTGCACTCTTTCTTGCAATGCCTTCACCGCGTCTGGAAGCTTCTCGCTAAGGTCGTTGTGTTCTGTTGGGTCAGCAGTTATGTTGTACAGAGCGATTTTCAGCGTGGGCGCAGTGTTCTGTTGAATAGAATTAAGACAGTATGTTCAATTAGCTAACAGATGGTATTAAAAAGTAACCCATGTCCTTCACTGTTTCGCTTCTTTGCCAAGAGATCAATTATATCATACATTTGAAAGAGTAATGACAATCTACCGTGCATTATTAAAAATTTAACACTTTGTTTCTTTGTATATAAATTATTACCTTTCAAACCCCCTTTAGATTTACATTAATGTGTTTTGTCTCTAAATTTTTCTTCTAAACTATTTTCTGGAGTTCAAAGATTTTCCTGTGTTTTGTCAAACCAGTTATCATATAGCTTTCCTCAGAGGAAAAATACTCCTATACTCCTGAAACATGGAAACATCAAGACGAAGAAATGAAATACATTCTTGAAAGGAGTACGAGCCATAACAGCATGCTTTTTGATGATTTTTCATACAGGTATGGGAGGGACCCAGATTTTTCACGTTGCAATCCATTTCCATCATGGCTATCTAGAGCAAAAAGTATTGTCAGCGCCTTTAGTGCCCTATGAAAGTAATTCTTACCCAAACTAGACCACCTTTTAAGGTTTCCATAGACGCCAATGTGTTTTTTGTCTTTTCAGAAGGTTGCAAGATAAAAAGTCACAAGTACTGCACATGCGTACTTTGGTAACCTGTAGCCACAAACGGGCAGTATGGCCACGTTGGTAGCCGGCACTACCCCTTGATTTACCATAACAATAGTAGTGAGTCTCAGTGTTAGAAGCCGTGGACAGCGGCCATTAGCACCCATTTGTGGCTACATCTTACAGCTTGTCATCAATGTTTTACTTTTGTCAGAACTCTGAGCCTGAATGTCAACTCTGCGGTGCCGATGAGGCAACAACAACAACAACAACAGTTTATTTGTATTCCCAATTACAAATGGTATTGCACATAAAAACAAAAAACAAAAAACAAAAAAAGAAGAAAAAAAGTATAAAATTAAAGTAGAGAAAGCGGTTAATTTACAATTCTTGTATCTAATGATTCATTTCTTAATGAAAAAGCTTCGTAAATGAAGTGACCTAATCTATTACAAATGAAAGCATCAGTGCTATTAAAGAGAAAAACAATTTTGTTATTAGCATTTAAATAATTGAATTCGGGATATTTGCTAATGATATCTTCCACTAAAGAATTTCTAATTGTGTCATATTTGTCGCATAAAAAGATGAAGTGTGCTTCGTTTTCAACTTCATTTGAGCTGCAGTATTGACGGATTCTCAGATGCTCAGGGAGTTTAGGGGTGGAATGTCTTCCAGTTTCAATTCTTAGGTTATGATTACCTGCCCTAAGTTTTGCTACTGCCCGCCGATGTTTCTGGTTTGTAATGAGTTCTAGTGAGTTAGAGGTAGTTACATCTGTTTTGAAGGTAGAGTAAAATGTAAGTTTTTTGTTGCATTTGATCATCTCATATTGCATAACCATGTCACGTGACCTTGTCAATCATAATAAATGGTCGTGGCTCGAAATAGACGGCTGAAATGGAAAGGGCGTCATGAAATTAGTCTAGGGTTTCCAATTTTGAGGCCACTAACATTTAATTGTAAGATTTTAGGACAATTTGAAAGTTTGAAAAAATTAATTATAAAAGATTTGTATGCTGGGTGGCAATTATAGGATCTCTGTCAGCTCTTTTTTTTAACTCTTGTGGGATGTAACTAGAGTGAAAAAATAGTAAGATTTTCAATTTTGTGATTACTGACGTTAAAGTACGACATTTTACGGTTATTTTAATGTTAAAAAAATTACCAAGACTTTGTCGAGAATGTTTTCTTTGCGTGACTTGAAAGTAGATTTTGCGTGACATGCGAGTACATGTAAGCTTTGTTCGGTGAGCCTCGTTTTGAAGTTTCGGGCCTCGTGGTCAAAAACGTATCGGAGACGTTTTCGCTTTTGTAAGTTTTCTGGTGACCTGTAACTGTTGAGACTTGGATGAGGAATAAATCTGTGTACTGTGAGACTGAGCTGAGTTGATTTGGTGTACGGGGAGATCAACGAAAATATTTCCCACAACTTACAGGGAATACAAAAGAAGGTGTGCTTTTTTTTATTATTCCCGGCTTAAAGGTTATGGCATGTACACATTCACAACTCTAATTTTGCAGGGTAACTGAACAGTTTATTAATTTTGGCAAAATCTTCAAAACGGACAACGTGTTTCTAACTTACATTTTTACACTTCAATGAACGCAGTTTAATAGTTTGACGTTACCAATTTACCATTGTCTCTAAATTTGCAAGGTAAGATATCTTGGGCTCCCTTTTGCTAACAAAACCCCTCTGGAATACTCAAAGGAAACTTACAGCGGTTCCCTCATAAGGTAATTTCAGGCCTGGTTAATTTCTACAACAAACCTTGCACACAAGTAGGTAACTTCCAACAAGTAGGGGGCTCTTTTATTTTTTTAGCACATGATCGCAGTCAACGTAGCAAACTACATCAGCCTAAAAATTGACACACAGACAGGATAAGACATAAATATTAAAAATCGAAGAAAACGTTCTCTGGCTAGAATGAATAAAAAGTAAAATCGAGCTTTCGGCTGTCGAGCTACAGCCTTTGATGGATGGCCTTCCATCGAAGGCTGTAGCCCGACAGCCGAAAGCTCGATTTTATTATTTTTAATTCTAGCCAGAGAACGTTTTTCTTTTTTTCGATTTTTAATACATCAGCCTACATTGTACTCTACCTTGCCATGTTTCAAGGCTGGTTCTCCACCAAGCTCCGGAGGTTTATACCAGGAAGAATTTTCTACACTCATGAGTAGTTTCATGTCACCTGCTCTCAGAGCAATTCCTTCATAATAGGTGACGTCCGGTGAGTCGTCATTTTCTTTTTCAGGTTTCAAGTCGATATTAAGAAGTATCTCCTTTCTCGGTGAGGGCTCTCCTTTAGAAATGGTGTTCCAGACATCCATACCATCCAGAGGTGTTGGCGCATAGTCAAGCGAACCACCTGTTGGAAAAAGAAGAGCAATTTTGCTACCCTACAAATGTACTTCACGATAACTTTGATTTTTCACATATGTTTTGTTGTCACTCATGGATAAAATAAAACAAATACAGAACCAGAAGCTGCCATTATCATTACTATATTATAATTTTTTTTTTTGCTATTTTTTCACACATGATAGAATTTAAAAAAAAATACTGAAGGAAGGAAGGAAGGAAGGAAGTTAAACGAAAACAGTACCTGCAAGGTTGACCAACGTTGGGAACCAATCTGTAACGTGCATTAGCTCTTTACATTTCACACCCATTCTACCAAGCATGTTTCCATGGACAAAACTGACTCCTCTCACCCCTCCCTCCCACAAAGTAGTCTTGTGTCCACGGAGCGGCCAGTTGAAACCACCGTGATTATGCCATCCACCATTATCAGTTGAGAAAATCACTAACGTGTCCTCCCATAACCTGAAATAAAAGTAAGATAGAGTGCAGAGCTGAAAATGCAGAAAATCAAATTCTAACGCTAAATTAAAGGTTAGTAACATACGCTCAATTTCAACTTGTAGATTGCATAACCTAATTAAATGCATTTTTTTTTGCATGGTTTTTCGTATATAAAATTTGTTATTTTTTTGTAAAATTACATTAGTTGTAGTTAGTTGTAAACATGCGAAGATTAATCCACAGCAAGTAAATTACAACAATAAGAAGTCTTTATTCATCGGACAACAATACATATCAGATGTTACAATAAAAATTATTCAAAAAATTATTATATGTGCAAAAGTACAATACATGTATATAAGTGAACTAAATGTGAAGGGATTACTTGTTTGCGTGCCATAGAGTGAGCCATACAATGTCAACAACAAAAATTTTCAATCCATCACAGAAGTGCAAATTAAACAACTCTACATTTATGTACATATCAGAACGCCAAGCAAACCAGAGGGTGTCAATGGGGTGTACCTCTAGTCAGTAAACAGTTAGAAAAATCGCTTTTAGTCAGTAAACAGTAAAAAAAATCCGTTTTAGTCAGTAAACAGCAAACGGGGAAAAAAGTCAGTTAATAATTAATGTCTACTAACTTTTTTCTCACAATGTAGTCAACAGCGATGTTGATCACAAACTTTCATCTTCTTAGTGGTAGGAAAAAAATCCCAGAATCGATAAAACGGTCTTAAATAGAACAAATAAAAATAAAAAACAGCATGGAAAATACTTCACTGACGAACGGGTGAGTTTCTGACGAGTGAACAAAAATCACATGCGCGCATTTTTCTATGGCTTAAACTCTATTGTTGAAGACAGCAGCAAGCAGAATCGACAGAATCAAACAGGAGTCACCATCAAGTGGTCTCAAGTGCCAACCGTAAGACTTAAAGGGGCTATGTGACCATTTCTAGTGTCACTTTAAAAAGCCAAAGGACATATTTATATCAGTGGGAACCTAAACAAATTGGTTCAGCTTTGTTTAAATTTTTTCTACTAGTGCTCTAAGAGTATTAAAACATAAGCGTCCAGAATCCTTCAGCAGCAGAAGACCTGGCTGGAAATGGATTGCAACTTGAAAAAAATTAGGCTAATGTTTTCAAGTTTATCGTCGTGTCTTGGTGAACTAAAAAAAAACTCTGATTGTGATATATTCTTTCTTCGCAAATTCACTTGATATCTTTCTTTTAGTGTTCTATAAGCTGATGCTGTGTCTGAGAAAGGTAGTAAGTTTTAATGTAGGGCAGCTGAGTTTTGACCCAAGAACGTCGAAATCTCCATGACATAGCCCCTTTAAAACGTTCGCGCTAATTGTTTCTGCGCACGCAATCCACTTGGCGATGTCATGCCACGTCATGCATTGAGCGCGCGCGCTGTTGAAGAAATGTGGAGATATATAGCGCTAGTGGGCACTTTAATATCTATGCATGGGTTTAACTATTAACTCTCTTAAATGTTCGGTGACCCCATATTTTCTTTTGATAGATCACTTTCTTTGTCGATTATCTACGTTTTGTGAAAAATTAAAGAAAATCTGTATTGTGGAAGTTTGATTTTTTTCAACTTTTCTGCCCTCGCATCATCAAATTTTGCTATTATTGTAGCTGCACGGAATTCGTAAAAGTCCATCTTAGAGGCTGAGTTTAACTAAAAGGATGACACCGGTTCAAATTGTCTACTTTACAGAACCACTTAAATAAAATTTGACTAGGAAAGTGGGTCTAAAGCGAATCATTTTTAATATTTTTCAATTAACAAGCACCGAGGCCATGTCGAGTTACGAGGACCGATGTGTCAAAATTGGGGTAGTTTTCCACGCTCTTTATTTCGTAAACGAAGTCGGTGACCCCCCAATTTTTTTTGCATTTCTGACATAGGTAACTCATTATCTGACTGTAGCCAAACTATTAAAAAAATCTGTGTTGTAGAAGTTTTTCGCGCGAACGTCCTTAAGGTCCTTTAATTGACACCAAGAAAACCCTCCACGTGCAGCCTGAAGTTATTGAAGTTCTCAATTAAATAATATTCTTGAGCGAAAACGCTCGATATCTTCAGCATTACACAGCACAAATGGATGCTATGCCGCGTTTGCCAAGGTCGAAGGTCAGGAGAGACCCTGGAACGATTATATAAAGCCGCAGATACAGCGCAGGCTCAGGGCTTGTAACGAAAATCAGTCACGCAGCAGACTAAAAACTACAACAATGACCGGAAGGTCTTAGCAGGGTCAAAAATCGACTCAAAAATGATTTAAACGAAATATTGGCAAACTCAATTTTTTTATATGCACACAAAAAACGTTCAAAATTTGTCTTTTATGTACTGCATACGCTAAGAAAACGGCTTCCTTTTATACGATAGTCAGCTCGTATTTTGTTATTTATACGGTTACGATAACAAAAATCCATTGTTATACGCTAGTCAGTTAACCCCATTGACACCCTCAAATCAGGTCGCTTTATGGAAATTATTCCAAAATGTCTACTGATTATTCTCAGATAATCAATTCCGAAATCACGTTAATTCTTTCTTCCATGTTATTAGACCACCTATTATTCTCAAGTATTCTTGCTACAAAACGGCCAAATGAAGACACATACCAGGGTATCAAAAGTTAATTGTGCCTTTTTGGTGATCAGTGCAGAATTTAAGGGCAGCTTCAAAACATGGCACTTGACTAAAGTTTAAAAATCTTGATTAATTACTTAATATTAGTGCTAACATGCTCTTTTACATGTACTTTAAATCCCTACATACTGTAATTGAGTGACATTTTTTTTCACAATTTGACCTATTTTTTTTACCAAAAGGTTCAAAATTTGTCACTATTATATCAAATGTAACTCTTTAAAAAAGATTGCTCTTGTCATTCCTTAAATAATTTATGCAACCCTAAAAAGCAACAAAAAATTACAACAACAATAACCAGCCTGAGGGTACTAGTCTCCCTAATCAGAACTCAGCAAATTAAAATAATGTTAAAGCAAGGAAAACACTATAAAATAATTACTGTCAAAAATCGGTATACATACGTAATCATGAATGTAGTATCTGTTGTGGTTCAATTTTATCCTTGGTTCAATTTTTATTTTCCTTTGTTTTAAGCTCATTATCATACACAAAAACAAAGGAAAATAAAAATTGAACCAATTATAAAATTGAACCACAACATATACATAAACTTGGCACTGTCTGAATATGTACAATTACGTCAAAAGCACTGAGTGAGTATTCCATACCCAGCATCTTTCATGGCCTCAGTGATATTGCCAATTGCCTCATCCATAATATCCACCATACCAGCATAGGTCCTGCGATTTTCATCCTCAATAAAGCTGTATTTGTCTATATACTGTTGTGGAGCTTGGAGTGGAACATGGACATTTTGGAATGCCATATACAGAAACAAAGGAGTGGAAGAATTGTGTGACTTGATGATTTGCTCTGCTCGCTACAATCAGGAAAAATACAGCATAACAAGCCAAAAGGTGTTACAAAAGAGACAAAGGAACTAACTGGTGAGATTACTGTACTTTACTTAGCAGGTGGATCCAGAGGATGGCCACAGGATACCCACCACCTCTTCCTAATGTTTGAACAAAATATTAGCCTGCAATGCAGGCGTTTTTTGGAGACACCAGAGTGCCAAAATGTCGGTTAATCGTAGCCACCATGTTGGATTTGCAACTCATTTTCCTTTCAGACTAATCCCCACCCCCTCGGTTGCTCTTTCTACTCTTTCCAATCTTCTGCTTTTAAAATCCAAGATGGCAGCTATAGCATTTGCTCGCCCCCAAACTACGCCTGCTTTGCAGGCTAACAAAATATAAGCACTGGATCAGAAGCAATGGACAGTTGCATAAAACACAATCCACCCGTGGACTCCTTGATCTGACAAGGAGATTTGACTGGCAAATTGAAAAGAAAATTTGGCAGAACTCTGTATATTTTAAATTATATGCCCCAGAATAAAAGGAAAGTTTAGGTTTCAAGTTGCAAGCAAAGATTTGAGAACTTGTTTCTCCTCACACCTCGTGTGGCAGTGTCATCTGTGAGTGAGTGAGGAAATTGCCAGGCAAGAAATTGCCACTAGTTCACACACTAGATGAACTTATTTAAACATGTCAAGCACCTTTAAATTTGCCGCTAAAATCACTGCTAAAAACACATTTAATATAAATTAAATTGCCTGTAATGCAAATGTCTCAGGGCAACATGTACTCTTAAAACCAAGCTCAAACCATATAGACCTCCACTTCAAAGTCTCTCTTTGACTTGCAACTGACAACCGTCTTATACACTCTTACCTCTGCATGGGCAAATGTACTAAACTTTCCATTCAGGTTTCTCACTGGCTCCTTGTTGTCTCTGAAGTCTAATATATCCAGTACTTTGTGAGTGTAGTGGTCTTCTTGTCCATTGTAATAACCATAGAATGTATCAAAACCACGATATGTTGGGGTGTACTCCCACTTGTTGTAGCCCAAGTGCCATTTACCAACCATGTGAGTTGCATAACCTTTGCAAAGAAGACAACATCATTTTGTCATACACTGCATACATGAGCTAGACTATGAGCAGTCATGAACTGTAGCATGAGCAACATTGTTTATGGCATGAGATGAGCAGCTCACTACAGTGTAGTGAGCAGGCTCGCTATATTACATGTTTCATCATGCGTGCATCATGTTTCCAAAGATGGAACTGCTTTTTTTAATTTATTATTATTATTATTATTATTATTATTATTATTATTATTATTTTTTAATAGGGCTGGTCATGCACTTAATTCCCCACATCTTCTTTTCACTCAGCTATCACTGAGTAGAAAGAGGGACTGCTTTAGTCCAAAATACACGTACATCAGGTCTGACTAAATGACTGAATTTTGACTTTAACTGAATTACATGTACATGATGACTGTGTAGTTTGATACTATACACTGTACAAATTACCATCTAACATTTGAGCATCATTTAATTAGGACTCAGTCGAAACATTTTTGTGGGGCCGGTGAGGGGATTAACTTAAAATTGGTGCAAATTACATGTGGCTCTACTTTCACGGGCGCCGGAGCTTAATAAGTAAGTTATCATGTAAGCCACATACACAGTTCTGTATGTTTTTATATTTTGACCCATCTGTAGCCCAACTTCAAATAATTACCTTTTAAATATTTGAAACTAAACTAAACTGAAGCAAAGCATTCATGAATAATGCTTCTTTTGTTCTTTGTTTGAATTTACACCACAAAACACATGCTGACATCTTATATCATTTTATACTTGTTGTAGAGCATACTGCAGGTATTTTGATTATGAATGTGTATTAACACCGCAATGATTTGATTTAGTGCGGGAACACTTGTAGTTTACCTTTGGTAACTCAAGAGATCGAGGGTAATTATTGGAGAGGGAGTGCTTATTATTTAAAGGTGGAGCATCCTTTTCTTTTTCAACATAAACATCAAGCAAATACAGCAACTGTAACAATACGGGTTCACGTCTATAGTCAGAATAGCACTTAAGCTTGTCTATTATTCCAAGTCATGCAATATCTTCATTACTTTCAGATAAGAAAGAAGATCACATAATTCACCTGCCTAATCATTCTACCGAATGTCATTAGCTTGAATGTCACTTTCACTATAGACGGCTCATTGGAAGTGGGCAAAACTTAATTGCAACACTAAAGGGGCACTTATTAATAAAATGACGCTCAAGGGCTGGGCCGGAGTGCTTATTCCAAATGGAGTGCCTACTGAAAGGAGGGCACTAAATCAAAATCACTGCAGTATATCAGAAGTATGCTACATGAATCACATTACATTACACTGCAGTCACCTGATTCCTTGAGTTTCTGGGGCAGCGTAGTGAAATTAAGTGGCAGTCCATATGGGCTTGTAGCAAGTAATACCAGATGCTGCAGACCTGCATTGTCCATAAGGAGAAAAATATCATGTTCTCTTTGGCTAAAAATAATTGGTAAAATTCAGAGCATAAGACCATTTACTCAAAGGTTATTTTTGGAGTTTATTTCCAGGTAGGCTTGGAAGAGGGGGATGGGAAAGGAGGAGCTTAATCTGGAGGAAATTTTGCATAATTTAAGTTTTAGTTAGGCATTCAAGCTATTACTGAAGACAGGTAAATGCATGGGCTTATCTTAGTTCTAGAGTAGTGTTCGACACTAACGCTTGCCCACTTGCCCAGGGCAACAAAAATAACGTGCTGGGCAAGTAAACTTCCGGCACAACTTGCCCGATCGGGCAAGTTGTTTTTGTTCTTGTCTGGCAAGAATTAAATTCAATAAAAGTTTATTGAGAATAGTGTTTACTTGTTAATAAGGATGCAATCTTTTGGAGCATGTTCACAGCAAAAGGTTGAAAACGGGTCATTCTGAACAAGATAAAATGAAACCTTCGATCGTCTTCTTCATTGCCTCCATGCTTCAACGTGTGCAACGAATGATTGGAAAATTTCTAAGCCCACTTTCCACGCGCGACCAAATATGCTTCGTCACAAATGTGGCTTTCGTTCTGAAAATAGTCTGTTTCAATTCGGGTTTTCAAGGAAAACAATGCTGAAGCAGGGGCACTAGCTTAATAGAGGAAAGGTTGGAGGAAGCCTTCAACGGAAAAGCCCGGAAAAAGTGAAAGCAAGCGACGAAGATACCAAACCTCGAGGGAGAAAGATTTCCCATGGCTCGAATTTGAGGAGTTAAAAACAAGATGCGATGTAAAGTCTGTTGTGTTTTGGTTATAAAAGAAAGGGACGAGTGAACACAAACCAAAACATTTTATATGCTCTTTATTCATGTTTCAGTAAAAAAATTCAATATCTAAGATTTAATTCATACTCTTTTAAATTTTCTACATAAAATGTGTGTTAAAACCTGACTGAGGTAACGAACTAGACATTGAAATTTTTTTGTGAGTATTGATTGAGTTATTGGGCAATAGATGCAACTGGGATGCTTACTAGGTGGCAGGCAATCAAAACAAACACATGGGCACTTAAACCTAGGGACCTGGTTGCCCAAAGGGCAAATTAGCAGGAAAGTTAGTGTCGAACACTGTAGAGAGCTTTCATTATCACAGGAATGTCTGTGTATGAGATTATATTACGGCGCTTATTTTGGGTGAGCTTATTTTCATAGGGGCTTTATACAGTTGAAATTTTACAATCACAGTTACACGTTCAGGCAATTAGAGGTGGGCATGTCCAGTCATAGCTACGAAAATGTGAACATTATTGAATTACATGTTATGATAAGAAGTAACGTGGTCATCTCGTGATCGAGCCTGGAGATCAAAAACATCAAGTCATACTAGTATAGGATAAAAAGTATTGCACTCATATTTTAAAAGTTTTATTTAAAAAAATCTGCCATAGGTTAAGTAACTTTATCTGACTTATCTAAGTTATATTTCGGCTGCTTGTGTTAGTTGTGTATCCACGCTGTATGTTTAATCTTTATGTAAAATTACTAACTTAAGGTTAAAATGGACTACATATACAAAAAGCTGCACAATTTACTGTAAGCTTATAAACAAGAAAGAATGTCGAGACTTTCTTTGTTAATTAAGACAACTGCAAATCCCGGCCTTGTCGAAATACACTAACATACAAAATACACTCTATTTCCATTTAAACGTAGCCTCAAACCTACACATTTGGACAAGGAGTCTTAACACCGATTGCTTCTCTAGCATTAATTTTTTGTTCTATACTGGAACTGTCCCTCGAAGCTCACCCACAAGAAACCAAACGATTTCGTTTTATTTGAGGCAATATTTTCGCCCATTTCCTCTAAGTGCACAGTTTGTTTAGCAGTACACTCACCAGTGTGGATGGGGTACATTCCTGTCATCAGCGCACTTCGCGTTGGTGTGCAAATCGGAAGAACATAGTAGTTGTCAAGAATGACTCCTTCTGATGCAAGTTTATCGATGTTCGGTGTTTTGATTTTTGAGCCATGAAAACCGACGTCACTCCAGCCGAGGTCGTCCGCTAGTACAAATAATATATGAGGAGGCTTGCTGGCTCTATTTGCCCGTGCAACAGACAAACAGACTGCAAACAATATGCAAAGAAGACACAGAGCACAAAGCTTGTTAGAGGGCGCCATATTGGAATGTCAACGATGGAAACGGGTAGATCCCGCACAACGGTCACGGAAGTTCAGTCAGGCTATTCCAAAAGTCACGCTATTCTGGCAGTCAAGATATTTTTTATACGCCGTTCCTGAGGTAAGTTGCATGAAACCGAACTGTCAACGTCAGAAGTTAAAATACTGACTTTGACTGGAGTGAACGCCTCACGTTATTGTTACAAGTTACGCTGGACGTTCAGTTTTATGCAACTCGCCTCAGGTCTACGACGCATGAACTGACTGGTCTTAGAATCATTTGCTGCTTACTTTGAAAACAAAGGAAGCAAAAAGACAATTCATAATAATAACACGGGATCAACGACATAGGAGTTTATTGACGTAGGTTCCTTATCATCGCCTACTATGCAGTATAAGACGCTGCAGGAAACAAGGTAACGTGACGCACACCCAATCATGTGACATGACAGAGGCTCGAGTGCAGCCGGGTGGTCCGGACGGGATATAAACCCGCATCGACGTACCCTGGGTACCAGAGGTGTTTTTTCTCGTTAACGTCGGGAGAAATCGGCAGGAGGCCGAGCCGACGAGCGGTTTGCCGCGACAAAAAACCTCTGGGCAAGAGCGCTTTGGTTTACTGTTCTCGTTGAACTTCGATCTATTTTATCCTATTACGTTCAAACCAATCACAGCGTATGTCTCGTGCTGTGATCACATGCGGGTCGCAATAGAGAGCATAAGCTGCAACCGGAAACCGCGCAAGAAAAGCCTCTGGCACCCAGGGTAGCATCGACGTCATGTGGGAGCAGAATACTTCGACGCGCACACGATGAAATAGGCAAAGACGTACCATTCTCTGTTAGTGTAGTGGACTGTGGCTTAAAATGGGTGTGACGATTATCAAATTAGCGATGTATAGAGTTTTTAAATAACAAATGAAACAAAAACAGTCAAAATATCAACATGGTGTTTAGTTGATTCGAAGCATGTGAAAGCAGTTTTGAAAGTTAAAGTTTGACTAACCAGTGCTAACTCGGAAACTTCAACCTTGTGAAACTGCTCTCGTTAGGTTGGGGAAGGGGGAGTTGCGGGGTCATTGGCAGGCTCGAAAGAGGTGGGGGATTTTCAAGCCCCTGTGGAATTATTCTCTTGTTAAAAGCGTCCAAAATGTCTGTAAGAAAATTGCACGCAAGCAAAATTTAACAGCTTTTATTAGCAGGTCTAACAGCTTACTAACATGAATACAGCTATGGTATGGGACACCTTTAGCACGCCATTTCAATCGCATTCACTAATCAATTAACTATTCAGTTTAAACAAGTCACAATTATAAGAACATCAGCTACTATAGGCTTCTGAGGGCCGATTTATTCTGACGGGTCAACTTTGTCGCATGCGACATGCTTACGACAGGCTTCTAACACGAATTAATTCGTATTAATAGACTCAACAACTTATCGATTATGATACGACGGAATGAAGTAGGATTTTGAAACATGCTTCATACCCTACGTCAGTCGTAACCACAAGAATTAAGCGATGGAAAGTGTGTACGATTTTTTGACGGCGCAAGGACTGAGAGCTAAAGTTGCATGCAACAGTCGGAAGCATAAGTCGTAGCATGTAAATTAGCCCTTAGAAGACACCTTATCCCTTAGTATTTTTAACGAGGAAAAAAAACCTCAGTGGCTTTATGAATAATATTTTCAATACTTAAACTGAAAAGCGAACGACAGAAAATTTACTAAGGAATCAACAAGCGCGTAGCACCTGCGAGTGCGAGAATACAGCCACGTGGAAGACGGCGAGGGCTTTTCCTCCTCCTGCAAACTTCACGTTTCGCGCGCAGTGTCGTTTCTTTGTGTGCGCCCGCGTATTGCTCTTTCCTCGACTTTCTCTTGAGAGGAAAAAGGAACTGCTCGTAGTCTACTTTCTATTGTTTAATCATTGCATGCTTATCAGCTCACACTACTTTGCCTGTTATAACGCGGTCAAGTGCAATACAGATATCAGTCCGTTACTCGTCTTTCTCCATCTCTTGCTGTTCACTGTCCTCGTTGGTTTCAGTGGAGGTAGGAATGCTGGGCTTAAAGGTAGTGAAGGTCCTCTCGCCTTCGCTCTCGGGTATATCGCGGCTGTCAACATGGTCTCTAAAGGGGAAAATGAGAAATTAACAATTCGTAAGCTTGCAGTAGGTTTCTTAACGTGAGGTCATTAAAAAACTGAATTTAATACGTTTAGGAGCTTTCCTCTGAAACACGTTTTATAACTTATATTCAAAGGCCTTACCGGACGTTTTTCGCCTTTCCGCTGCGACGTTGTCCCTTTCCCTTGGCGTCCAAGGTGTCCTCCTCAAAGCTCGCCCTTTCGTCGTCGGAGTGAGTCACGGACGGGACAATTAACGGTCCTTTATACAACGGGTTGACCAAACCCTTCTGTGCTGGTTTAAAGGTTGTAAAGGACGTTTCCGCCTCGAGTTCGTCATCGCTGCTCGCTGGAGTGCCACCTTTGTCAGGGCTGAGTTTATACGAGTCTCTTGACCCCACCCTCAACAGACCTAGGAAAACGAAAATTAGACAATGAATGCAAAACCATTTAGCCCTCGGACGTACAAGAAAAGCCTTTCCTCTACCATGAATGAATGAATGAATGAATGTCCCCATTGTACCATGTCCCCATGGTACTGGGGACGGGAGGGAGTTTTGAAACCCTGGCCTCTCCTGGGCTTTTGCTGTGTTTGGAAACCTTTTTACCTCAAATAGACAGTATGGTATGATTCCAGTATGGAATCAATTGCCAGCCTGCGTTGTGAATGCACAACATGTATCAAGTTTTAAAGAGCAGGCCACACTTCTTGTTACATGCATGTAACGAAGACATAGTCTGCCTATACATCTTTAGTATTTTGTATTTTTGTCAACATTCTGCTCGTACAATTATGACTTATTCATTAATACACCGCTAGACCGCCAGTACTAGGATTAGCTATGCTAAATTAAGCACTAAATAAACTGAAACTGAAACTGAGAGAGTATGTGGCAACTTCTACAAGAAAGGTTAATATTATTATGGAGTGACTATGTGAATTTCACTGCTGGGGGCCTGTGGCAGAAAGTGCACAAATTGAACGTTTTGCACGCAAGACACCTAGAATAATATATAGATTTAGCCAAGCCTAAAGGCGGAGCCACCCCCCCCCCTTTTTTTTGTTTTTTGTTTTTGTTTTTTGCTGGCACTTATTAATTTGTGAAAATACTCCATTCAAGGCGTTAAATTAAAAAAAAAAATTCATGTCCTCGCTGAGAGCCGAACCTGGCTCGCCGATGTCAGAAGCCGGCGATTACTCCACTAGGCCATGAGCGATTATTGTTTTCTTCCGATGTTAATTTTACTACTTATTTCTTTCTTAGTGACAAGCTGCCTATCAACATGAAAATGCTGGTGTTTTTAATTTCCTGGCAAAATGTGTTCGGACCGCCGTAAAAATCATGGTTGTGGACAGAAAAAAAACCAAAAAGCACTAGCTCTGCTATATTTGGCGTCAAAAACGCTGCCAAAAACTGCGAAACTCAAGCGGTGTGCCGACCGAGTTCGCAAATTTGAACCTTTCGCCTGAACTTTATCGCCTAATTTTTTTTGCCTAAATTGAACTTTTCGCCTTCCACCAAAAAGACAACTAAATATTCTTTTGAACTTTTTTTTTCCATTAACAAATTTGTTTTTGGCTTTTGTTGTCTTTGCTTGTTTTGCTACAACGTGGGTCAACATGCGATTTCGCGCTAAAAACACGGGATTTAGCACAGGGTTATATACAGTGTATGCAACTTCATATTAGTGACCATGTGGTGCGGACGGACGGACGTACGGACGGACGGTCACGTGTCTATTACGCCGCTACCAAAATTTCTTGGCTTGATAGGTTACCAAATTTCCTTAGCAATGGTGCTCCCTGACGCGCTAGCGCGCGGGCTCCGCTATGATTGAATCCAATAGGACATTTCACGACAGTTACATTACACTACAACTACTTAGCTGAGCAATAACTGGCTTTTTGCTCTCTTATTTTAATTTCTGTTGTAAGCTCAGTAGCCCTCACTTGCAATAGGAGAAATAGTTAAAAGAAATAAATGCCTGAAGGCATAGCAAAAATGACCTATTGACGAAGCATTTTAAACGGGTATTGCTTCGCCTCCCCCCACCCTCCACTCTCCCAACCATCCTATCTAATTTTGAAAAACCCTGCATCCACACGCTTGAAAGTCGATTAAATAGGTTTATTATTTTTAATAAATTGTTTTTTTAGTTACCTGTCAATCTCCGCTTGGTACTCTTCCTCTTTTCCCCTTCAGCATGGCCTCCATGAACACTATCTTCATCCAGAAGTGAGTCGTCACTCGCATAATGGCTAACCTGATGGACGTCAGGGGTTCCCGGCTGAGAGGACAGGGCCCTAAAAATATTAAAACAAATTTTACCTTTGAGGAGAAAACACACTCTGTTTAGTCAACACTTTAGGAACACGGAACCTTTGCGTATTAGTAATTTTCGAAAGGTAATAGAGAAGATTCTATTTTTCTTCGTTCTAGTATAATTCAAGTTTTTCTTCATGATATATGGAAACCTTCGTAGCAATTCGGGAGGGATGAAACAGCTTTTACTTCAATCTCCAACCTTCTACTAATGTTTCTTACAAGGAAAGTGGGTTTTATCCTCATTTTTCTTTGTTGAGATTTTGCCACGGAAGAAAGTTGTGTCATGAAATTACAGAATTAAATGATTTTTCTGTTTATCAACTCACCGCTATTTCAATTACGCATCTCAATACTTCAGTGTAGTAGAGTATATTTGTTTTAACAGTTATTGATAATCTATTTTCATGGCTACTACATTTTACCTATAATTTATATGTACTCACATTTGCGTATTTTTGGGGACGGGTCGCGCCTCCCTGAGAGCGTCCGCGTCCAGTCCACCAGTACTCGGCTGCACCTTCTCTCTCTTTGTGGTCATAGATCTGCAGTGAGGAAGCTCGATTTCAGGGGATCCGTTACCAATCCTAGGCAAGGAATAGTGAATCAAACAAGACTGATAAATAACTATCTTCATGCACTGAAATTAATACAAAATAATGTTTCTTGTTAAAGAAACATTTAACAAGTAGATCGAAGCAGATGACAGCATCTTTACAATTAGAGTGAGCGGGCCAGCTGTCACGAGTGGTCAGCTCCTAGTTGGCTTGTTAGCTCAGTTGATAAAAGCATTGTGGTGGAAGCACAAGATGATGAGTTCGAATCCCGCTCAAGATTGAATTTTAAGGTTTTTTCGCAATTATCGAAGCTCCTAACATCACTGCGAAAGTCTTTCACTGTTTCTTTGCTCCCTCCGACCCACACCTCCATCCCCAATCCCCACAAAAATTGTAGAGGCCCAGGTGAAGAATGACAAGGTGGAGCAGACAGAGTGTCATATTAGACAGACACTGGAACAAAAACTTCAAAATCACCTTCACAAAGAAACTAAAAAGCAATCAAAAGAAAAACACCCTAAATTACCTTGCTTTCGTTTGCTTCCTTTTTCGAACCCCCCACGCAAGAGCAGCAGCTATCAGAATCAACAACAAGGTACCGCACACGCCAATAACGATCCATTTCCACGTGTTTTTCTCTTCCTTGTTGCCTTCAATCACAATCTTGGCTGTGGTTTTATCACGTGACGCCAGTACAGCCCCACCCGTGGTTTTGTCTAGTTGTACCCAGATTACGCTTTCTGGCAGCTCTTTCTTGTTGTTGGCAACATTAAGGATGAACGAATCGTTCCACTTTCCATCGGCCAGAGTTACTATCCCGGATGATGGCCACAGTAATTTTGTGTCATGCGATGACTCGTTTTGATACAGGGACCACTGGATTGTGATGTCACCCTGAGAGCCTTTCGCTCGTCTGATGGGAATTTCGAGTTTGGTGACTTCTCTACCACGGGAAACTGCCACCACGCCCTCTTCGTTGTACACTGCATAGACAAAATGATTGACACAGGTTAAATTAAAATACTTTCCGTTTAATTGCACCACTGTGTTTACTTAGGTTTCGTAAACAAATTATGCGTCTTTAAAATCCTTCGTTTTCATTCCGATGAAAGTGTAGGAAAATATTTTCGTACACTACCGTATTCATGTGTTTTTAACTGCCCACCCGCTTTTGTTTTTCCAATCATCCACACTAAAACGATCGTAAACGCCTACCCCGTCTAAACAAAACTTTTGAAAACGATAGAAATCACCAGTTTTTCTAACGTTTTACGAAAATCGCCATGTTTGGTACCTTTTGTACTATCAACCACCTATACCCCAGACAACGTACTTACTCGAGTTGTTTTTGTCAAACAGGACCAAGCCATGCTGAGCGTAAAATGACCAGAAGAACGCGAACTGGGTCAGGTGACAGACCTTCACTGTTAACAGCTTGATTGACTTGTTCACGTGGCTCCAGGGCTCTGGACATGTGAGAGACGCGTCAAACCTGGGAAATACAAAGAGGAGCAGTTGCTGTAAACACAGGCACTCCTAATTAGAATACATTCGTTTATCTCATTTCTCCTAACCTCAAACCGCACTAATGAGATGTAGTTCTGTTATGCTTGAGTCTATAGTTGAAATCTATTCTCAAAAAAACGAGAAAAGTTCTCATATTTGTATTTTGCCACCCTTAAAGGGCAAAGGTAAAACACAGGGAGCCTTCAAATGAAATTAGAATCATTGCTTCGCAAGGCCGCCATTTTGATTTTTAGTACGCAGAATTGAATGAGATCTGAGACTGATGAAGCCATTTTGAGTGGAAGGCATAGCACCGAAAATTGACTGACTCTTGGCACGCGATCGGAAGTTTTGAAGAATCTCCAAATTTGATACTTGGTGGATTCTCTGTTCCAGACCTCACACTATCAGACGGCAAATAGATTTTATTCGAAATAACTGCTGGTGGTAAGGGTACTGAACAACAACTTAACGTGAGGCCTCACTGTGGTAGAATCAATATTTCATCACGAGGATGAAGGAACAAAAACCTTCAGTTGTGCGTCAGGTTTACCTTGTCTTTCACGTCATATCATAGACTTCAAAGACAAACCCAAGTATCCAGAAACCGAACCTACTGAATGTAGAAGTTTAATAATTTGCTTTGCAGTTGGGGTATGACAGGCTAGAGACGGAAGGGGGAGGGGAGAAGGCAATCTCAGCCATCGGTTAATTTCGACGAAATCATGATGTTATCTGATGGTTAATTTGTTGTTGTTGTTGTTGTTGTTTTGGTGCAGCTCACTTAGCTAGCAGAGTATGACATGGCTTGACGCAGCCCTAAAGATCACTGCATTCTTTATTATATTGCTTACTGACAAAACGGCCTCAACCCATAACCTATAACATAAACAGAAGACACAAATTCTTACCAGCTTTCGTTTTTCGGATCCCAAAGATACAACACTGGATCTACGTCTTCCTTAGTGACTTCATTATTTACGTGCTTTTTGTTGGCTTTTACCATTTTATTCACGTCATAGAACATGGAGATTGTTATGGGCTTAGCGAACTTGTATCCTTCCTGGACTGAGTTGTTTACAGGGTCCAACGCCTTAATAACAAAACTATAGTTGCCAAGCATGAATTGCTGCCGGAAAAATAAAATAGTGTCGTGTAAGTGATAGCTCAGTCTTTCTTGTGAAATACGCTTTGCATGAAACGGTCGCTAATTAATGAGATGAATAATAATGAAATAAATGGGAGATGGTGCAAATTAGAAAAAGAATCAAAGAACGAGAGTGGTAATCTAACTAAAAGAACATGAATAATAGACTCGATATCGTATGGTTGAAACAGTAGACAAAAAGTTTTTTTATCGCCTATTAGGTCACTCCATAAATCAGCTTTTTCCCTAGTCAGGTATTCGCTTGGTCGGCGGGTCACTCAGTCAGTCAGTCAGTGAATCAGCGGGTCAGTCAGTCACTTAGTCACTCAGTCAGTCAGTCAGTCAGTCAGTCAGTCAGTCAGTCAGTCAGTCAGTCAGTCAATCAGTGGGTCCGTCAGTCGGTCTCCCAGTTGGTCGGCTAGTTTGTCGGTCAGCTTGTCAGTTGGAAAGCTAGTGATTGATGCATTTCTTACTCAAGGAGACAATAAATAGGAAAGGTATGTTGGTCAGTCAGTACGTCAGTCAGTCAGACAGACATTCGGACAGTCAGATTGTTAATGTACAAACCGAGAAACGCCTTTAACATAGGACACGAACCTTGGGTCTTGTGCCCTTAGGATTACTAACAGGGCCCTCTTCAGTCCTGTTTTTCTTCAGTGCCTCCTTGTCCAAACTGTAAGATCGCAGCTTCACTTCCCCTTTAACCGCTCCTGCAGGTACGGTTAATGTTCCGTATGTCTGCCCGACTCCTCCATCCTTCCGTGACCCGTTTGCATTTACGTTCACAGTATCGAAGAAAAATGAGGCAGACGACTTATTATCAAAGACGTATTCCGACTTTCCTACAACGATTCCATTGGAGAATAATCTTTCGGACAGCACACCAGCACCGTTTGTCGCTCTTACCGTAGCAAAGTACTTCTTCCCCTTTTCCAGGGCGTTATCCTTAAACTTAGCACGCCATATAGTTGTGTTGGTGACTTCTTCGAAGTCCTTCATGTCAGTCAAACCAGGCGCGGTTCCCCAGGCAATCTCGTACGACGTCACATCACTCTCTGGGTCATTCGCAAGGAAGTATGCAAAGATGATGTCAACGAAGACCTATAGAGGAAAGATACGCACAGTTGAAAATTGTTTGGAAGTGTCTTGATTTTTGCAGCCCCTCTTACAATTCTATAAGCCACACTGGTATTTTATGCAAACAACTATAAAGTCTATTTTTAATGGGTACTATAGATAGAAGGGAGAAAAACGAGGTACAGAGAAATTGTAAACACACAACTATATTCAGAAAAGAGCCTTATGCAAAACAACGTACTTATTTTATTTAGTGTCACTGACTAAAAAAATTTTTAAAAACTGTTACCTTCTTCAGCAACAACGGGCTGTCAAATGGCCTCCGGATGTAAATGAGATGTCTTAAGAACGCGAGAACCTTATAAGGAATAAGCGAAAATGCTGCAAATGAGGTTCTCGCGATCTTACAGAGAACCTATTTACATCTGGACGCCACTTGACCATCACGTGTGTTTCCAAAAAAAAAATCTTTAGTCAGCGGCAACAAGATTTGTTTAGTAACCATTATGCCGGTCTGCAACGACCGAACTTTTGGAAACGACTTCTCCAGTGTGACGTGTGCAATTAGTGTTATTTTGGTAACATTCCATTACCTGGAAATCCATATCAGGTCCCATAATTCCATCCCTGACGTATTCCATCACAGGTGGTGTGGTGTCTATGGTAACGCCATCACTGTAAGCTGCTGCACATCGGCGGGCTCCATTGCAGGCGACAACAGTGACATAATACGTATCCTTATGCTGTAAACTAAGCCCATAATGACTTCCGTTTGGCCTCATTCCGGTGCTTTCACAATCTCGGATGTCGTCCCTCATTGGCTGAGTCCCTACACACCAGAAATACTCCACAATATCGCTTTCGTTATCCAAGAAGTCTATCCATCTAGCGTGGAGTTCTCGAGTGTTGTTGGTAAAGTCGATATCGGTGTCTTCGAAACTGCGAGTCGAACATTGGCTGTCTTCGCCAAATGTCGAGTTGTTTGAACAGTTGGTATTTGGATCACTTCCCATTCCGTCGTACACGGTTCCAGGTTCGGGAGTTGTCGGATCGATAACGAACGATTCTGACAGAGAGCTCGTTGATTGATCAGCTCGCGTTATTTCAAGTAGCTCTACAGTATAGAGGTTCTCAGAACCAGAAACGAAGAATGATCCATTTCTCAAGTGGATGTTCAGTCCATTGGTTAGGTTATTGACAATTGATGTAGAGGGACAGGAAACAGAATCACATATATTTGACGTAAAACTGAACGGATCATCGCTCTGAGGTGGCGCGCAGCTGATTTCTTCACATACTGAGCACATTTCTACAAAGCCGCCAAATGACTTTCGTCCTTTTTCACAGGGCACACAACTTACGGACCCCAAGCCCTTAATTTCAGAAACCCTCACACGATAGTGGTCTACAGGGCAATAAGTTGCCACATAAACGCGTCCTGTTCCTAAAGCCTCACCTTGCCCCGGCCAAGTAAGGACATTTGGGGTGCCAATAAAGATAGTATTTTCCGCGAAGGAGACGGACGCGCGAGGAATTCCATCATCAACTCTCAAGCCACTCTCCCGCGTTATGGCCCTTCCCAGGTTAACGCATTGTCGGGCTTCATACTTTGTGTATATTCCTTGGAAACCAATCAGCTGCGCTCCATCTCGTCCTCCTAACGTTTGCATACCCAGCACAGCAATGAAACCTCCATTGCGGGCATTGACATCGAGACTTCCACTCAGATATTCATCTGGGGCGCCACTAATAAAGTGGCAAGCCTCACGGTAAGTTTTTGTGGTGGTATTGAGTTGAAGAACTTTAGCCGATCTTGAGTCTTTGGATACCACTACAAGGGCGTCAGTCTCTGTGAGACGAATAGATAACGGGCCAGTGAAGTTCTGGCGTTCATCAAAACAGATGGTTGTAAGGAGGGCAGCAGTTTCGATGGAGTAAACAGAAACGCACGAATTCTTCCTTTCCCCTTCAGCTACTGCCAAGAGGTGTTCATTTAAAGATACTGAATGTCCAAAGTTAGGATCGGTCTTTTTTTCACCAAATGTCTTGGTAAACTTCCAGATTCCTCCACTCCCCTGAAAGACAGCCACAACACTTGCGTTCGTTGTGGAGCTGATTCCAGTTATCGCAATGACATTCTCGTTAATGGCAATGATCTGATCAATACTGTTTGCCCATGTGTTATCTGCAGGACAAGCGGCAGCTGAAACAGTCTTGCAATTGTCTAGATAGACTGTCTTCGTTAATTGAAGATTGGCAATTTCATCTATGCTGCTCTCATAAAGATGTGCTTTACCATTTGACAAGAAGACCAAGCGGTTTTTATGCGATACTACTTTTACTGGTCTCGCAATGGAACCATTAATGTCACCTGGCAAGGTAATGTGATTAGCAGTTCTCTTCTTAAGGGGAAGAGCAAATGCTTTCTCCGCAGACCCAACAGCAAAATAATCATTTGACAAGCGAGCAAGGGAAGCACCGAAATGCTGGGACGGCAAAGTGGCTTTGAAGTGTGTGTCAGTAAAGGCAGTCTGTGGGTCAGCAGGGGACTTAGCACAGCACGGTCCCTCGGGATCAGCAAATCCCGGGATCACTTTCATTATGCTTGAATCTTCAGTGGTGTTACTCTCATTCTTATCCGACGTTACTCGTTGTACAATGACCTTGAATTCCTTAGTTGGACTGAATAGATTGTGATCCAGAAGGAAGGCTGTTTTGTTCGCGGTGACATTTGCACTGCTTCTAATCACCAACTTAAGCTCTTTTGGAGAAGATATGTACTTCACATCCTGGTCTAAAGAACTCCGATTGACTTCAGGTAGTCTCAAATTTGGCAGCCAGCGTAAATGTTCTTGTTCAGCGGCTACATCTCGAATGTGCAAACCCCTCATCGGAGGAGCACCGGGTTCGATTCTCAGTCCATCACTGGAAGCTTCAGCGCAAATACCTCCCTCGTTCCAGACCCTCACGACTCCCCGATAACGTTCCCACGCTTCCAAGTTCACACTTCGGATTGTAAAAATCCTTTGCCATGACAGCACGTCCATAAACTCATGTGCGAGTGGTTCGCCGTTCCACGACTCCTCCATGACAAGATGTGGGACAGACAAGTTTGAAGAAAGTTTCGTGACAGCGATTTGGATACGCAAGCGCGAAATATCGTTGATGTACTTTCCGATGATATCCCACTGGAAAGACAAACTTTGCATCATGGCTTTCCAGTCGATGTCTGTAAGATTGCTTGCATTCACACTAGGAATGTCGATGACTTCTACAAGCTTCGGCGCAATGGAGATGACTTTGCATTGCTCGGACACCAAACGGGTTTTAAGCCCGGCTCCATTTACAGCGTAGACTGTGGAGTAAAGCAACCTTCCTGGTGCAAGCCGTTTGACTATGGCTGCGCCTTTTGGTGCTAATCCAACCGCCTTTAAAGCTAACACGTCACACTGTGCCTTAGTTGTTCCAACGCACCAGTCATACCGTTCCAGTCCACTCTCTAAATCTTCTAATTCATCCCAGTTAGAAGTCAACAGCTCCTCGGAGCACCTGAATCGTATATGAGAGCTCCCTTGTATCTCGTTGCTTGTTGGCATTTTGCTCCCACGCGGAACAGAATTGTTTGAATTTGCTTCAGTGGTAGGCGGAACTTGTGTCGTGTTGACTGACACGATGCCGACATCTTTGATGACTGGAGGTGTTGAATCGATCAAGACTGGATTTGTTGCTGTCTGCGATGACAACCCAATATGATTTGTTCCTACTACGATGCCATAATATGACTCCCCATGGATGAGTTGTACACCACGTACAGTAAAGCTTGTGTTTACGCCGACGTCAATCAAATTAGTGACGGTGCAGTTTTCAGCAAAGGTACTGACACAGACTTGGTATCGGTAGATACCACTCTCGGGATCAATAAATGTAGGCCAGCTGAAGAGAGACGTTGAATCAGCTTAGTGAGGAAAGTATGGGTCATCCTTTGGCCCACACCTTCCGGCGCCTAATTTTGATATTTGTAGCACGAAGAGCACAGGCCAAGAGTATTATTACTTCTCCCTCCTCAGTAGGATGGTAGGCTATCGTAAAGTTCTCCCCATCCCAACCCGGGAATTGTAGTAGTAAAAAGAGTTGGCTCAGTGGTAACCATTTAAACACCACCTGGGTCAAGAGACAATTTCAATTAAAGGGTTTTGCCTTAGATCGCAAGACGCGACGACTGAGAACAGACGTTAGCAGGAGCCTCTGATGTTAGATGTTAGGTCAAAAGTTTCATGAAAGAAAATGTCACGTTTTTCAAGAGTGTTGGATTTCTCTGAAATATAGTGAAAAATAACGGGAAAATAATGGAACAAAACTTCCAAAGTATAGCAAAACAAAATTTAGTTAGCTATTTAGAAATCGAATCAATGACGATTTGCTTAAAAATAGACAAGCAAAAACGAACGAAAAAAACCCCGACTTTTCGGTGTCTTCATGACGCCACTGTCAAGGTAACTGCTTTAAAATACTTGCCGTAATTTACATAAGTTACCTTGACAATTGCGTCATGAAGACACCGAAACGTCGGTTTTTATCGTTTAATTTAGAAATAGACGGTTTTTACCTGACGGTCAATTTGGTAAAATCGGACTGGTGTATAAGCTGCTTGGGTCCAACCCCCAATCGTGCTTCACTTGCAATGGGAGGAGTAGAATCCACAGTGAAGCCGTCGGAGACAGACTCGATCTGAAGGCCAGCGAAGTTAAGTGCTCTAACAATGACAACGTAGTGAGCGCCGCTCTCAAGGTCTAATCCTATAGAGAGGGAACGAAAAACGCAAAATCAGAAAAGGAACTTATTATTTTGCCCTTATTCTTAAGACATAGAAAACGTTGCTAACAAGAGAGGAAAATTAATAAAACTAAGACGTAGAGGTAGAAAAAAAAAACAAACAAACACGGAAACTTTGTGCAAGCCCTTCTGCAGGAGAGGGCTAACCCAAAATCGATTTTAAATAAAGATATGAGAGACAAAATAGCGATTTTTACAGGTTACTAAATGTAACGCAAGCTAGGACATTACTCTGTTTTCTTGGCCAAAACGTTCAGCTAGGCAATCAGCGGGCTCATTACACGGAGAAATTTAATAATTTTGTTTGTTTTGCTGCTTTGTCAATTCGAATCAACAAAAATAACATCTAACCTGTGATGGTAAGATTAGTTGCTTGTCCCACTCCATTGAAGTGCTGAGGGCAAAAAGACAAGTCCCTAGCATCACATAAGGCGACTTCGTAAGATTCGACACCAGAGTCCAAGTCCTTGAAGCCAAACCAGCGTGCACTGACATCATCCTCGCCGTTCAAATAATCCACATCTGATGCAATTCCATCAACCACAGTACCAGAAACGGGTGGGGTAGCATCAACTGTCACACCATCTGACGTAAGTGACGTAACGACACCAGCGCTGTTTGTGGCGTTTACTGTACTGTAATACCGCTGACCATTTTTAATCGGCTTAGTGAGAACCCTGCGAACAGAAGTACTGACTGGAGTCAACAGTGTTTCTTCAATGAGGTCGCAGGAACCTTGTAACAAGCCTGCACACCAAGTGACTTTGACGACGTCACTTTCCAGGTCTTCAAAGGCATTCCAATGAGCTGCTATGTGAGTTCTACTTCGTTGCACGTCAATGTCCTTACCTTCTTCAATACCGTCTAGAATTTGTCCTCCATTGACAGGTCCTAAATTAAATAACGAGAGAAATTCATGAAAGTTATAAAAAGAATAGTTTATTACTAACAATGCTTTGTATTGAGTAACGTAGATATGAGCCTAGTACAAAGTAAACGATTATAAGACGCCGAATCGAACTCTTATTTAGACTCAATGATGATAACAACAATGATGACAATAATAAGTCGGTAAAGTATGATCGTCCGGGTGACTGTAGTACTGAGAAGGACTGTTTGTGGTGACACTAGGGAGTTTAAGAAAATTGCTACGGCTGGTGCTAATACGGCTGCCGGAAGTAAATTTCTCAAAAAATGAGACACTGTGCATGTCAGTCCATTACGTCCAGCCGTAGCGTATTCGGGAGGTTTTGCCGTAGTGGCTACTACGTCGGGTTTATTTCGCTTCTCTGACCTTTTTCTACGGATGTCTCAGCATTTAAAGAGTTCCAACGGAGAATATATCCTTTGAAGTCAATTTCAGTCGAAAATTTTCTCAAGTTTGCCGCTCATACGCTTGTAAATCCGTATTGTGAATTTACGATTAGATTTAACAAAGGTGTTGGAATGGCGAAGAGATACTATTTTGTTTCGGTGATTACTGAAATATTTCTGTTCTTCACTCGACAGTCTTTGAGATAGCCGTATCTTTGAATTAAATTGTACATTTTCATCGATTAAATTGTTGTAATTGCACAACGTGTACCGCATACGCTTTTGCTCAGAAATATTCTGCTGCTCCTAGCAAAGCAAATAACAGCTATCTTTCTTTGAACGAAGCCATTTGGCTGTGAGAAGTTAAATAACGAGATTTTCAACTCCTTAGCCCAGCTACGTTGTATTTCGCTTTGCTCTATCAAAAATTTGGCGGACTGTCGAGACGTACTCTTCCCGAGACCTTTCCTAAAACGGCAGCCGTAGTAGCGCCAGGCGTAGCGATTTGCTTAAACTTCCTACTGTCTGACGTTTCGACAACCTCAGCGGAAGTCAGTAGTCAAAAAACATCACGGCTTAACTAATAGACGACCAATAACATCGCGTGTTCGTCGACGAGAGACTTACAACATCTATGACTAGTAATTCAAAACTGGTAAACTGATCTAGCATTGAAAATGGCTGCTAATAAAAACATTATCAGTAAGTATACCTGTCTGATCAACAGCAACCCCGCTAGATGACTTCACGTCACTCATCAAGCCAGCCATGTTTTCTGCTTTGATAGAAACGAAGTATTTCTCGCCTCGTACAAGCAGCAAATCTCCTAAAGTGTAACTCGTAAAATTTCCGACGTCGGTAAAGTTTACAACATTACATTCCCCAGGCTGCCTGCCGACACAAAGATGATGCGTTTTGACACCGCTTTCTTGGTCAAGGAACCCGCTCCACTCTACAGAGACCGTAGTGTCTGTAAACACCTGAGCCCCTACTTGGGAAGGTGGATTTTCAACATGGGAGACTTCACCCATTATTGGAGGCGTCGAGTCAACGACGAAACCATCCGATAACATCTCGCTGGAGCGTTGGACAATGTTCATAGAGCGAACTATTGTTATGTACTTTATTCCTTCTATGAACTCCAGGTCAGCAATGCAGATCATTGTGCGGTTGCCTACATCCAGGTTACGCAGTAAGCAGTTGTCGACGTCGATGGCCGAACACACGGAGAGCTCGGTTTTTGATATACCGCTTTCAAGATCATCTACATTCCAGCTAGCACAATAAGTGTCCTTGGCAGTGACGTAGTCTTTTTCAACACCAGATGCACCCAGCTGCAAGTCCATGACCTGTACGTGATATAAAGAGCCAGTTCAGTGAAGTGGTAAAATGCAAATGCCTGTGTATTGAGGTCTGTATTCGACATGTGTATATCCAAGTTGCAGGTGAACTGATTACTTTCAGCATCCCCCCGTTAATCTCCCCCGTTAAAGGAGAAGGAACTAGGAACGACACTGGTGCAAGAAGTTATATCAAAAGTACAGTGTGTGCACGTGCGCTAGAACTAAGAAATCGTACTCAGACTTAATCCCGTATTCGTACCCCGATTAAAAGGCCTCTACCAAGAATGAAATGGCACCGAAAACTAGTGTGTAAACATCAACTATTCATTGGTGGAAGACGTTTCTTACACACACGAAGAATGGTGACGATTTTTTTGTCGATTTTGTTTGAGCAAAAATCAAGTAACATGTCACACGAGTCAAATATGCTGGTTTCCTTACCTTTGAGATAACTGGAGCAGTGCTGTCTACTTTCACGCCGTTAGAAGACAGTCTGGTAACCGACCCTGCGCCGTTGTAAGCACTGACAGTCACAAACACTGCCATCCCTGTTGCTAAAGGTGGACGTATCTGCTGTCCTACGCTAGTGCGCTCACCAACATCAGTTTCAGGGATGATGTCACAGGTTCCTTTTCGTGTCCCGGCGCACCAAGCGTACCTTGTAATGTCGGACTGTTCATCCTGGAATTCATCCCAGTTTGCATAGAGGTATATGTCATCTGCTTGGTAATCGATGTCAGTGAGTGTCCGTCCGTCTCTTATTGACCCTCCTACTGGCGGAGTATTGTCCACTCTAACGCCGTTTGAAGATGCCATAGCGCTGTAGCCAGCTTCGTTTGTTGCTTTGACAGTGACAAAGTATGTTCTGGTATGATTCAAACTTAAGCCGATAATTTTGCCTTTCAGGGTGATGCCCTGACTAACAAAGTCACGCACATCACATTTTCCTTGTTCAGTCCCCACGCACATTTCGTAGGCAGTGATTCGCCCATTGGAATCCGTAAATGGTGACCAGTTGGCCGCGATCTCACTAGTAGAGCTCTGTATTTCAAGGTCAATTAACTCACTTTGACCGTCATACACAGTTCCAGTGGTTGGAGGAGTGCCATCCAGTATGAAGGAATTAGATATAGCCTCGCTAAATAACCCAACGTTGTTATGCGAGCGGACAACCAGAACATAGGAAACTCCAGGCTTCATATCAAGAGCAGAGTTTGCCACAGTTGTCTTGAGTCCAATGTTAACGAACGGCGTGACACATTCGTCTGTAGAGCTTACGTGACATGCCGCCCACTCAAAGTGACTTAAGCCGCTCTCTGAATCAATAAATCCACTCCAATCTGCCAGAACTGATTCGTCTTTCTTGAGGTACTTGGTCTCTAGGGTGTTTCCAACAATGACCGTACCGACACTTGGTGCAGTACTATCAACAAGAAGTGGTTTGGATGTTGTCGTGGATACCATTCCTACACCATTTTTTATCCTTAATGTTATATATACTTTTCTACCTGATGGAAGAGGCCTTGAAAGAGAGTGTTTCACGGAAGTTACACTTGGTTCTACGGCGTTCCAGACGACGATATCACATAGTTTGGGGCTGCTACCAGCACACCATTCTACAGAGGAAACTCCGCTTTCGGCATCAGTGGGCTTTTTCCAGGAAAATGCCAGCAAGCGGTCCCTTCTTTGTTTCAAGTTACATGAACCGTTACCAGAGTTATTACACCACTGGACAGATGCAAAAGAAGGATCCGATCTGGGGGCGAAATCGGATTGATCCGCATCGCCCGGTGTGTCCCAAACGGATCGTCGGATGCGTCTGTTACCAGACTGCGAGGGCGGCTGGGATGCGTCATTTGCTCCGCCAGTTTCTACATCATACAAGACGGCCCCAATCAGAGCAGGTGTTGTGTCAATGGTTACGCCATCGGAGTAAGCTGTTTCTTTTAACCCAGCAGCATTGTTTGCTTCTACTGTGAAGAAGTACCGCTGTCCTTCCTGGAGGATTGTCGGAAAGTGAACACTTGTCTTAAGGCCAGCGAAAGACATCGGCTGTATGTCACAAGTACCTGTACGAAGCAGCAATTTCAAAAATTAGGAAACAACAAAATGTAGACTATGGAGATACAGAGTCTCCCATAGTGAAGAAATCATGGCCAGAGGATGTTTCTAGTAATTTCGTAAAGAGATTCATCAGTCTATTTAAAGTGGCCAAGGAAATAACACCAAAAACGCGTGTTTTTCGGTATGCTGTGATTTTAGTATATGGGAAACGTGTCTCAATAAGACAGACGCTTTTTCTATCAAATGCCTTCGAATAACCGCGAAACAAAATAACAGGAAGCAGAAAATGCTTTTAAACAAATAGGTGTGCAAAGGAAAATTACAGACTACGGTTGTGTGATTCACTACTCAGTTTTGTTTTGTCCTTTTCGAACCTTTATGCAACATAATCATATACAACTGTCCACTCCTTATTAACAAAATCACCCATGCTCTCTATAGTTGTAAACGGGAGGACTAAGCCCTCACATTTGAATTGTTTGCGTACGTAATCACCCCCTACAATGGTATACCGTTAAGTAATGAAGGAAAAATCACTTACTCTGGGCTGTTCCAACACACCACCGATATTCTACAACGCCGCTTTCAGCATCTTCAAATCCACTCCATTGAGCCGACAGCACTCCTAACTCGCGCTGGTAATCGACATCGATAAACTCTCCACTGTCGGGAGAAGTGAGGTTTCCATCAACCACGTCACCAGCTATCGGTGGGGTCCAGTCCACTACGACTTGTTGTGACGTCAGAGTGGTCTCCAGACCGAGCATGTTAACGCCAGTAACGGTTACGTAAAAGGTTAGTCCTTCGCGGAGCGTGAAATTGAGGAGATCTAAGTCAAGAGTACGGCTGAGGCTATCGACTTTTTGAAATGACAGGAGATCGTCTTGGAACGGAAAGCTGCCAACGCCAACAAGGAAATGACTTAAACCACTTTCGGGATCGTCTATTGACCACGTGACAACAGGAGCAGAAGGTGAAGTCACGTACAGCGTTCCCTTGCCAGTAGTGGGTGCAATCTTGACTGATTTTCCAACTGGAGGAGTCCGATCGACAACAACGCCATCGGAGGTGGAACTAACATGTTCACCTCTGCTATTGTGAGCCCTTACCGTTACGAAATATTTCTTGCCGTGTTCGAGAGTCAGGTTGTGAAAGCGATTAGCTGACGTTTTCAAATGGTGTACGTCCATGAATGGCCATTTACACAAGTCCTGTCCGGATGGACCTGGTGGCTGATCTCTGATGCACCAATCATATCTCGAGATCCCAAACACTGGATCTTTAAAGCCATTCCAATGTGCCCAAATTGCCTTGTCATCGAGTTGGAAGTCAATGTCTTCTGCGGACGTTACTGGGCCGTCGCTTACCGCGCCAGCAGAGATTTTACCGACTATGACAAATACACCGGATGAGCAATCTGTTCTGTGAAGTCCAGCGCCATTTGTAACTCGTACACAAACATAATAAGTTGCGTTGCCGATAAGAGTTTGATTTTTTATTACAACTCCACCAACAGATTCGTCGGCGACAACCTCAGTATACAAATTGCCGCGATTTTGTTTGAGTATCTGAGGATCTGCTCCCACAGCCCAACTGGTCTTCCTTAAACCGCTCTCTGGATCTGTAAATCCTGTCCAAGTGACAACGAATAACGACCCTGGCACCTCGTTTTTATTCCTGTCGTAGTTCAGTGGGAAAACATATTGGGCCGATACAACTCCAGGGGATGGCACTGTACGGTCGATAACAACACCATTTGAAGATGTTGTGCTTGATAAACCGGCTTTATTCACGGCAAAGAGCCTCAGAAAGTAGGTCCTTCCGAGTTTAAAGGGGACATCGGAGATCAGTATGCTGGTCGTCAACAGTGAAACTTCAGTGAAGTTCTTGATGTCGTTATTCTCTGGAGTAGTTCCTAAGCCCCAAGCCACAGACTTAACTCCACTCTGCTCATCATGGACTGCCCACTCACCTTTAATCGAATCGTTATGGGGGTCAAATGTAAGTTTAAGGTTATTCACCGTAGGTGGTGTACTGTCGATGAGAACACCATTTGTCCAGTTCACGGTTTTAAGTCCAACCGCGTTGGTAACTTCAATACCAACGGTGTAACTTTGTCCTTCTTCGTATTTTACCACACGGCGACCTCCACCTGTAATAATTGCCGATCCTGAGGAGATCACGAATGTTTTTAACGTATAAAAAGGAATAACGAACTCATTCGTACGAACATTTTTTACCGAAAAACGATACCCTACTATTGGCGATTCATTATCAAAGCACACCCAGGAAATAACTCGTTTGCCGGAACTTGGAGCATAGTCAACATCATCTCGAAGATCACCTTTGCCATTCCAGACGTGCGAACACATTGGGGGAGTAGTATCGACAGTAAATCCATCCGACTGCACCGTTGACTCCAATCCAACGCCGTTGACCCCAGTTACGTTAACATAGAACGTTTCTCCACTTTGAAGGTCTTTTGTGAGCAGTAATGTTGCTGTGGTGACATTGGCGTTGAAAATGGAGGATCCGTATACATCAACAGTGGAGCCCAAACCACGTCTCCACCATACTTTGATTCTGTATTCCTGCATAGCGCTTTCTGCGTCAACGAATTTGAACTGGACGGGCACGTTTCTGACTGAGCTTTGGTAGTCGCCATCCTGCACGAAAATTACGTTCGGTGGCGTATCATCGAAGACAATACCGTCTGAAAACGAAACAGCTTTATGTCCAACTTTGTTGATGCATCGCACGGTCGCAAAATAGCGAACACCCAGCTGAAGTCTGCGCAAAATCGTAAAAGAAGTTTGATTGACTGGCACCAACGTAAAATTCAAAACCTCTGCTTCTCCTGGCTGAAGACCAAAAGCAATCTCTATGGAAGCTAGAGAGGTCTCTGGATCGGCACAGCTCCAGGTTGCTGACAGGGATCCTGCGGATGTAGAGTTGGGATCCTGATTGGGGTCACTTCCATCGCGAACTGGCCTCAGAAACACTGGAGGGGTAAAATCTACCAGGACACCCTTGGAAGAAACCATAGCACTAGGCATGCCAAGCACATTGTACGCAATCACAGTGGCATAATAACGTTGGCCGCTAGTTAGTTCAGGAACGTTTAGTCTTGAACTTGCAGCTGTGTTTACCAGCCCTACATCCGTGAATTCCTGAGCATCTTGGCCTCCTGGAGAAGTTCCGAATGCCAGCCGATAGGATACAATTCTCGTCTCTTGTTCCGTAAAGTTGACCCAGGAAGCTCGAAGAACTGAACTCTCAATTTGTACGTCAAGCTCCTCGCCTGGTCTACCATCAGTTACATAGCCTGCAAGGGGAGGAGTAGAGTCAACCAATACTCCATTAGACTGGAAAAACGCAAAATTGCCAGCCCTGTCAACCAACTTGAGGCACGCGTAGTATTTCTGTCCAGACGTCAGGTTTAATCCAAATAAGACTTGATAGTCCATGTTGGTGGGTACAGTTTCTTCCTTTTTGATGTCACAGTCGGCTGACTTTGGCTTGCTGGACAAGCCGAGGTAAGCAGATTCGATTCCAGAGAAATCACTGAAGCCATACCAATGTGCCCGATAGAGAGTAGAGTAGCTTTGATACTGAGCATCTGTTAAACCCCATCCGTCCAAAACTATTCCACCTCTAGGAGCTTCAAAGTCAGATAGCAGAGCTGCAGACGATTTGATGGTAAAAAGACCGGCTTTGTTAATAGCCCATATGGTGATAAAATAACGTCGGTTGTTTTCCATTGGTGTTGGTATAGACGATGTCCAGTTAGCTCGCGAAGAAGACACTGACTCTCTTAGCGACACAGCCTGAAATTTCAAGACGTCGTCAGCACCAGCGTAACTTCCCACGCCAACTTTGTAGGACGCAACCTTTGAGAGGTCGTCTTCTATTTCGAAGTATGATCTAAAAGTTGTAAACGGGGTATTAACATGTTCTATTGTTTCACCAAAATGACCATGTTGGACATATGTGATGACTGGAGGACTGCTATCGACAATGAATGTATTAGACAAACCACGGGCAGAAACTCCTGCCTTGTCTTCTGCTTCAATAACTACGGAGTAAACACCATCCTCCAAGTCAATGTTACGGCCAGTAGATCGTACTTGTCCAGCCGTCTTGTATGGTGTCACGAGGTCGCCAGTAGCTAGAGATGCCACCGAAATATCAAAACCAACGACGCCACTGTGAACATCGTAGAAGCTGTCATTGCTACACTGGCCGTTGTTAAGAATTCCAGAGATCCTCTTTTCATCTGCAGAACACCAGTTCCACCGCGCCCATACTGACTTAGTGATCCACTGATACACGACTGGGGGACCTGTTAAACCCGTCACGACTTTCCCAGGATGTGGAGGTACAAAGTCTACAACGGCACCATTGCTGCTTCCATTTGTGCACATTCCAACGCCATTGCAGCCAAGTACAGACACAAAGTAACGTTGACCGCTGTTTAAGGACAGTCCTGAAATGGTTGCGCTCTTTTGTGACCCCACAGTCTTGAACCCTTGAATGTCTGTCAGGCCCGGCTTGGTACCGAGAGCGACACG
Organism: Siderastrea siderea; assembly: GCA_964030785.1. Classification (NCBI taxonomy): domain Eukaryota; kingdom Metazoa; phylum Cnidaria; class Anthozoa; order Scleractinia; family Rhizangiidae; genus Siderastrea; species Siderastrea siderea. Next base: position 72,733,254 of record OZ034966.1, on the reverse strand, counting down.
AAATTCCACCAGTCCGCTTTCCGCATCTGCGAAGGCCTGCTCCCAGTGAGCGCTAAAAGTGAACCTCTCGCTAGTGTAGTTCTTGTCCCTTCCTTGTACACCGTCCTTGATGTATTGAGCAGCTACTGTTGGTGGAGTAGTGTCAATGAGAATGCCATCTGACGTGATAGTTTTCTTTAAATTGGCTCCATTTATAACCTTGACCGTTACGTGATATCTAACCCTCGGGCGGATATTTATGTCTGAGAAACTGACGTAGATCATTCCATCCTCAGAAATGTTGTGCTTTACATGAGCAAGCATTTCAAAAGCTCTCACATCCTCCCCACCAGGATACGTTCCAATACCTACAAGCTCTGCAAGAATGCCACTTTCCTGGTCTGTACATTTCCATTTGGCTTGAATATTGTTCAGATCTCTTACAAAGTCCACGTCAGATAGGTCCATTTCGTCAGTAACATCAATGACCTTGCCGTCGCATGTCGGTGGGGTACTATCTGGTATGAATCCATTTGTCTCAATCACTGTCTGAAGCCCCGCTGCGTTAGTTCCACGAAGTACAAGCCTATATGAAAGGCCAGCTTCAAGTGAGAGACCGTCCATAAGTGGTGTCTGTTGCGGGAGGGGTATATTGGCAAAAGGTGTGACATCTTCGCCAGACACGTTCTTTACAATTTTCCACTCGTACTTTACAATTGGGCTCTGAGAATCAATAAAACGATCGAACTTTCCACGAACACGCCTTACCGAAGGAAGATACTCTGCATCCCCTTCACCTGCGCCGTCTTGAAAACTCCCGGGAATTGGTGGTGTTGTATCAATCAAGACACCATCGCTACACATAACTGCTTTTAATCCAAACGAATCCATCGCGTACAGGCGAGTGAAGTACTTGTGCCCATGTCTTAAATTCAAGCCAGAGTCTTGGACTGAAGTAGAATCACCAAGAGGCGTCAGGGGGATAATGTCTGCTTCTGCCTCTTCTAAAGTACAGCTGGATTTCGAAGACACTCCCCACTTTACAGCCACAATGTCCTTTGGATTACTTCTGAAGTCAAAGTTCATACCCAGGGCGTATGTATCCGCCTGATAGTTGGCATCATGTTGTTCAGTGACACCATCGTAGACATACCGAATCTGCGGCCCTATACGTCTGGCGAGAAACTTCGGACAGTTTACTAAAGGGCTGTCCATTCCACCGTCATTTGTTGCCAGAACACTGACATACACATCTCTACCATGCATAATTGGAAGATCGTTGACCACAAGACTTAAAGATGGCCCAACCCAGGTAGAGAAGTCATCACCTGAGCCCTGAATAGAACCAATTCTGACATGATAGCTGTTGAGTTTGGTATCCTCGTGAAATCCGTGCCACTGGATAAGATACTTCTTATCAGCAGTTTGTCTTGCAGTGCATGAACCGGCGGTGGGAGGCGTTCTATCCACATCCTGTTTACAGTTAGTAAACAGTGTCCTATCGATGGTTTTTGCTGACCACCACCACTCTGCGAGTGTCTTTTTGCGACACCATTGGATCCTTATGATGCAAAAAAACAACTTGCATTTGATTCGGATACACAGACGGAATCGATACCACAGCCAAACTCTAATACGAAGAGGAGTCATTCGAAGCTTTAACTCAATACAAGCCTTCAGAGGCCACTTTTCTATCTTGATTCGCAGCTCTGGTAAAAAGTAGGTCTCGAGAAGTGTTGCTTCGATTTCAATTCCAGCTTCAACAATTAACAGTGAGAGTGACGCTCCAGCATAGACGTAGACCCACGCGCCAGGAATGAGGCCCAGTCTAAAAGTCTTGTCACGCATACACACTTGACCTTGGAAGTCCACACTCCAGTGACCACTGGCGCCCGCAAAAAGTCTTACCGGTATGCCAAACACGATGATAATCTGCGAATAATCGGGAAAGAATGGCTGAAATCCCCTTCTTAGATTCCTTCGAAACACGTTCCTGCAAGATCCAGGGTTTGAGACTCCTCTTCGCACCCGGTTGTTTCTATGCGCGTCTTCAAGTTGTTTGGAATAAACGTCAGAGTCTAAGAGCTCTTGATAAATACTTCGTTTGCGCGTAGATCCACATAACATACCCCCAAAAGGAAACAGCCTCCGCGGTCTTAAGACGTAGTGATTCCTCACTTTGAAAAATAGACAGTTTTCGTGGATTCCAAATGTCATATTCAGAATGGGCAATCTTAGGTAGAAGTATCTGTCTTCGAAGTCACCACCCATCAGCTCTATATTTTCCTTCTCTGCATAGGTGCCACTCGAGAATGCAACCGCTATTACTTCACTGTTCACACTAGTAACTGATTCTAATCCAGCTGGAGTTCGGACAACTCTTTCTAACGTGTTTTCTCCTGTCGCGTCACTATCCAAGGAGTGGAACTCAAGCTTACATTGAAAACCATCACTCATCTCACACTTTGAAATGCAAGCAAACTCTCCACCGAACTGTCTCACAATTGTCATGCCCTGCGCATTAGCTCCAATGCGGATGACTCTATCGGGAGCTATACCAGACGATAGTATATACCCATTTGCTAATAGCTTATAACCATAGGCCTTTTTGCCTTTGCCATCCGTTACCCACAGAACATTGCTTTGTTCGTCATAAGAAACTGAAGTTGCTGCACCTTCAACGGAAACGGTCTTTGATACGCCCACCCAAGATGGTGTTGGCGTCGAAAAAGTGCTTGTTACGGCAGTTTTGGAGACTGAATAGATCTTGTTTGAGTCACTGTCACTGATCCAGATATAATCTCGAGCCACGGCAACACCCCCTATTTTCACCGAAAATGGATTTCCTTGACTTCCAAGTTGAATGATCTTCTTAACACCACTCCCAAAGTTAGTAACTACCAGTAGCGACGCTTTTCCCTTGTTCGTGGAAACACCATGCATGCCGAGAATTGCTTCGCTCTTAGAAAGCTGTGAAATTCCTTCCACCTTGTAATCGTCAAAAAGACCTGGTGTCAGCCAGCTGCCGCTGTTTTTCATGGAGGAGAGATCATCGAGATGCGGGAACTTCCACGTGAAAATAGTCTTCAGATAAAGCGACGATGACCTTCTAATTGATCGCAAGCAGACCTCTTCTGAGCAGTAAGGTATCTCTTGCCACGCTTTGTAAGCCCTCAGGTCCAAGCCTCGCTGACGCAACTGAAGCTTGTTGAGAAAGTCGGTAACTTTGTCCAAAAACCTGTTGATTTTGTTAACAGTTTCGGTAAATTTGGTTGCATACTTGCCAAGAAACGGCTTCACAACATCACTGAGCTCTCCAGTATCGGAAAGGAGGTTGACAATCGGATTGGAAAATGATTTCGTCACGTCTTTTAACTTATCAGCATATTGCGAAGCACTTTGGGTGATAGTGTCTAACGTCTGTAGGACGTGGTTGATGTTTTTTGTCTTTCGCCACAGTTCATATGATAGTTGTAACTTTGAACGCACATCTTCAAGGGCTCGAAAGTGTTCTAAGACAGCATCATCGTAGACATTTTGCATTGCCTTAAACGTATTTTCCAGCAAATCCTGCAGTTTTTCTTTCATTTCTTTGGCTTTTCGTATATAATCGACGATTCTCTCGATGCGCTCTTTGACATTCTTTATTGACCTCTTTTGAACTCCACCACCAGCGTTGCTTTTCGGCTTTCTGCCGGTGATCTTTTGGAAGACCGATTTTACCCTTTGAACATCGTCTTTGAGGGAAAAATTTCGAACTTGCTGAATGAGGAGCTTCACGGTGTCAATAACAGCTGTGATATTGTCAACCCCTTGCTCACATGTCTGCAGCATGTCTGTGTAACCACTTGCTTCCTTAAACGTATTCTTAAGGACGTCAGCTTTGTCTTTAATGGCTTTGGCTTGGTCAATAAACGCTTTGGAAATGCAAGTACCACCCTTGATACATTTCTGTATTTTGAAGTTCTTCCAAGTTTCTGGAACCATGTCATAAAGGACTTTTACCTCTTTCTTGAAATCTTTGTATTGATCGATAACGTATCTTCCAACCAGTAATGCTTTGCGGACGCATGGTTTTGTACTGTCAAGAAACAGTTTCTTAATTTGCTGACAATCAGGTAGCTTTCCGGCCGTCTCCAGTATCGGCGAGAAATTGTTGGTAAAAGGCTTCAGATCAATTAAAACTGCCATCACTTCGCGGACCATGGATTTTATCTCTCGTAGTTCTCCTTGTACCTCGTAGATTGGTTGTTTTATTCTTCTAAATTTGGAGACGGCTTTGCCAATAAACTTGTCGGCTTCTTTGATGAAAAATTTGTTGACTTCTTCCACAACATCATAGCTTCCAAGTTTTTCTAGCGTTTCAGTAGCAATTGCTCTAAACTCATTGCAAACATCCCTAACACGTTGATCAAAATCAACTCCGAACTGCTTTCTGATGTCAAGCTTTTGGATTTCACTTTTGTAATTCTGAGCTCTATTAGAAAAGTTGATGACATCGTCCGCCGCTTTCTTTGCCTTGTTAGCATACTCAGGAAGATTATTCAGATGCTGGAGAACGTCATTAATACGGGTAGCTATCTTTCGCACGGTTTTAAGAAACCCTTTCTTAGTATTTAGAATTGTCAGGAAATCAGAAATGATTTGGGAAACGCGAGAAATCTTCCCGACACGGACCGCAAGGTTTTCCTCGTACCATTTTTCGACCTTGGTGACAGCATCCTTCAGTTCCTCTCCAACTCCCTTAATCTTTGCTCCTACCGGCCCAATAAACGACGCCAGCTCAGTAAGTGCTTCACGGGCCTTCTCTTGAACATTGTCAATAACGTCGGCAGAAAAATGTGCCGCTTTGTTACAAGCACCGTTTACCTTAGACGCCGTCCCGTTGGAAAAGTCAACGATGTCATCTGCTAGATCCTGAATACGTTTCAGTTTACCAGTAAGCTCTTGTAGAGAGTTGGAAACGAACCCTTTCGCTGCCGCAGTAAATTTATGTTCAATTTCATCTATTAAGTTGTCTACTAGGATTGTAAAGTTCAGCAGTTCTGCGAGTGCGTTTTGTGCTGTATTGTCTACGACTTGAAGTACTTGGATCCCTTCTTTCTCGACGTTTTCTCCAAATTCTTTAAATTCTTTTGTGGAGTTTAAAGCCAATTTATACACACTACAAAACCGCTGTGCGCTCTTTTTAGCAAATTGCTGCATTGCCGGACCGAGCTCTTGAAAGAAATCTGTTATGTCACTGATGGCAGCCACATTTTTTAATTCAAAATCAAGGAGATTAATTAAATTTCCCAGGAATTCTTGCAAGATTTCAGCCGGATTTGTACAGTTTGCGTTGTGGTTTCCCCCCAGAAGTCCTCTGAACAGCTCTCTCAAGTCGAAGCTCTTACCAGGCAGTATTTCTTGGAAAAACTTCTCAAGATCAAAATCTGGGAGTCTGAACTGGTTGAGGAAGTCACCGAGTTTTCGAAAAACGGCAATAAAATTCTGGAAGCTGGGAGACTTCAGATCCAGATCAAACCTTAAGCTGATTCGCCAATCGAAGCGGAGACCGAAGTTAAAACGTTTTCCTTGAAAAGGCGGAAAACGCAAGTTCATGTCTGGTAGCAGTAATCTGGGGAATCTGATTCCTTCGAGAAAATCCAGCAGTGAAGACATGTCCAAGAAACGGTTTGCGAACCTCAGTAACTTCAATGTAACTTGCTGAAACGATTCTAGTGAAAACGAGAAGCGAATCGAGAACTTGAACGGAAGTTGTAAATGGAATCCGCCAGGCATGGAGGCACCCAAAGATCTAAAGTAATCTTTGATCTTGTCCAGATGAAGATCTGCAGAGACTGAGCGAAGAAGTTCCAGTAGCTTCTTAACGTTAAAGTTTTCCGGTAGATTGTGGGGCAAGTACTTCGTTATGTTCCCAACAACGTTCAGAATTTTGTCCAGAGCTCCAATGACTTTCTTGAAGATATCATCCACAACAGTAAGCCTTCCAAGAGTTTGCTGTATTTTCTTAATCTTGTCTATGAGCCAAGTCCAATTCTTGACGCGGCTTAACACATCTTTGGCAAACTTTATTACTTTTCCGATAAGGTTTATCGGTCGGAGAGGCTGGACAAGATTCTGTACAAACTTAACAATCTTGTCGACGAAATTTACAAACCTGCCAATATACAACGGCAGATATCTAGCAAGTTTGTCCTTAAATTTGTTGATTTGTTCGGCAATCACGCTGGTGATACTATCGAAATGCCTCAACAAATTGTCTCCGGCATCTGCAATGGCATGAATAAGATCTTTGGGGAAGTCGTTCTTGAAACTAGCCGATGCCTTAAAAGCAGCTTTCCCTTTTACGACATCAAAACCGAATTTAATGATGTGAGCTCGAATATGGGCAGAGTTATCAAGATTGACCTCAAATTTCCCACCAAAAATGCCAATTCTTAACTTGGCTTGGTTCGCGAACTGGATCACCGATTCTGCTCCGACCCATTTACCACCGAAAGTTTTTACCCATCGTTTGGAAGGACCAAGTGCGAACTCTCTCGGACGCAGGAACGGGAATAGTGCACGCTTGCGGCGATGGATAATACTTCGTCTTTTCCGCAGGTAAACTGCTTTGGGGTGGTCACCATGGTTTTCGAGAAATTCGCTTATCGATGAATCCAGGATCTCACTTTCCGGGGCGTCTGATAACGCAAGCTCCAGGCCTTGAACCACTGAATCGCTTAGATGCTGGTGGCGCTCCACGAAGACATCGACGACTGCAGCTTTTACTTCACTGTTTTCATCACTGTAAAGCGCGCGCATCAGATGCTGATTAGTATGCTCTGGAGGAAGCTTTCGCATGGCAGAGATCACTGCTGATCGGATACCAGAGTTATCGTGGTCAATGTGTTCCAGGATTAATGGAAGCCCGGAATGGTGACCAAGATTTCCAAACGCCCAGATGTGGTCTCTTACCTGCGCCTCGTGATTTTCGCTATCAGGATGGTAAAGTCGTGACTTGTTTCTGTATCTGTTGTGAATCATCTTAGCAACGCTATCACATAGGGTTTCATTGTAACCTGCTCTCTTCGCTCTAGCAGAGAGACCAGCTAAAACCAGCATAGCAGTAGCGGTCACTTCATCTCCTTTCTCTTCGTTGGACATAAGCTGCGACAGCGCATCGAAAAGCTGCGAGTGAAGTGGACCATCTGGCAGAAAGAAAATTCCCAGCAATAAAGCTTCATATTCTTCCTCGCCTAGAGGCCTCGGGTACTCTTCCTTCACCGCTTGTGCTAATACACTCTGGGCCTCGTACTTGCCCTGTCCTGCGAGTGCAGCGAGATATACCTCCCATGACGTCAGATTTTGGTGAGTGCGATCCTGAACCAGCCTCACAATCGTGCGAAAAGAATCTTTATCGTCCCGAACCATACGGTGCAACTCATTGGAGCAATCGCCAATCTCGCGCTCCTTCATCGTTTTATCAGTGAAACAGCGCAACACTTCATAAAGAGGCCTCATCTTTTCCTTTTCTTCTCCACCTACCTTTGACCATTGTATCTTCTCGGCGTCTGTGAACAACAACTTGTCGTTCGTGAGAGATCGCGCTGTCCTTAGATGCTCTTCTTCAACTGTAGACCGCTTGGAACGTCGCCGCTCAGGCTCTGAACAAGATCGCAGGATTAGTTTGCTGTATCCGGAGGTTGACATCTCGATGTCTTGATTTTCGAAGCCTGCAAAGTTGTCCGCTCGTGGATGACCATTAGGAGGTCTAAAGAACGCCTTGTTTGTGCGGTGAACTTGTTCGACTTTTCCATCTTTCAAATGGACATGAACACTGTGCTGAGACTGGACTTTGTGTTCCCCTTTAACCGGAGTACCATCAGCAAACTGTTGGTAGTCGTAGTTTGTCCAGGTTCTATGAAGATGGGCGTGCGTGTCATTTGCGGAGAGGACATTGTACTTGGTCCGAAAGATACCAGAATCGTCATGTTCTTGCACATCATAAACATTTGATTTGTGAATGTCCTTTAAGTTGAATTGAAATGCCCCTGCAATGCCTGTCAGCGTGCAATAAACAAAGAAAGCAAAATCGCCTATTGTTCTACAGTGAGCAGTATGGTTTTTGCTTGCGAATCGTTTATCATACACACAAAGCATCTCTAGTTGACTGCTTTTCTTTCGGACGCTTTGTGGGCGCAGCAAAATTTGGCGTTTATGCTAAAAAGGAAACTGGGAAAATGATAAAAATAAGGTATCCGCTATACAGTTTTCAAACCAAAATTGTTTTACAGTTCCTTGAAAAACTTGCAATGATAGAAGCCACATTAGCAAGAAACCGTTGAGCATTGTAAGCCACATATGTCTGACATTCGATCGCTACTCAAGAATTCAGTAATACTCAAATCAATAGGTAGATTTTCTCAAAATCCTCTAAATTTTTTTTTCTGGTTGGTTGGGCCATTTTGAAGGACTTTTCATACCTGTTTGGCGCCAAATTCACCGGTCGAAAATTCCACTAGTGACGTCATGACAATTGACCAATAGGAGAGTGAGAGTTTTGCATGACGTAACGTGTCTGATATTTGACACCACTCCCAAGGCAACCTATGTCAATCATTTTTTCGCGCGTGAATTTATAATATGATTTAAATCCACTCAGGCAAAACAAGTTCGTTCGGTCGCTGCGTGACCTCATTAAAGCTCGCTTCGCTCGCTTTGGACACCACTCGATCGATGATCGAGGGACTGATGAGAGGTCGACTTGGTGCAAGTCTAATCAATAGGCTCTGAAGCTTCTGCCTTGGTATTTCCTTTGTTTTACAAAATGGATAATCGTAAAGCGGTCATTTTGTCGCTAAATCAACGAAAAAAGTATTATTGATACAGCGTCAAACCATCTTGGCCGGTAAAACGAAACGGCAGCAAGATTCACGAAACCTTCTATGCGTTTTCAGAAAACAAAAGCCTATTGTTAAAAATAAAAACAACGCTTAAGATCCGTCTTAGCCTACGTGAACTTGAAAGAGCATGCGTTGCCTGAGTTGTATTCACTTCAAACAAGTTATAGATGTACTTACCCTTTTTGAAGGCAGCAACTTCTGGCGATTCGGAATTCTTTGGAAAAAGCACGTCTGTGATGGCACCATGCTCTTCCTGCAGGAAGTAAAATGGCTTTGACAGCTGCTCTTCAAACTCTTCATTGACAGGATGATTGGTGAGAACATGGCCATAACGCACTCGCCTTAAGCGGGGTTCTCTGACGTCAAGCTTGATAAGATGCGCATGCTCCTTTGCACCGTAGTCACGTGATGCGGGAGTGATGTCAACCTAAGTGAAAGAATTCAATGTTTTGCTTTCTAAATGCTTTGTCTCATTAGTCTATCAAGTGTGATTGTTTGAGTGAGAGTAGTCCTAAGAAGACCGGTTTTTGTTCAGCTAAGACTAACGCTGTGACGACAAGAGCGGACGTTCTTCAAAATCACTTGACTGTAAACATTACTTCCCCTCATGTTGCCGAAACGTCAGTCAATGACACCAACTCCAATCCATCTTAGGAGTACTCGTTCACACTAACTCGCTATTTCACAGGACTCCCGAGAATCCTGGGTCCAAACCTTTCACTAACTTGTAGTTAGATAAAGAGACACTCAAACGACGTAGTAGGCTGGGCGTATGAATCTCTAAGGGCCGATAACAAGGTTTAGACACGGACTGAGAAAAAACGTAGTAAAGCAACGTCAAAGCGATTAGCACAGCGCTTAGACGTGGCTTTTGGAGTCCCTGTAATAACCTCACTTTAGCCTTAAACTAGGTGTAACTTAGACGATCAGTCCTTATTTGCCGACTTCTTGTGTCGGAAGAGGACGTCAGTCGCGAAGACAAGTTATTCATAACAATACTCGTATTAAACAACTGAACTCTACAAAGAACAATAAGCGGTGGTGAAGACAGTAAATAAAGTGTTGTTCGCAAAAAGACATCCTTGTTCAGTTAAAGAAAAATGAATGCAAAAAAGGAAAAAAAAGATTCAGCTTGATGACAAACAGGAATCGAAGTGTCATGGTCCAGTGTGCACGGTAAAACAATTAACTCAAACACGGATTTTTTTTTCTTAATCATGCTTTTTTTTTCAAAGACGACCAGAGAGAAATTTTGCTAAAATGCTTGCATCTGTTTAAGGGCCGGATTCAGGAACTTATTCAAGAGAGCAACAGGAATTTGGACCCCGTATACAAGACGTATGATTTAGGGAACTGCCCGGGGGAGTAGTAATTAATGCCTCATTTCGCTTCACGTTACTAAAAGAGAGAACAAAAACAATTCCATGGGTGGCTAGATATGAATGCCGAGCTACGTAATGTACGCAAGTATAGGAAGTAATCCAGCACAATTAAAATTCTCCAGAACGAAAAAAGTACATAACAACATTCATGATAGCCCAAATATGGCCAACGCACGTTCATTTGCTAGAATTTCACCGGCATGGAATGTTGATCCGACAAGTGGTTTCACGCTCCAAGCGAAAAGCCGAATGCAATATGTTTCTTGTTGCCACGACAACCAGACACTTGTAATCATTTCCTATTGGCAGAAATAGCACATGAACTGAAGTACTGAGTGCGTGTTTAGCATTCTATGAAGAGAAAATATTGCACATACAGAAAATAAATATGTTTAAAGAAAATAATATGACAGCATATATCGGCCCAAGGCTCTTGGAGATTGCGGGCTGGCCAATATGTATTCAGTGGTATTGTTAGACGTGAAACAAACGCATGGTTTTGCCTTGACGACCGAGAAAAGACGATGATATACATGTTGGGTTTTGGTAACGGTTTTTACGATCTGCAAACACCAACTACTGTTGTTGTTCGAAGTTATTGTATTTAGCTATGGGCAAAAAAAAACAAAGGAACTGACAAATATTGGCAATTTTAGTTTATCAAGTAGTTATAATTAAGTGTGGTTTTCTGGTTAGGCGGTTCGCTTAGTAAGTGGTTGCGAGTGATTTCGCGACGTTGTATTGTCATTGATAAATTAACCACATAAGTGGAATTCACAAACGTACTCAAAATTGAATTCCTTCACAAAAAATAGAACAAGTAATAGGGTCTGGATTTATAGATTTGTAGTTGACTGCTTTTTATATTTTCTCATCAGAGGGCGCCCAGCCTCGTCCCCAGGGTCTTCTCGCTTTTCAAAATGGCGGCGGCTCGGCGAGAAGACCCTGGCACACAGCAGATCACGTGTCTCCAACGAGGATGGAATGGAAATGTATTCAAAATGGCGGCTTCGGCGAAAAGGGTGAGAAGAACTGGGTACGAGATCCTAAGGTGAAGATAAAATGGCGGAAAAAGCTGAAGTTCAGTTCAAGAAAATATTGGAAAAACAGACACGTTTTGCATGTAAGAGTCTTAGGAGTACGGCAAAGTGTTAGAGGTCTTGTTTTTGCTGTTCATTGTTTCTTTTTTGTTATTTTAAAGTTAAGAATAATGGGTTTGAGCGTACTCGACTGCCGAACTCCGTACCGCTAGTTGATTCAATGTTGCTCAAATGAACATATTATATTTTTGATTCATGAGGCTTTAGGCAATAAATTGTCTTATCGTTACATTGTTACAAATCCGTCCTTCTTATAAATATATGCTTCAGCTTTAGACTTTTAAAATATATCAGGCTCAGATTAAGCGAGGAAGATTTTTGTTTCTTTAACGCCCGTCCCATGGCGACATTACTAACGTTTCTTTCATTCTTTTCTGCACGCTTAGACTCAGCACTGAAAAGTGTCTTAAAACTTATCTTATTTCCTAATATATGTCCGTACTCTCGCCTTAAATCTGAATTTCTGAGGTGATAACTAAAGGTACTTCCGAACTGACATTCTACCGAAACGATTCGCTGGGCGCCTCTGAGTGAGACATGCAACTGCAAGTTTGTATTTTCCTTCAAGCATTGGCAGCGGTTTATAGGTCAGTAGTTCCCTGGAATGTAGTCTTTCCTGCTCACGTTCTCTCGTGGGCTGGAGTGATATCATATACAGCGGCCGGCGTTTGTGCCTTAGAGGTCCATGACCGCCCAGTTCAAATCGCAAAGCGCGTGAGAACATTTGTATGGAGCTTACTATAACCACAATCAATATTTCGAAATCTTCCTCGAAATTTCAGGTTACACCTTTATCGTTTAATATCGCTTTCAAATGTTCCTATTTAGATTTCGCACCGAAAAGTTCCTGGGGGACTTTTTTTTCTTAAGGCAGCACTCATGATAGTAGTATTGTTGGAAACTAACAGCCAGTATCAACCAATGAGCTTAGAGCAGCGTTACCAAAGCAACATAACTTACACTTCCTTGTTTACCCTTTCACCCCAAAAAGCCAGCATGATGAAAACTAAAATATATTCCAGTACTTAGTTTTGAGAAAGGCAGAACCACCCTGTACAGCATATTAAACAGTACCACAATAAAGTATCGCTCAATAGCTCTTTCTCTGCAACAATAGGATTTCAACCAAAGACTTGAAAATTAGAACCACCTTGTGCATGATAATAAACACTACCACAGGACGGTGCTACTCAGTAGCTTTCATAGAAATGGTCACACTTGAGGATTTTAGCCACAACCTCAAAAGTTGCCTCCTTGTACAACATAATAAACAGCAGCAGATGAAAGTACTTCTCGACAGCTTGCATTTGGATGACTGCACAGGTTTAAGGACCTCATTCCAAGACTCAAAACTTATCACCGCTTTGCGCAGGCTAATAAATAACACTAAAGCAATCTTCCGCTTTGTAGTTTTCTTTGAATGGCACACTTTAGGATTTCATCCACAGGCTCAGACGTTAGAACCATCTTGGACACAAAAATTTATATAAATTTTTGCATCCAATTTAATTTGGACCCGACAACTGAAGTCCCTTGAACTACTGTTTCATGCAAAATAATATGTTGAAAAACTAACACGAAATAAAGCACACTGGAAAAGTGGATTATCGACCTTATTCCGACAACTAAACTCCCTTGAACTCCTGTGTCATGTAAAATAATATGTTGAAAGACTAACAAGAAATAAAGCACACTGGAAAAGTGGATTATCGACCTTATTCAGCAAATTTTCATGTGCAACATTCGGACCTTGTAAATGTCTACCAGCTTAACTTTTATTTCCAGAAATTTGCGAAATGATAAGCAATCTTTGCGTTGACGAATGAATGGTTCAAACATTTCAGAGGTTTACATAACAAATAATTAGAAGGCATTTTTCGAACATATCATCACAACTCCCTATATTCATAAATATTGGCGCTAAACATCGAAAGAACAATTTCACGAACATAGTTATTCTTGGTACCTTGAATTAATTGTAACTTACCAAAGCATGGACGTGATAGCCATCACTGGCAGTAGTTTGAGCGCCTCTTGCGGTGTGAACAGACACCTCGTAATCGTAAGTACAGGTTGTTAAATGGCTCAGCCGCAGAAAGTTCTCCTTGATAGCTTTCCCTTGCAAATTGCTTGCAAGTGCAGCTACAATGCAAATAAGTAGGTATTTGCTACACATTGCAGTGACAGGGATCAGAACACAAGACGCAGCTGAGATAAGTAACCTCCAGCGAAATCCTAAGCCATCTTCAATGTCTTCCTCGGCAAATCAAAACCGTTGCTGCGGTCTCGTAAGCTTTGCGCTTGAAAAGAAGTTACTTCCGTCCTTAGAAATGCTCGCACTTTAATTCCACGAAGCGGAAAGGCGGTCGAGTTCTATAATGAAGTTATTTTTGTCCGTCGCGAAACAAAGAAAATAATGGAAAACGGAAGCAACGAGCCAAAGACGAGCCAGTATAGGTATTAAGTTCTTTAAAATCCCCTAAATTGTATTGGAGACATTGCTTTCTTTCACGATCGTTTCAGCGTAATGCAAATAGTAGCAGTGGAAGTTTTCCCGCGGAGAAATCAAATACTTTAACAGGTGCGGTCTCGAATCAATTCGGTTGGGCTGCTCCAAATTCTATCACGCACAAACGTCACCGCTACCCTATTTACAAAAAAGCCTGCAACAGAGATGGAGCTCAGTAGAAAACTGAGTTAAACGTTTTCAACATTCAAAGACGGGAATCAGCGCAGCCACTTGAACATGAAAACAACGTTGATGACAAACTGTATTCTGATTTTGTTGATGGAAACAGATTCATTTTTGTGTCGAAGAAGGCCTCCTCCTCCCTGCAACAGGGTCAACTGCTAAGTCGGTAGCTGGACGAGTTGGAGTGCTTGCTCGCACCAGTGCGGTACGAGTGGTACACAGCACCGGACGAGAAGGGTGACACAGGGTGCGTCCTGTGGCGGTGCCTGTCCCTACCATTTGCGAGAATCACAAACGTGTAACAGGGACAATTGTCGGAACGGCGGCACCCCTCATAGTAGCGGCTGCAGCTGTAGACCAGGATATGGTGGGACTTGTTGTGAGCAAGGTAAGTGAAGGCTGACCTCATATATATTCTTTTTAGCTAAGAACATTTCCATGACAAGTTTATTTCATTATTCTTGTGGGGGGACATTTCGAGGTTACTAAATTGTCGCTCATGTTGGAGAATTCGCATAGTCAGCGTCTTCAACTTTGATTTTCGCCCTATCAAGTTTTTGGCTATTTGACAGCAGGAAAACATTTCTGTTATAAGATACCCTTTTTGGCGTGTTTAAGAAAGTCTACTAAGAAAGAAACTCGTTTACATTATTAGAAATCCTTAAATGGCTGTCCTAACTAATTTATCTTTTATTCTCAGCCTAATGTATATGATCAATACATCGCTTGTAGTGGATAAGGTCTATTTTTCGGCGAAATGTGGTTAAACAAATATCAACCGCAGCTACAACGACTGTATTGGCCAACCATGATTGTTTAAAGATTGTATTGGCTTCAACAAGGAGTTCACAGGTTGAAAGAATATACTGACCAGACGCAATCATGCTACAAAAATAAAATGCATTAATTAAAAGCGCTGTCTTTTAGGCACCGCTGGGAAATTCCTTTGCATGTTCTACGTTCAGAGGTGTTGGCGCTCTATCAAAGAGATTTCACAAACAATGAAGACATATTGAAAAACAACTAAGAACACCACAATAAAAAAAAAATGACAATTGCTTTACTAACTAAATTTAGTTGTTAAGATCATCCCTTGATTCCTTTATTGCCAGATGTGCTGTATGGCGCTTAAAACTTGGTTAAAAGTGCGCATTAAATTATCATTATTCGGCAACGTCAAAGAAAACCAAATATCTTTCGTAGAACGTTTTTACTCTGGTTATTACCAATGTCGATGTAACAACAATAGAAAGGAGTATTTGATATTTTTACCGTTCGATTACCACGAGATTATACCAGTTTGCTTTAAAAATTTGTTATCAATATAACGTTTATCTGTTATAAGGCGAATCCCCTCCGGGGAGAGAAGAAGGGAACGTTAATTACACAGCCATTCTGCATGAGTGGTATTGTTTAATTCTGAGATACGTCGCTTGCCGAAACCTGTATATCCTGACAACAGACTAGCCATAATCATTGAAAGTGAGCTGCAGTTTACGGGAGAAAACACAACCTTACGAGACGAAAAAGAGAAGGGAAAAGAAACGTGCAGAGCAGATTCTTTTTGAGGTCATAGCACAAGTGAAGAGCATTATCAACGGGTTATACTACTTTCAGAGCAATTGAGCTAATTGTGAAAATTACTTCAGTAATTCAAAAAGTTCTTCACGCTTTGCAAGATTGCTCATTATTGTTAAAACTAATCCTTTGGTATCATATGTCTTACACATACATGCCCCGAGGGAAGATCATCGTATTTCGGCTGGGCTTCAGGACAGCGGAATATAAATTCTCAAGAACAATACTTGATTTTTTTTCGTTACAAAACCTATTTTAGGTTTTACCCGTTTAGTCTAGTATCTTCTAGTTTGCTGACTTCTACAGGTGGAAAACTGCACTTTTGCACTTTTTCACTTCTCAAATGTGGGGATTGGTAAAGTTATCAAGTTCTTAAAAGGTAACTGGTTTGACTGGCTCCTGTAGCGTAACCATCTCACAGGAAGTTATTACTGTTCTTAGAAATGTCTACATTGTAATTCCACGAATCTAAAACGGGGTCATATTGTTTTCTTCGATAAGAGAGCAATAGTCGACTATGTTATCAAAGGTTACAAATCATATTTATTTTAGGTTTAGCGTGCTTAGTCTAGTTTTCCGACTTGAGTAGGTGGAAAACTACACCACTTATTCGTTTAACTTATTCCTCGGAACAGTTTGTCTTCTGGTATGTGATGTGCTTGCGGCGCGGGTAACTTAAACAGAAAATAGTCGTGAAGATCAAATAAAATAAATTGAAAGTGCGCTGCCCCTTCGTCGAAGAATTGAAAAACGCAACAAAACAATGCAGAAACGAGAATCAAAAACATACATTTAAGACACAAGGCAGATTCTTTAGGTGGTCATAATCACTTTCGCCAATTTCTCTCTTTTCTTACTTCTGCACAAAAAGGTGAAGTCGAATGTCATACTTTGAGTGTTAATTTTCAACAAAAGCAAATTATTTGTATTTGGATAACCCTACATTTAGGATACTTAAAAAAGGAAATGAGTGATCATTTTTTGATTTGGTAACTAGTGGTAATCTTTTAACGCTTTTATTTAGTTCGAGATGAGTTGCTTAACTTGTTAAATATATGCTTAACAACGCATTTTTAAATACGAATCGTGTTTGACCGCACACAAGGACCTACTTTGGACAGCAGACAAATTTCGAAAATATTCTGTAACTTTCCAATGTACCAGTTTCGGTTCAAATCGTCGAGAAATTCTGGGGGAAAAAATGCAAAATTTATCGAGGCCTGGCAAAAATGTCATGCATGCACAATATCTTAGGTGCTCAATCAACAATGCGGAACTTTTATGAAGTGAACTGCAGGACCGTAGCCAGAAAAAAAATTTGACTGAGGCAAGGTCCATGGTTAAAGTTATGACTGAGGCAGTGTCCATGGTTAAATTCTCTTCCTAGGTATTTAGGGTGTTAAACGAAAAAAATGACTGAGGCAAGGGCCTCGGTTTACCTCATACTGGCTACGGCCCTGAACTGCGCATAAAACAAGCAACCGAACAGCTAAAAGAAAATACATACCAAGGTACCAATACATCTGTAGCTTATTTCACCTTTGTTGGCGAACAGTACGTACAACAATGCAAACTTTATCATCAAAGATGTGTTTATTGTTCATCGTGGTGTAAGATAGGCAAGATGAACGTTTATTCGTTTGTCTCACGATGGAATCGCTTTGAGTTGTTGATCGCGACGTTTCGACTGCAATACTGCTAGTCTTCATCAGGCGATGAGGTCGATTGTCCGCGTGTCGCTATTTGTAGCATGTTGGCTCGCTGCTATTGGTGCATTTCGATCCTCATTATTATTCCGACTATTAGATGTTGTTCCCTCACAGGTCCGCTTTGTGGTTGATCGGCTGTTGTGCTTTTTGATCGTAGGTATCCAAGCGTCAGGAATTTCGATTCCACTATCTCTATTGTTGTTAGGACTCTACGTGTGTACCAGTGAGGGGCACAAGCAATAAACTTAACTTCTTTCCAAATAGAAAGGTGCCCCGTTTCGTTAGTGTGCTCCGAAACTGCGGAGGTTTGTGTACGAGCAAGCCGTATATCTCTGTCGTGTTCTTTTATCCTGTCTTGCATCGCTCTCCCTGTTTCCCCGATGTATACTTTGCAGCACGCACATGGAATCTTATAGACGACACCGTGTTGTTTCCATGTGAGTGCGGCAAAGTATACATCGGGGAACACGACAGAGATATACGGCTTGCTCGTACGCAAACCTCCGCAGTTTCGGAGCACGCTAACGAAACGGGGCATCTTCCTATTTGGAAAGAAGTTAAGTTTATTGATCGTGACCCTCACTGGTACACACGTAGGGTCAAAGAGGCTATCCACCCCAGCACCCCTCCCCTAACCCATCATTTTGCTCTAAGTGCTAATAAGTAAAAAATGTTGGGTTAGGGGAGGGGTAGGTGGGGGTTTTCCAGAAACGTGGAACGAAACTACGATAAAATTGTAAAAGAGTTTCAATAAGCTAGAATAAATAATGATAAGAAACAGGCAACACAAATACACTACGAGCTATTTGATAAAAACTTAGCCAAGAGATTAGCTCTTAGAGATTAGAGATTAGATGAAGGGCCTCTTAAAAAGATATTATAACAATAGTTATTAATGATTTTGATTAATTCCTTGATATTAGACTGCTAACTGGCTTTTTTGAAATCTTTTATTCCAACTGTAAAAGCGAACATTATTTCATAAGTTAACAAAAGGTTCAAAATTTGCACTTAGTTTTTCAACTGTAAATAACTCGATCTTTCCAAAAACATTTGTTCCTATTGTTCCCAAAAATGATTGAGGAATAATTTATGCAACCCTGAAATGAAAAAAAAAAAATCTTAAAAACAATGCTCTGGCTAATCTAACTTAGCAATTTAATAAAATGCAAAACCATAGAAAGCACATTAATTACTGTCAACAGTCAGTATACATACGTGTCATAAACATAGACCTGGCACTCTGTACAAATTGTAAGTCAAAGCAATATTCCATACCCAGCGTCCTTCATGGCCTCAGTGATATTGCCAATTGCCTCATCCATAATATTCACCATACCAGCATAGGTCCTGCGATTTTCATCTTCAATAAAGCTGTATTTGTCTATATACTGCTGTGGACCTTGGAGTGGAGCATGGACATTTTGGAATGCCATGTACAGAAACAAAGAAGTGGGTGAATTGCATGAAAAACCCACAAGAGAAATAAATGAAGACATTAATATTTTAGTTGGTGGATCCAGGGGAGGGGCACAGGGCACCCACCACCAATATTCCTTTTTGTTGACAAAAACAAGCACTGGTTCGGAGGGTTGAATTGGACACATGATTCCCCCTCATTCCAGACCCTGGGTCCACCAGGAATAACACCTAGGCCCTTAGGAATTCCCAGGGTTTCCCATATAGAATAAAGGGGATGTTTGATCAAAGTTTTAAAACGATTAACATTTAATTGATGAAAACAAGCACTTGATTGAATGGTTGAAATATTTTCTGGAAATTGGACACCCCCCCCCCAACAAAGGAAACTAATGTCGCGCATGCGCACAATTCTATTTGAAATGCCTTGAATTTCATTCGAAACGCGGGAAAAGAGGAGATGGCGGCGGTCGTGCTGACAGCTTTGATTTCATTGAATGTTTATCGTGTGTTCTGGGGCAAAGGACGCCGTAAGAATGTATAGGTGTCGAATAACTTCCAAATTTAGGTCATCATCTCAGCTTTTCCGTCAAGATAATTCATCGTGAGGAAAATCGCAGCAAGGGATTGCAAATCTGAGAAATGAGACGAGTCAAAAAAGGCGACGGTGAATTGAAAACTCGTGATAAGCAGACGAAAGTTTTGCTTTCCTGTCTTTGTTCTTCATCATCATAACAGACTTCAGCGCAAGACCAAGTACTGTTTAACAATAAAGTAAGTTGAACGTGAATGGAAATGCGTAATGTTTGTCGCATTGAAGGATAATTTGTGCTTGAAAGGGGCAGAAAGACAAATTCCTTGACAAGAGGGAGGTAAAAAGTGGCGTCCGCCTCGTAAACTACATGTTTTGGGGTTGTGAATGATTTCTGACGTTGAAAAAACGGAACATATAGCCGAGGCAAAAGTAAAACTCGATATGATAAAGGAATAATATGATTTTTGCTGCTTAAGCGAAAATATTGTGCCCAGACGCAAGCAGTTAACAGCGCAACTGCAATAGAGAAGTTCAATTTTATTCCAAACAAATATTTTGCTTCAAGTAACCCAGACTTTTGTCGTGGGTTTTGGTACACGAAATCCCTTTTGCTGGTAACAGTTTATTAATTAAGGAAGCGACTTTTCAAGAAAAGATATTGATAAAAGTGGCAGGGCTCAACAGGGAGTCGTCAAGGTGTGTATCACTGTCAACGACATACGATGAAAATTACGCTACGGTCGCACCTCAGTCTACTTTGCTTCGTTCATTCATTTGGCTACTTTGATTTCTAAAAACTCCAGCCATGAAACAGTATGAAATATCGATTCTTATCAGGGGTTTTTTAATTGTATTGCCACGATTTGTAAAAAGGAAACCCAACAAGATGACGCGCCAGCAGAAAACTGTGAAAAAATAACTCGAATCTTGTCGCCAGATAGGTGTTGTTTGGGCTATATATCCTACAATAGGGCTTGGTACAGCGATCGCTTTCAACCGAGAATAGAATAATAAGGTAAGAATAAGTTAGGCTAAACAGAGTTAACTTTAAAGTGGCAAGGCGTGCGGAAAGGAACGGGGAAAGTGAGGCTACAAGAACATCAAAATAAGTTCCGTGAGATGAAAGAAACAAGGACAAGAGCTGCAGCTGTTATCAATAAAAGCATGCGGAATGAGAAATTTAAATTTAAAGTGATCGGTACTTAACCAAAAACCTACGAATTATTTATAATACTGAAGAAAACTACCCAATTAGTGATGTTCTAGGAACTGTTTAAAGTTTATTAAGGAACAATACATAGAAATTTCACCTCCATGTCTTTTAAACAGCCCTATTCATAATGTGTCGAATTTTTACATGTTAAGCTAAAAGTACATTGTGAGTTGTATTAATTTTAATGATTGTACACTGTATTTAATACTAAACAAGATTCATATAAATACATTTCCAATTAGAAAAGTTTAATTCCAGACATAAAATTTACACATAGCATCTACTAAAAATAGAAAATATCATGTTTGAAAAGCAGCACACACAGATCTAGAAAGAACAGATAAATTATTTGTCCTACTCTTTACTTTTCTTGACTTTTAAAAGGAACATAATTAAAAAATTATTTACCTTTAAAACCCAGTAAAATAACCAGTAACAGTTCTTTTGTGTTTAATTTACACTGTAAAATTTACCTCGGTGCTTGAAGTAATGAAACATTTGGTTCTCTTTTATTTAAAAGAAATACACAACCTATCTAGAAGATCACTAAAACTGTAGAAAAGCCGCTCTTCCTTTTCTTACCTAAAATACTAATAGCTATATTTGTAACATGAACTCTCAGTATGAAAAAGAATACATGCACATGATTTTGGTTTGTCTTTCTTGGGAATATGTCTGAATTCACACAAAGACCACCAACTCCAAGCTGGCTTGATAGCTCAGTTGGTAAGAGTGCTGCACTGCTTTCACAAATAAATAAATAAATAAATAAATAAATAAATAAACACTTTATTTCAGTAGGGTGCATAATTACAGTCAAACTGTAGTCTCCCTTATGGCCCTAGGAAACGTCCAGGTCGAATTGGAATTTGGAAATGTTGGTTTTTATGGAGGGAGGAAAACCGGAGTACCCGGAGAAAACCCTCAGAGCAAGGACGAGAACCAACAACAAACTCAACCCACATAAATTATGACACCGGGACCGGGAATCGAACCCGGGCCACACTGGTGGAAGGCGAGTGCTCTCACCACTGCGCCATCCCTGCTCCCCCATTGGGTTTACATGTATATCCCAACCAAGCCTGTATTTTTTCAGACTATTTTTGCAGTTGCCTAAGCTGCCATGGTCTTCCATTTCGTTAAACTCCTAATCTGCTAAAATGAAAACCTAGAGTATGTGGGACCAGTTAGGGACTCGTCAGTTTTCTAAAGGAGCAGGGGGGGGAGGGCAATGAAATGTTATGGACCCAAAATCAATTTTAATCCCTCAGAGGACTGGTTGTTTTGGATGACCATAAGACAAGGCAAGTTCCTTTATTTCCTTTAACAAACTTAGGAGGACAACAAGGACAAAGTTACAAGTTAAAGTTAAGAGTTGCCAAGTTTTACTTGCCATTTCTAACCACTTGCAATGTATTTTGTGGAGTCAGCTTCTTGAAAACTTACTGACAAGACAACAACTACGTGAAAATCCTTTGGTTCGCAAACGTTTTCTAAGAATATAAATCAACAGCCCAAACATAAGCTCACGAACTTATATTCAAGGTTACTGGGTGCTGGTCTTCTTTAAAATCTCCTCCTGAAAGAAAAGGTTTCAAGACTGGTAAGACTGATGGAAAACTATGATAGGTGTTAACTGTGTACATAACCTAAGGCTTCCAGTTGCCATTAAAATTAGACTCCTTTATTTAAAATTTTAAAGGGTAGCTCTTTCAGAAGTCAAGGCATTTACTATCAATAGGAGCCCTTATAGTGTTAAAACATCATTATGCATCGTAATTGTCCAATCAGGATAAAGCAAGACTTTCCTGGGATAAAGCTATTAATATTAATCGATTCATAAGTGAGGTGCGAAGTAATGGTCGAGTTGCTTTTTGATGCGTCATGTTGTGTGTGAGCGTGTGAATTAAGATACTGATTTTTAGATGCTCGCAGACCAGTTCATTTAGAACTAATGCCAGGATTCTACTGCCCTGAATAAAATTATACAACATAACCACCTTTCTGTCAAAAACTATGGTAGCTTTAGATTATGCAAGGCAAAAATTGACGGGAAAAACACTTTACTGGTGACAAACACAAATGAAATCATACAAAACTGAGTTAATTCCAACAAGGAATCCTTTGGTGTAAATAAGGCAACAAGAGGCCCATTGGCTAATGAGACAAGACTCTTGCTTTACAAATTTTAACGGCCAAAAAGTCAATGTTTGTAAACATCAAATGTTCTCTTTATGTCCTTAAAATTCTTCAAGCAAAATTTTTTTGCATTTCCACTTTCACAAATGGCCTTTTGGGTCGTTATAAAAAAACTTAAACAGTCCATCGGATGACTACAGAATGAAAAACTTCTAAATGAAGATCAAACGGAAAACCGAGCGGGGTCCTTGTAAATTTTATTAGCTGAAAGTGTGAACTGAAATGATATTGTACAAGTTTATTTTAATGTTATTTTAGCTGAGATAATTCCCGTTTGCCTGCATTGTTAATCAACTAGTGATTAACTGCAGGTCTTCTAAAGTAGTTTCATGGTTTTTTGCACCTCTTTGACTCTGAGATTACTTGACCGCTGAGTGACCGCCACGGCCCCTTCAAACAAGGAAAGTTCACTGATCGATTGATGTGTAGCAAAAGCTAACAAAAACTTGCAAGCGAACACTTATTTTTAAAATTGTGAGTAGGATAGCTTACCTGCTTCGGTAAAAACGGCAGCTGTGAGACTTCGAATATCCCTGTCCTCTCAGTCTTTGAATCCCTCCTGATTTTATTGTGACATCTAATCTTGTCTCCCTCACTTCATGGAACCATATATTTTCTTGCGGTGTGAAGGAAAAATTTTCCTGCTCACAAATGCAAAAGCCCGAGCTAAACACTCGTTTTCCGCTTTAAAACACCTTAAACCAATTTCTTTACGCCACCGAGAAGTTAGAAAAGCGCCTGGAATTGCCATATGTACCAAAAAGGTTACGAATAAGTGATCAAGCAATGAAAACTAAGTCTATTTTACTCAGGCCGCCATCTTTGTTTATTTCACTGGCGCGCACGCTTCAGGAATCTGGGTACTAGGAAAATGATTAACCAATCAGACAAAAGTCTCCTTTGTTCCCCCCCACCCTCATTCCAGCCTCTCGAATACCCAGGCCCTTGGGAAGCATCCATTGGGAAGGGCCAGGATTTCCCGTATAGAGTAAAGAAGATGTTTGATCAATGTTTGAAAAGGATTAAGTGCCCATTTACATGCAATCATGTTTACTAAGTGTTGCTCACCTAGACATACCAATTGAAAATGAAATGTCATGACCTCACAGGTTTTGCAGTTTTTGTAGGCATCATTGACAGTTACATGGAACACATACTGCCAGCTTCTAGAGGTGGTTACTCTTACTTTCTTTCGGCCCTAAGGTAACTGTAGGTTAATACCTATTTAAGCCGCAGATGGCATGGTCCACACAGCAGTGGTCCCTACAGGTAATTCCCTTTTCTGGTCCACATGGAGCTTTCATGTAACTCTATTTCCGCAGAAGCAACTTACATTGAGAAGTACTACATCCCACTCCCAACCCCCAACCCCGATTTCTTGTCCTTCACAGCCTACTGTAAGGTTACCCACGGCTTTTTTTGTGATCCTAAAGGTTTTCCCCAGCCACCCATGTCTGGAGGGCCATTTGAACAGGTCATTTTTGAAATGATTTTTAAATTGCACCAATTAAAATGCAATGAAAAAATCACATCATAAAACCATAAAACAGCATTTGCTTGCAGCAATTTTTGTGTGTCTTAAAATCAGATGCACTCTACTTAACTATCACATGGAAATTTCAATCAGTTTTGATGCAATTTAAAGCAGTAATTTTTTTCTTGGGGGGGGGGGGGGCAGAACAAAAGATGATGGATCACTACTGTAAACCAAGCTCAAACATGCGACTGACCACCACATCTACACCCTTACCTCTGCATGGGCAAATGCAGCAAACTTTCCACCCAGGTCTCTCACTGGCTCCTAGTTGTCTCTAAAGTCTAAAATATCTAGTACTTTGTGAGTGTAGTGGTCTTCCGCTGCATTGTAATAACCACAGAATGTATCAAATCCTCGATATGTTGGGGTGTACTCCCACTTGTTGTAACCCAAGCGCCACTTGCCAACCATGTGAGTTGCATGACCTTTGCAAAGAAGAAAACATCATTTTGTTGTACACTGCAAACATGAGCTAGACTACAAGCAGTCTTCTTTAATTTCCACTCAGGGAGAGTGAAGCAAAAAGAACATGCAAGTGAGCACAAAAATCGCCTTCCCAGTTGAAATGTGATGCAGTGCCAGATGAGCCACTTAAGTGTTGCTAGCCTCACCACTACACTGCTCTCTCTTTTTTTCCACTTCCCGTGTATTTCCTGCTTCCTCTTCAATAGGGCTCACACCCCCCCCCACCCCCTCCCCTTTTACCCAAGTTGTAAGGTATCTGTTAACATTTTAATAATTTCATATGGATGGAGAGGGTTGGGCAACATCACAAATGCACTGATGGTTTGTATACTACCATGCTGACATTATTTTGATCTCACTCTTTGGTTGTTGTAAAACACATTCATTTGGATCATGAACATGAATAAATAACATACCAGAAGTATGCTGCATGAAACACATATTACATAATTGATAATCACTTGATTCCTTGAGTTTCTGGGGCAAGGTAGTGATATTAAGTGGCAGCCCATATGGGCTTCTCGCAAGTAATACCGGATGCTGCAGACCTGCATTGTCCTAAAGAGAAAACATATCTTTCAGTTTTCTCGTTTATTTGGCTAAAAATTAAAAATCTTAAAATTTAGAGCATAAGCCCTTTTATTCAAAGGACTCTTTTGGTGCCTATTTTGGAGCCCATAAAAGTTTCATGAAAAAATCTGCTGTAGGTTATACATGTAACCTTATCTGATTTATCTAATTTATATTACGGTTGCCTTTGTCAGTTGTGTATTCACGCTGTATATTTGACCGTTACGGAAAATTACTAATCAAGCTACAAAATGAACAGGAAAGAACATTGAGTTTCTTTGTGATAAAAACAACTGCAAATTGCGGCCTTGAAATTGTTGAAATACAGCAATATACAAAATACAGTTTAAAATCGAAGTAAACCACTCTATTTCCATTCAGACTTAGCCTGACTAGCCTACACATTTTGACAAGGAATCTTAATTAACACGGCTTGTGGGGGGCAAGGCAGTAGTGGTTAGCGCGTTGGACTTCAGATCTGAAGGTTGGTGGTTCGACGCCCAATCCCCGCCATCGCGTTCTTTCCTTAGACAAGAAAGTTTACCCCACATTGTCTCTCTCCACCGGCAGGAGTATAAATGGGTACCGGCAAGATACTAGCTGATACTGCTGGGGATTCTTAAGCCTGCGATGGACTAGCATCCATTTCAGGGGGGAGTAGCAATACTCGCAGTTGCTTCATGCTACAGAAACCGGGATAAGCTCCGGCCGTGTGGGCCTCCTTGGCTCGTGTGCGACTTTACCTTTACCTTAACACAGCTTGCTGTCACTAGCATTTTTGCTGTGTAGGAATAATAATGCCCCAAGCTCCACCCCCGAAAAACCAAATGATTTCATTTTATAAGATCTAGAGGCAATATTTTCACCCATTTACGCTAAGTGCACAGTTTGTTTAGCAATAAACTCACCAGTGTGGATGGGGTACATTTCTGTCATCAGCGCACTTTGCGTCGGTGTGCAAATCGGAAGAACATAGTTAGTTACCCTTCTGATGCAAGTTTATCAATGTTCGGTGTTTTCATTTTTGAGCCATGAAAACCGACGTCACTCCAGCCAAGGTCGTCCGCTAGCAAAAACAATATATGAGGAGGCTTACTAGCTCTATTTGCCCGTGCAACAGACAAATACACTACAAACAAAATGGAAACAAGACACAGTGCACAGAGCTTGTTAGAGGGCGCCATATTGAAATTTCAAGTTGACGTCAGGAGGTCCCAGGCAAAGGGTCCCGTGAGTACAGTCAGGCTATTTCAGAAGTCATGCTATTCTGGCTTATAAGATTTTTATGCGCCGTTCCAGAGGTAAGTTGCGTAAAACCTAACTGTCAACGTCAGACGTTAAAATACTGACTTTGACTGGAGTGAATGTCTGACGTTATGAGTTACGCTGGACGTTAAGTTTTATGCAACTCGCCCTGGGTCTGTGACGCATAAACCGTGACTAAACTTTGAATCATTTGCTGCTTGCTTTGAAAACAAAGGAAGCAAAAAGACACTTAATACTAATGACACTTGATCGACGACATATGCGTTTATTGACGCAGGTTCCTTTTCATCTCCTACTATGCATATAAGACGCTGTGCCAAACAAGGCTAACGTGGCGCACACCAAGGGTGCTTTCCATTAAGCCAAATATTTCGGAAATTTCGGTCGGAAGTCAAATGGAAAGGTCCGTTTCGGTTTGGTCAGACCGGAATATTTGAGACCACCTCTGGAGGTGGTCCACTTTGACCGGTCGGATCGGTCGGACCGAAATTTACCGTTCCATTTACCGAATTTGTTGTTCCCAGTAGCGCTCTTCCTTCTCTTGCTTGATACATCCATGATGGCGACAGTGCAGACTTATCTGTGCAGAAAATTGTAATTATGAAACGACTGACCTAACAGAATTCTTAATGCATTCCTGTTGTGCGTCGATGACTATCCCCGGTACGTGTATAAAGCATGTTGACAATTTTTGCTGTTTCGAGGTATAAATTCTTTGAACATTGCTTACATTCAGACGACTTCAGATTCCTCAGAACCTTCACAGAGCAGCATAACACACATGTCCTCCATGATGGTCTGAGAAAAGAACCGCGCGGGAGAATGGGTAACAGATCGCTTCGATCGGAAAATGTCGTTCCATTATTCAGCGGTCGGTCCAGCGGTCTGTGACCGGTCGGAATCATATAATGGAAAGCACCCCAAATCATGTGACGTGACAGAGGCGGCATGGGAATTGGTGGTCCGGACGGGATTTAACCCGCAGCATCCCACTGTGCGACCTCCCGCTCTACAGACGGGCGCCTTTCCAACTGAGCTAGGTACTTTACCTTATACTACCAAACATTGTTGCATAAACACTGTTCCCCGTTGTTTAGCCACATTCGAAACAATAGGGATTTAGTAAGGATGACGTGGAAGCAGGATACCTCACTGATACTTCGACGCGCACACGATGGAATAGGACTTGGCTAAAACGTACCATGGGTGTGACGATTATCAAGAGAAGTCAAAATATGAACATGGTGTTGCTTTTTGTTTTGTACGTGTTGCTTTTGTTCATTTGAACCTCGTGACAGCAGTTTTGAAAGATAAAGTTTGACTAACCAGTGCTTACTCAGAAACTTCAACTTTGTGAAACCGCTCTCGTTAGGGCGGGGAAGGGGGAGGGGCGGGTCATTGGCAGGGTAGGAAGAGGGGAATTTTCAAGCCACTGCGGAATTATTCTTTTGTTAAAAGCGTCCAAAACGTCAGTAAGAAAGTTGCACGCAAGCAAAATTTAACAGCCTTTATTAGCAGGTCTAACAGCTTAATAACATGAATTTAAAAATTCAAAGCTTTACAGTTATGATATGGGACACCTTGTCGTATGTAATCTATTAACTATTCAGTTTTAACAGGTCACAACTAGAACATCAGCTACGAAAGGCTTCTGAGGGCCGATTTATTCTGACGGTTCAACTTTGTCGCATGCGACAAGCTTACGACAGGCTTCTAACGGAATTAATTCGTATTAATAGACGCAAAAACTCAGTATCGATTATGATACGACGGAATCAAGTAGGATTTTGAAACATGCTTCAAACCCTACGTCAGTCGTTACCACAAGCATTAAGCGATGGAAAGTGTGTACAATTTTTTGATGGCGCAAGGACCGAGAGCTAAAGTTGCATGCAACAGTCGGAAGCAAAAGTCGTAGCATGTAAATTAGCCCTTAGAAGAAACCTTATCCCTTAGTATTTTCAAAGACAAAAAAAAAACCCTCAGTGGCTTTATGAGTAAACTTTTCTATACTTAAACTGGACTTGAAACGAAAGACAAAAAATTTACCAAGGAATCATTAATAATTCTACACCGCGACACGTAGCTCTTTTCTCCAAAGAATAGTCGTGTAACACGCGATCAACACGCGCGTAGCACCTGCGAGCGCGAGAAAACAGCTGCGTAGAAGACGGCGAGGGTTTTTCCTCTTCCCGCAAACTTCACGTTTCGCGCACAGTGTCGTTTCTTTGTGTGCGCCCGCTTATTGCTCTTTCCTCGACTTACTCTTTAGAGGAAAAAGGAACTGCTCGTTGTCTACTATTACTTTAACAGTGCATGCTTATCAGCTCACACTACTTTGCTTGTTATAACGCTGTTAAATGTAATATAGGTATCAGTCCGTTACTCGTCTTTCTTCATCCCTTGCTGTTCATTCTCCTTGTTGGTTTCGCTGGAGGTAGGAATGCTCGGCTTAAAGGTGGCGAAGGTCTTCTCGTCTTTGCTCTCTTTCGACTCAGGCATATCGCGGTTGTTAACATCGTTTCTAAAGGTGTAAATGAGAATTTAACAATTCGTAAGCTTGCTGTAGGTTTCTTAACGTTTAAGAGCTCTCCTCTGAAACACGTTTTATGACTTTCATTCAAAGGCCTTACCGGACGTTTTTTGCCTTTCCGCTGCGACGTTGTCCTTTTCCCTTGGCGTCCAAGCTGTCGTCCTCAGAACTCGCCCTTTCGTCGTCGGAGTGAGTCACGGATGGGAAAATTAACGGTTCTTCATACAGCGGGTTGACCAAGCCCTTCTGTGCTGGTTTAAAGGTTGTAAAGGAAGTTTCCGCCTCGAGTTCGTCATCGCTACTCGCTGGAGTGCCACCTTTGTCAGGGCTGAGTTTATACGAGTCTCTTGACTTCACCCTCATCAGACCTAGGAAAACGAAAATTAGGCAATGAATGCAAAACCATTCAGCCCTCGGACGTACAAGAAAAGCCTTTCCTCCACCATGGTACTAGGGATGGGAGGGAGGTTTGAAATCCTGGCCTGCCCTGGGCTTTTGCTGTGTTTGGAAAGCTTTTTACCTTAAATAGAGAGTATATGGCAACTTCTATCAGATACGGTTAATATAATTATGGAGTGACTATTTGAATTTCACTGCTGGGGGCCTGTGACAGTTTTGCAAGCAAGACACCTAGAATATGATTGAATTCAATAGGACATTTCACGACCGTTACATTACACTACAACTACTAAGCTGAGCATTATAATTGACTTTTTGCTTTCTTATTTTAATTTTGTAAGCTCAGAACCCCTAACTTGCAAGAGGAAAATAGTTTAAAAGAAATAAATGCCTGAAGCCATAGCGAAAATTATTTATTGACGAAATATTTTAAACGGGTATTGCTTCGCCCCCCTCCACCTTCCACTCTCCCAACCATCCTTTCTAATTTTGAAAAACCCTGCATCCACACGCTTGAAAGTCGATTAAATAGGTTTATTATTTTTAATAAATTATGTTTTTAGTTACCTGTCAATCTCCGCTTGGTACTCTTCCTCTTTTCTCCTTCAGCATGGCCTCCATGATCACTATCTTCATCCAGAAGTGAGTCGTCACTCGCATAGTGGCTAACCTGATGGACGTCAGGGGTTCCTGGCTGAGAGGACAGGGCCCTAAAAATATTAAAACAAATTTTACCTTAGAGAAAAAGGCGCGCTCTGTTTGGTTAACCCTTACAGGACACAGAACTTTTGTGTATTAGTAATTTTCAAAAGGTAATAGAAAAGATTCTATTTTTCTTCGTTATAGTATAATTCAAGTTTTTCTTCCTGATATATGGAAACCTTCGTAGCAGTTCGGTAGCTAGGGATGAAACAGCCTTTACTTCAATCTGCAACCTTCTACTAATGCTTCTACTAATGTTTCTTACAAGGAAAGTGGGTTTTGTCTTCACTTTTTTTGTTGAGATTTTGCCACGGAAGAAAGTTATGTCATGAAATTACAGAAGTAAATGACTTTTGTTTATCAATTCACCGCTATTTCGATTACTTTTTGTTTCAACATCTATTGACAATCTGTTTTCACTGCTGCTACATTTTACCTATAATTTACATGTACTCACATTTGCGTATTTTTGGGGACGGGTCGCGCCGCCCTGAGAGCGCCCGCGTCCAGTCCACCAGTACTCGGCTGCACCTTCTCTCTCTTTGTGGTCATAGATCTGCAGTGAGGAAGCTCGATCTCAGGGGAACTATTACCAATCCTAGGCAAGGAATAATAAATCAAAAAAGACTGATAAAAATCTATCTTCATGCGCCGAAATTAACATAAAATAATCATACATGCGAACTTAAAAAGAAACATTTAACCCTATTTAGCCTGGGGGGGGGGGGGCACATTGTGCGCGCACTGACTTTAACGAATTATAACTTTTAAACGGCTTGACGAATAATCACCAAATCTCGTGGCTTTTCCTGAAATTCATCAGAGAAAAATTTTCCTGTGTCACTGAGGTGTCTATGATGATTGACGTTTCCATAGCAACCGACTACTCAGGAGGTGTTTCGACTATTTTCTGTCTTTTTTCAGTTATTTCCCTTCGTTTGTAAGAAGAAGATAATCCTTTACTTTTTGCGCTTGTTTTGATTAAGTATGTTTCTAAGAAAAAATTCACGTACTTTTCGATGTCGTCGTTGCCAATTGTATGAGTGCATGCTCGGGAATCAAGATGGCGGCTCAAAATTCAAAATGGCTGCTTTGTGACGTCATTGTGACCTCATGAAACGTCATAATCGACACGTCATAAACCCAATCTGTTAAGCTAATGACGTGCTAAGAACGTGCCAGGTTTCATCACAAGAGCGTGAATACTTTTCCAGATGTATAGGCTCAGGCTCAGAAACTCCAAAAAAGCTCAGAAACTCCAGGCTCAGAAACTCCAAAAAAGCCCAGGCAAAACAGGGTTAAAGACGGTGCCTCCTAATACAGCGGTATGTTTGCAATGGTTCTGGTTATAGGGAAAAAGTAGATCTTGACAAGGGTTATTGGTGAATCCAAAAAGAAAAATGTGGGTAACCACGCATTTTTTCAGAGATAATTTAGCAACCATAATTCTAAAAAAAAAGCGTTAAAATACAAAGAATGTATGGCAATTTCTTTCCAATTTTAAGCTCAAAGATATCTGAAAAATATGTGGTTACCTCAATTTTGTTTTTGGACTCTGATAGCACTTGCCAAGATCTGCTTTTTCCACATAGACACAGGCCGCGCAAGAACATTTTTGTATTAATGACAAAATTCCTTAATGCGCAGAACGTATGCGCAGTAACAAAAGGAGGCACCGTCCTTAACAAACTGGAGAGAACATCTTCACAGTAAGAGTGAGCTGGCCAGTTGTCACAAGTGTTCAGCTCCTAGTTGGCTTGTGAGCTCGGTTGACAAAAGCATTGTGCTGAAAGAACAAGATTGTGGGTTCAAATCCCTCTCAAGAATGAAATTAAAGGGTTTTTTTCGCAATTACTGAAGCTGCCAACAAAGTCTTTCACTGTTTCTTTGCTCCCTCCGACCTACACCTCCATCCCCACAATCCCCGCAAACATTGTAGAAGCCCAGGTGAAGAATAACAAGGTGGAGCAGACAGTGTCATGTTAAACAGACACTCGAAATAAAACTTCGAAATCACCTTAACAAATAAAATAAAACGCAATCAAAAGAAAAAACACCCTAAATTACCTTGCTGTCTTTTGCTTCCTTTTCCGCACCCCCCACAAAAGAGCAGCAACTATCAGAACCAACAACAAGCCACCGCACACGCCAATAACGATCCATTTCCATTCTCTTCTCCATTCTCTTCTCTTCTTCTTCTTGCTCTCTTCCTCGTTGCCTGCAATCACAATCTTAGCTGTGGTTTTATCACGTGACGCCAGTACAGCCCCACCCGTAGTTTTGTCTAGTTGTACCCAGATTACGCTTTCTGGCAGCTCTTTCTTGTCGTTGGCAACATTAAGGATGAACGAATCGTTCCACTTTCCATCGGCCAGAGCCACTTTCCCGGATGATGGCCACAGTATTTTTGTGTCATGCGTTGACTGGTTTTGATACAGGGACCACTGTATCGTGATATTACCCTGAGAGCCTTTCGCTCGTCTGATGGGAATTTCGAGTTTGGTGACTTCTCTAGCGCGGGAAACTGCCACCACGCCCTCTTCGTTGTACACTGCATAGAAAAAATGATTGACGGAGGTCAAATTAAATAACTTTCCGTTTAACTGCAACATTGTGTTTACTTAGGTTTCGTAAACAAATTATGCCTCTTTAAAATCCTTCGCTTTCACTCCGATGAAAATGTAGCAAAATGTTTCCGCACACTACCGTATTCATGTGTTTTTAACTGGACCATTCGCTTTTGCTTTTCCAATCATCCACACTAAAACGATCGTAAACGCCCATCCCGTCTAAACAGAAACTTGTGAAAACGATAGAAAATCACCAGCTTTTGTAGCGTTTTACGAAAATTGCCATGTTTGGTACCTTTTGTACTATGAAAAGTTATACTTTAACTCCCAGACAACGTACTTACTCGAGTTGTTTTTGTCAAACAGGACCAAGCCATGCTGAGCGTAAAATGACCAGAAGAACGCGAACTGGGTCAGGTGACAGACCTTCACTGTTAACAGCTTGATTGACTTGTTCACGTGACTCCAGGGCTCTGGACATGTGAGAGACGCGTCAAACCTGGGAATTAAGAGGAACATTTGCTGTGAACACAGGCACTCTTAATTAGAATACATTCATTAATCTTATTTCTCCTAACGTCAAACTGCATTAATATGATGAAGTTGTGTTACGCTTGAGTATAAAATTGAAATCTATTCTCACAAAAACGAGAAAAGTTCTCACATTTGTATTTTGCCACCCTTAAAAGGCAAAGGTAAACACAAGGAGCCCTCACATGAAATTAGAATCATTGCTTCGCAAGGCCGCCATTTTGAATTTTAGTAGGCAGAGGTAGACTTGAGTGAGACCTGGGACTGATGAAGCCATTTTGGGTGGAAGGTATAGCACCGAGAAGACTTTGGAAACCGTTTACAATTCTCTCTTGGCGCGCGATCGGAACTTTTGAAGAATCTCCAAATTTGATACCTGGTGGTTTCTCTGTTCCATACCTCACACTATCAGACCGCATATAAATTATTCGAAATAACTGCTGGTGGTAAGGGCACTAAACAGCAACTTAACCTGAGGCCTCACTGTGGTAGAATCAATTTTTCATCACGAAGATGAAGGAACAAAAACGTCAGTTATACGTCGGTTTACCTTGTCTTTCACGTCAGATCACAGACTTCAAAGACAAACCCAAGCGTCCAGAAACCGAACCAATTGAATGTGCTGTAGAAGTTTAATAATTTGCTTTGTAGTTGGAGTACGACAGGCTAGAAACGGAAGGCAGAGGGGAGAGGGCAATCTCAGCCATCGGTTAATTTCGACGAAATCATGATGTTATCTGATGGTTAATTAGTTTTTGTTGCTGTTTTTGTTTTTGTTTTTGTGCAGCTCATTGTGCAGCTCATGCAGCTAACAGAATATGACATGGCTTGACGCAGCCCTAAAGATCACTGCTTTCTCTATTATATTGCTTACTGACAAAACGGCCACAAACCATAACCTATAACATAAACAGAAGACACAAATTCTTACCAGGTTTCGTTTTCCGGATCCCAAAGATACAACACTGGATCTACGTCTTCCTTAGTGACTTCATTATTTACGTGCTTTTTGTTGGATTTTACCAGTTTATTCACGTCATAGAACATGGAGATTGTTATGGGCTTAACGAACTTGTATCCTTCCTGGACTGAGTTGTTTACAGGGTCCAACGCCTTAATGACAAAACTATAGTTGCCAAGCATGAATTGCTGCCGGAAAAATAAAATAGCCTGGTGTAAATGATAGCTTCCCTTTTTATGTGATACGCTTTGCATGAAATGGTCACTAATTAATGAGATAAATAATACAAAAATAAATGGGCGATGGTGTAAATTAGAAATCTAATCAAAGAACGAGAGTGGTAATCTAACTAAAAGAACATGAATAAACTAGACTCTATATCGTAGGGTTAAAACAGTAAACAAAAAGTTTTTATGGCCTATTAGGTCACTCCGTAAATCAGCTTTTTACCCACTCAGTCATTCGGTCGGTCGGCGGGTCAGTCAGTCAGTCAGTCAGTCAGTCAGTCAGTCGGTCTCCCAGTTGGTCGGCTAGTTTGTCGGTCAGCTAGTCAGTTAGAAAGCTAGTGATTGATGCATTTCTTACTCAATCAAACAATAAAAAGAAAAGGCATGTTGGTCAGTCAGTATGTCAGTCAGTCAGACACGCATTCGGACAGTCAGATCGTTAATGTGCAAACCGAGAAACACCTTCAACAGTAGGACACCAACCTTGGGTCTTGTGTCCTTAGGATTACTAACAGGGCCCTCTTCAGTCCTGTTTTTCTTCAGTGCCTCCTTGTCCAAACTATAAGATCGCAGCTTCACTTCCCCTTTAACCGCTCCTGCAGGTACGGATAATGTTCCGTATGTCTGCCCGACTCCTCCATCCTTCCGTGACCCGTTTGCATTTACGTTCACAGTATCGAAGAAAAATGAGGCGGACGACTTATTATTAAACGCGTATTCCGACTTTCCTACAACGATTCCATTGGAGGATAATCTTTCGGACAGCATCCCAGCACCGTTTGTCGCTCTTACAGTAGCAAAGTACTTCTTCCCCTTTTCCAGGGCGTTATCTTTAAACTTAGCAAGCCATATAGTTGTGTTGGTGACTTCTTCGAAGTCCTTCATGTCGGTCAAACCAGGTGCGGTTCCCCAGGCAATCTCGTATGACGTCACATCACTCTCTGGGTCACTTGCAAGGAAGTATGCAAAGATTATGTCAACGAAGACCTATAGAGGAAAGATACGCACAGTTGAAATTTGGAAGTATCTTGATTTTTGCAGCCCCTCGTACAATTATATATGCTATACTTTGGTGTTTTATGTAAACAACTATAAAATCTGTTTTCAGAAGGTACTTTAGATGGAAGAGAGAATAACGAGGTACAGAGAAATTGAAAATACACAGCTATATGCAAAAAAGAGGCTTATACAAAACAACGTACTAATTTTATTTAGTGTCACTGACCAAAAACACCATTAAAAATTGGATGCTTCAGCTAAAATACTGTACCCTTCTTCAGCAACAATAGGCTGTCAAATGGCCCTCGGATGTAAAGAAGATGTCTTGAGAACGCGAGAACCTCATAAGGAATAAGCCAAAACGCTGCATACGAGGTTCTCGCGATCTAACAGAGAACCTATTTACATCTGAACGCCACTTGACATTGAGTTATTCACCATCACGTTGTATTTCTTTAAAATTATTTAGTCAGCGGCAATAAATTTTTTTAGTTATCAGTATGCCTGTCTGCAACGACGAAATGTTTGGAAACGACTTCTCCAGTGTGACGCGTGCAATTAGTGTTATTTTGGTGATATTCCATTACCTGGAAGTCCATGTCAGGTCCCATAATTCCATCCCTGACGTATTCCATCACAGGTGGTGTAGTATCTATGGTAACACCGTCACTGTAAGCTGCTGCACATCGGCGGGCTCCATTGCAGGCGACAACAGTGACGTAATACGTGTTCTTATGTTGCAAACTAAGCCCATAATGGCTTCCATTTGGCCTCATACCGGTGCTTTCACAATCTCGGATGTCGTCCCTCATTGGCTGAGTCCCCACACACCAGAAATACTCCACAATATCGCTTTCGTTATCCAAGAAGTCTATCCATCTAGCGTGGATTTCTCGAGTGTTGTTGGTAAAGTCGATATCGGTGTCTTCGAAACTGCGAGTCGAACATTGACTGTCTTCGCCAAAAGTCGAGTTGTTTGAACAGTTGGTATTTGGATCACTGCCCATTCCGTCGTACACGGTTCCAGGTTCGGGAGCTGTCGGGTCGATTACGAACGATTCTGACAGAGAGCTCGTTGACTGATCAGCTCGCGTTATTTCAAGTAGCTGTACAGTATAGAGGTTCTCAGAGCCAGGAACGAAGAATGATCCATTTCTCAAGTGGATGTTCAGTGCATTGGTCAGGTTATTGACCACTGATGTAGAGGGACAGGAAACGGAATCACATATATTCGACGTAAAACTGAACGGATTGTCGCTCTGAGGTGGCGCACAGCTCATTTCTTCACATAATGAGCACATTTCTACAAAGCCACCAAACGACTTTCGTCCTTTTTCACAGGGCACACAACTTACGGACCCTAAGCCCTTAATTTCAGAAACCCTCCCACGATAGTGGTCTACAGGGCAATAAGTTGCCACATAGACGCGTCCTGTTCCTAAAGCCTCACCTTGCCCCGGCCAAGTAAGGACATTTGGGGTGCCAATAAAAATAGTATTTTCCGCGAAGGAGACAGATGCGCGAGGAATTCCGTCATCCACTCTCAAGCCACTCTCCCTCGTTATGGCTCTTCCCAGGTTAACGCATTGTCGGGCTTCATACTTTGTGTATATTCCTTGGAAACCAATCAGCTGCGCTCCATCTCGTCCTCCTAACGTTTGCATACCCAGCACAGCAATGAAACCTTCATCGCGGGCATTGACATCGAGACTTCCACTCAGATATTCATCTGGGGCGCCACTAATAAAGTGGCAAACCTCATGGTAGGTTTTTGAGGTGGTATTGAGTTGAAGAACTTTAGCCGATCTTGAGTCTTTGGATACTACTACAAGGGCGTCAGTCTCTGTGAGACGAATAAATAAAGGGCCAGTGAAGTTCTGGTGTTCATCAAAACAGATGGTTATAAGCAGGGCAGCAGTTTCGATGGAGTAAACAGAAACGCACGAATTCTTTCTTTCCCCTTCAGCTACTGCCAAGAGTTGTTCATTTAAAGTTACTGAATGTCCAAAGTTAGGATCGGTCTTTTTTTCGCCAAATGTCTTGGTAAACTTCCAGTTTCCTCCACTTCCCTGGAAGATAGCCACAACACTCGCGTTCGTTGAGGAGTTGATTCCAGTTATCGCAATGACATTCTCGTTAATGGAAATGATCTGATTAATCCTGTTTGCCCATGTGTTATCTGCAGGACAAGCGGCAGCTGAAACAATCTTGCAATTGTCTAGAACGACTGTCTTCATTAATTGAAGATTGCCAATTTCATCTATGCTGCTCTCATAAAGATGTGCTTTACCATTTGACAAGAAGACCGATCGGTTTTTATGCGCTACTACTTTTACTGGTCTCGCAATGGAACCATTAATGTCACCTGGCAAGGTAATGTGATCAGCAGCTCTCTTCTTAAGGGGAAGAGCAAATGCTTTTCCCGCAGACCCAACAGCAAAATAATCATTTGACAAGCGAGCAAGAGAAGCACCGAAATGCTGGGACGGCAAAGTGGCTTTGAAGTGTGTGTCAGTAAAGGCAGTCTGTGGGTCAACAGGGCGCTTAGCACAGCACGGTCCCTCGGGATCAGCAAATCCCGGAATCACTTTCATTATGCTTGAATCTTCAGTGGTGTTACTCTCATTCTTATCCGACGTTACTCGTTGTACAATGACCTTGAATTCCTTAGTTGGACTGAATAGATTGTGATCCAGAAGGAAGGCCGTTTTATTGGCAGTGACATTTGCACTACTTCTAATCACCAACTTAAGCTCTTTTGGAGACGATATGTACTTCACATCTTGGTCTAAAGAACTCCGATTGGCTTCAGGTAGTGTCAAATTTGGCAGCCAGCGTAGATGTTCTTGTTCAGCGGCTACATCTCGAATGTGTAAACCCCTCATCGGAGGAGCACCGGGTTCGATTCTCAGTCCATCGCTGGACGCTTCAGCGCAAATACCTCCCTCGTTCCAGACCCTCACGACTCCCCGATAACGTTCCCACGCTTCCACGTTCACACTTCGGATTGTTACATTCCTTTGCCATGACAGCACGTCCATAAACTCGTGTGCGAGTGGTTCGCCGTTCCACGACTCTTCCGTGACAAGATGTGGTACAGACAAGTTTGAAGAAGGTTTCGTAACAGCGATTTGGATACGCAAGCGCAAAATATCGTTAATGTACTTTTCTATGATCTCCCACTGGAAAGACAAACTTTGCATCATGGCTTTCCAGTCGATGTCTGTAAGATTGCTTGCGTTCACACTAGGAATGTCGATGACTTCTACAAGTTTAGGCGTAATGGAGATGACCTTGCATTGCTCCGACACCAAGCGGGTTTTAAGCCCGGCTCCATTTACAGCGTAGACTGTGGCGTAAAGCAGCGTTCCTGATGCAAGTCGTTTGACTATGGCTGCGCCTTTTGGTGTTAATCCAGCCGCCTTTAACGCTAACACGTCACACTGTGCCTTAGTTGTTCCAACGCACCAGTCATACCGTTCCAGTCCACTCTCTAAATCTTCTAATTCATCCCAGTTAGAAGTCAACAGCTCCTCGGAGCACCTGAATCGTATATGAGAGCTCCCTTGTATCTCGTTGTTTGCTGGCATTTCGCTTCGACGCGGAACAGAATTGTTTGAATTTGCTTCAGTGGTAGGCGGAACTTGTGTCGTGTTGACTGACACGATGCCGACATCTTTGATGACTGGAGGTGTTGAATCGATTAAGACTGGATTTGTTGCTGTCTGCAATGACAACCCAATATGATTTGTTCCTACTACGATACCATAATACGACTCTCCATGAGCGAGTTGTAAACCACGTACAGTAAAGCTTGTGTTTATGCCGACGTCAATCAAATTAGTAACGGTGCAGTTTTCAGCAACGGTACTGACACAGACTTGGTATCGGGAGATGCCACTCTCGGGATCAATAAAAGGAGGCCAGCTGAGGAAAGACGTTGAGTCAGCTTAGTAAGGAAAACATGGGTCATCCTAAAATAAAACACAAACAGCGGTAATAAACATTATAAACTTACGCATTTTTAAATAACCTTGACGTTTCGTATGCTAGTCAACATACATTTTCAAAAGTGACCGTTACAATTTGACAAACCTTTTATACAATAGTGATAAGGGGTCTGAAACCAAGATTAAGAAAACAATCTTAACAGTTCGAATCAACAAGTTCTTTGAAGTTGATTTTGCAATAAAAGTTAACGCGAGTAATGAACGACGTTTCGACCGTTCAACGGTTATTTTCAAGTTCGGTGTTAGAATAAAATTACATGTGTAAATATAGTAAAAGCGCTAAAAATATGTACACTGATACAAACAATAGACAATAAGAATAAAGGGCTAAAAGTGGCTAAAAAATAACCTTGTGCAAATGGCATGCATAGCTGTAAAAGATATAATTAAAAGCGTATAAGGCGACGGGAATAAGAACATTAAAATACCTAACAATACCTAAAAATAACTAAACAAATAATTTTGCGCGGAACGAGTCGCTCTGTTTGTTGAGCTTTGGCTTCAGAAGTCTAATAAAAAGCGTCTCAAAAATTAAACAGTCAAGCTTGCTCTGGCACTTCCTTAAAATCTTAAAATTCTTCTCGATGTTATCTGGCTCCTTTCCATGTTGTTCTTTAATGTGACGTCCGATAGCCGATCCTTTGTGTTCTTCGATGCGTTGGTGTAAGTGCCGACTCGAATAGCGGCTTTACCTCGGTGTAAGAACCTGTGAAACTCACGGATGACGTAAAACAAAGGAAACAAAACATTTTAAACAATACCGTACAGCAAAACAAAAGCTAACAAACAAAGAAAATCTTGTCAGGTTCTTACACCGAGGTAAACCCCGAATAGCCGACACAATCTGCATCGCACAGATCACATTTAAAATAATACACAGCGCTTTGTTGGTTTACGATGGGCGGCTTCTGTTCCTTCACTTTAATTGTGTCTTTGATCTTTCTGCTGGTGTAAACAGGACGGATCTCGGTGTTTATCTTTCGGCTGAGATCACTTAGTTGTCTGCATACTGAGTTGGCTGCTTTTTGGTCCTTGTACGGCAAAACGACTCTAATAGGAACTTCCTGCTGACTAGGGGCCTGCTGCTGTTGAGGACACGCATTCCCCGTTACAACTTTCGCCTCGACAATATCGTTTACAATATCGTTTACAATATCCAGAATCCCTCGTAGAAACCACTATCCGACAATTTGTCGAGGCGAAAGTTGTAACGGGGAATGCGTGTCCTCAACAGCAGCAGGCCCCTAGTCAGCAGGAAGTTCCTATTAGAGTCGTTTTGCCGTACAAGGACCAAAAAGCAGCCAACTCAGTATGCAGACAACTAAGTGATCTCAGCCGAAAGATAAACACCGAGATCCGTCCTGTTTACACCAGCAGAAAGATCAAAGACACAATTAAAGTGAAGGAACAGAAGCCGCCCATCGTAAACCAACAAAGCGCTGTGTATTATTTTAAATGTGATCTGTGCGATGCAGATTGTGTCGGCTATTCGTGTCGGCACTTACACCAACGCATCGAAGAACACAAAGGATCGGCTATCGGACGTCACATTAAAGAACAACATGGAAAGGAGCCAGATAACATCGAGAAGAATTTTAAGATTTTAAGGAAGTGCCAGAGCAAGCTTGACTGTTTAATTTTTGAGACGCTTTTTATTAGACTTCTGAAGCCAAAGCTCAACAAACAGAGCGACTCGTTCCGCGCAAAATTATTTGTTTAGTTATTTTTAGGTATTGTTAGGTATTTTAATGTTCTTATTCCCGTCGCCTTATACGCTTTTAATTATATCTTTTACAGCTATGCATGCCATTTGCACAAGGTTATTTTTTAGCCACTTTTAGCCCTTTATTCTTATTGTCTATTGTTTGTATGTACATATTTTTAGCGCTTTTACTATATTTACACATGTAATTTTATTCTAACACCGAACTTGAAAATGACCGTTGAACGGTCGAAATGTCGTTCATTACTCGCGTTAACTTTTATTGCAAAATCTTAACAGTGAATCTATAAAAAGCTACAGCTAATTAATAAAGTATCAGCTTCTCACTGCTGACGTTGACATTAAAAGCTGGCTTCAGTTCTTGGATTAACAATGTTTCTTTGATTTTGCAGTGGTAATCAGTTTTGACCGATGCTAAAATGTCAAAATGATCCCACGTGATGCTGTGTCCGGTGGTTTTGACATGGTCTGCAATGGCAGACGTGTGGTCATTTTTAACGAGGGCCTTGAAGTGTTCACTTTTTCTATCATGAAGTCGTCGTTTTGTTTTACCGATGTAGAAATCATTGCAGTCCCAGCAACTGGCTTTGTAAATTACTTTAGATTTTTGAGAACGATTCAAGCAGTCCTTGTATGGAAAGAAAGATTTGATGCGGCAATTATTTTGAAAAATTATCTTGAGGTTGACAAAAGAGAAGAAATTGT
The DNA here is from genome assembly GCA_964030785.1 of Siderastrea siderea. Classification (NCBI taxonomy): domain Eukaryota; kingdom Metazoa; phylum Cnidaria; class Anthozoa; order Scleractinia; family Rhizangiidae; genus Siderastrea; species Siderastrea siderea. The sequence goes on along the minus strand of OZ034966.1, from coordinate 72,691,362 downwards.
ATACACATGATTTCAGGCGTTGAGAGATTTGGTTGCTCTGCAGACCTAAGTAAGGTAACAGAATAATGATATCTTTCTTAGGAACCGTGGAGACATGGCTCCTTGGCTTGTTTCTGTTCCTGTTTAGAACATCGTTAATGTTGTAGGTGATTATCCCTTGGGGGTAACCATTTTGAAGCAGAAGCTTTCGAAGATCGCCAAGAGCAGATTGCAGCAAATTGTAACGGTCACTTTTGAAAATGTATGTTGACTGGCATACGAAACGTCAAGTTTATATAAAAATGCGTAAGTTTATAATGTTTATTACCGCTGTTTGTGTTTTATTTTTGATCAAGCTACGATGAACCAGGAACAAAAGTTTTTATGGGTCGTCCTATTGGCCCACACCTTCCGGCGGCTAATTTTGATATTTGTAGCACAAAGAGAGCAGGCCAAGAGTATTATTACTTCTCCCTCCTCAGTAGGATGGTAGGGTATCGTAAGGTTCTTCTCATCCCAACCCGGGAATTTTGCTAGTAACAAGAGTTCGCTCAGTGGTAACCATTTAAACACCACCTGGATTAACCCTATTTCGCCTGGGCTTTTTTTGAGTTTCTGAGCCTGGGGGTCAGAAACAAAGTGCCCCCCCCCCCCCTTTACATCTCGAAAAGTATTCACGCTCTTGTGATGAAACTTGGCACGTTTTTAGTACGTCATTAGCTTGACAGATTGGGTTTATGACGTGTCGATTATGACGTTTCATGACGTCACAACAACGTCACAAAGCAGTCATTTTGAATTTTGAGCCGCCATCTTGAGTCCCGAGCATGCAGTCATACAGTTGACAACGACGTATTCGAAAAATATATGAATGTGTTCTAAGAAACATCAAAACAAGCACAAAAAAAGTATAGGATTATCTTCTTCTTACAAACGAAGAGGAAAAAACTGAATAAAAGCCTGAAAAAAGACAGAAAATAGTCAAAACACCTCCTGAGTAGACGATTGGAAACGTCAATCATCATAGACACGTCACTGACACAGGAAAAGATTCCCTGATAAATGTCAGAAAAAGTCACGAGATTTGGTGATTATTCGTCTAGCCGTTTAAAAGTTATAATTCGTTAAAGTCAGCGCGGGCACAATGTGCCCCCCCCCGCCCCCCCAGGCTAAATAGGGTCAAGGGCCAATATCAATCAACGGGTTATGCCTTAGGTCGCAAGACGCGATGACTGAGAACAGATGTTAGCAGGAGTCCCTGATGTTAGATGTTGGGTCACAAGTTTAATGGAAGTCGATGTACCCTAATGTCTTAAGTTTTTCAAGAGTATTACATTTCTCTCAAATATAGTGAATGATAACGGGAAAGTTATGGATTAAAACTCCCAAAATAGGGCAAAACAATATTTATTTAGCAATTTAAAAATGCAGTAGACAGTTTTTACCTGACGGTCAATTTGGTCAAATCAGACTGGTGTATAAGCTGCTTGGGTCCAACCCCCAATCGTGCTTCACTTGCAATGGGAGGAGTAGAATCCACAGTGAACCCGTCAGAGACAGACTCGATCTGAAGGCCAGCAAAGTTAAGTGCTCTAACAATGACAACGTAGTGAGCGCCGCTCTCAAGGTCTAATCCTATAGAGAGGAAAAGAAAAAACACAAAATCAGAACAGGAACTTATTATTTTACCCTTATTCTTGAGACATAGAAAACGTTGCTAACAAGAGAGGAAAATTATTTAAACCCTAGCCACTGGAGAAGATGTGTTTGAAATATCTCCGTATGCTATGACAAAACTAAGACGTAGAGACAGAAAAAAAAACAAACAAACAAACAAACACAGAAACTTTGTGCAAGCCCTACTGCAGGCGAGGGCTAACCCAAAATCGATTTTAACTAACAATATGAGAGACAAAAAAGCGATTTTTACAGGTTACTAAATGTAACGGAAGCTAGGACATTACTCTGTCTTCTTGGCCAAAACGTCCAGCTACGCAATCATAGGGCTCATTACAAGAAGAAAATTTAATAATTTTGTTCGTTTTATTCCTTTGTCAATTCGGATCAACAAAAATAACATCTAACCTGTGATGGTAAGATTAGTTGCTTGTCCCACTCCAGTGAAGGGCTGAGGGCAAAAAGACAAGTTCCTAGCGTCACATAAGGCGACTTCGTAAGATTCGACACCAGACTCCAAGTCCTTGAAGCCAAACCAGCGTGCACTGACATCATCCTCGCCGTTCCAGTAATCCACATCTAATGCAATTCCATCAACCACAGTACCAGAAACGGGTGGGGTATCATCAACTGTCACACCATCTGACGTAAGTGACGTAACGACACCAGCGCTGTTTGTGGCGTTTACTGTACTGTAATACCGCTGACCATTTTTAATCGGCTTAGTGAGAACAATGCGAACAGAAGTACTGGCCGGAGTCAACAGTGTTTCTTCAATGAGGTCGCAGGAACCTTGTGACAAGCCTGCACACCAAGTGACTTTGACGACGTCACTTTCCAGGTCTTCAAAGGCATTCCAATGAGCTGCTATGTGAGTTCTACTTCGTTGCACGTCAATGTCCTTACTCTCTTCAATACCGTCCAGAATTTGTCTTCCATTATCAGGTCCTAAATTAAATAACGCGAGAAATTCATTAAAGTTATGAAAAGTATAGTTTATTACAATGCTTTGTACTGGGTAACGTACATATGAGCCTAATACAAAGAAAAGATTATAAGACGCCGAATCGAACTCTTATTTAAACTCAATGATGATAATAAAAATGATAACGATAATACGTCGGTAAAGTATGATCGTCCGGGTGAGTGTAGTCCTGAGAAGGACTGTTTGTGATGAAATTGACTGACGTTTCGGCAACCTCAGCGGAAGTCAGTAGATGTCATTAAGTCTCTAGTCGTTGTTCTGAGCGGTCAAATAACATCACGGCTTAACTGATAGACGACCAATAAAATCGCGCGTTCGTCGACCAGAGACATATAACATCTACTGACTAGTAATTCAAAAATGGTAAGCTGATCTAACATTGAAAATGGCTGCTGACAAAAACATTCTCAGTAAATATACCTGTCTGATCAACAGCAACCCCGCTAGATGACTTTACGTCACTCATCAAGCCAGCCATGTTTTCTGCTTTGATAGAAACGAAATATTTCTCGCCTTGTACAAGCTGCAAATCTCCTAAAGTGTAACTCGTAAGGTTTCCAACGTCGGTAAAGTTCACAACATTACATTCACCAGGCTGCGTGCCAACACATAGATGATGCGTTTTGACACCGCTTTCTTGGTCAAGGAACCCGCTCCACTCTACAGAGATCGTAGTGTCTGTAAACACCTGCGCCCCTACTTGGGAAGGTGGATTTTCAACATGGGAGACTTCACCCATTATTGGAGGCGTCGAGTCAACGACGAAACCATCCGATAACATCTCGCTGGAGCGTTGGACAATGTTCATAGAGCGAACTATTGTTCTGTACTTTACTCCTTCTATGAACTCCAGGTCAGCAATGCAGATCATTGTGCGGTTGCCTACATCCAGGTTACGCAGTAAGCAGTTGTTGACGTCGATGGCGGAACACACAGAGAGCTCGGTTTTTGATATACCGCTTTCAAGGTCATCTACATTCCAGCTAGCACAATAAGCGCCCTTGGCAGTGATGTAGTCTTTTTCAACACCAGATGCACCCAGCTGCAAGTCCATGACCTGTACGTGATATAAAAAGCCAGTTCAGTGAAGTGGTAAAATGCAAATATCTGTGTAATCCTACATGTGTATATCCAAGTTGCAGGTGAACTGATTACTTTGCGCATCTCCCCGTTAACATTAAAGGAGAAGGAACTAGGAACGACATTGGTGCAAGAAGTTATATCAAGAGTACAGTGTGTGCACGTGCGCTAGGACTGGGAAATCGTACTCAAACTTAATCCCGTATTCGTACTCCGATTAAAAGGCCTCTACCATGAATGAAATGACACCGAAAACTAGTGTGTAAACATCAACTATTCATTGGTGGAAGACGTTTCTTACACAAGCGAAGAATGGTGACGATTTTTCTCGATTTTGTTTGAGCAAAAATCAACTACACGAGTCAAACATGCTAGTTTCCTTACCTTTGAGATAACTGGAGCAATGCTGTCTACTTTCACGCCGTTAGAGGACAGTCTGGTAACCGACCCTGCGCCGTTGTAAGCACTGACAGTCACAAACACGATCATCCCTGTTGCTAAAGGTGGACGTATCTGCTGCCCTACGCTAGTGCGGTCACCAACATGAGTTTCAGGGATGATGTCACAGGTTCCTTTTCGTGTCCCGGCGCACCAAGCGTAACTTGTAATATCTGACTGTTCATCCTGGAATTCATCCCAGTTGGCATAGAGGTATGTGTCATCTGCTTGGTAATCGATGTCAGTGAGCGTCTGTCCGTCTCTTATTGACCCTCCTACTGGCGGAGTATTGTCCACTCTTACGCCGTTTGAAGATGCCATAGCGCTGTAGCCAGCTTCGTTTGTTGCTTTAACAGTGACAAAGTATGTTCCGGTATGATTCAAACTTAAGCCGACAATTATGCCTTTCAGAGTGATGCCCTGACTAACAACATCATGCACATCACATTTTCCTTGTTCGGTTCCCACGCACATTTCGTAGGCAGTGATTCGCCCATTGGAATCCGTAAATGGTGACCAGTTGGCCGAGATCTCACTGGTAGAGCTCTGTATTTCAAGGTCAATTAACTCACTTTGACCGTCATACACAGTTCCAGTGGTTGGCGGAGTACCATCCAATACGAACGAATTAGATATAGCCTCGCTAAATAACCCAACGTTGTTATGCGCGCGGACAACAAGAACATAGGAAACTCCAGGCTTGATATCTAGAGCAGAGTTTGCTACAGTTGTCTTGAGTCCAATGTTAACGAACGGCGTGACGCATTCGTCTGTAGAGCTTGCGTGGCATGCCGCCCACTCAAAGTGACTTAAGCCGCTCTCTGGATCAATAAATCCACTCCAATCTGCCATAACTGATTCGTCTTTCTTGAGGTACTTGGTCCCCAGTGTGTTTCCAACAATGACCGTACCGACGCTTGGTGCAGTACTATCAACAAGCAGTGGTTTGGATGTTGTCGTCGATACCATCCCTACACCATTTGTTATCCTTAACGTTATATATACTTTACTACCTGATGGAAGAGGCCTTGAAAGAGAGTGTTTCACGGAAGTTACACTTGGATCTATGGCGTTCCAGGCGACAATATCACATATTTTGGGGCTCCTACCAGCACACCATTCTACAGAGAAAACTCCGCTTTCGGCATCAGTAGGCTTTTTCCAGGAAAATACCAGCAAGCGGTCGCTTCCTTGTTTCAAGTTACATGAACCGTTACCAGAGTTATTAGACCACGGGACAGATGCAAAAGAAGGATCCGATCTGGGGGCGAAATCGGATTGATCTGCATCGGCCGGTGTGTCCCAAACGGATCGTCTAACGCGTGTGTTACCAGACTGCGAGGGCGGCTGGGATGCGGCATTTGCTTCGCCAGTTTCTACATCATACAAGACGGCCCCAATCAGAGCAGGAGTTGTGTCAATGGTTACGCCATCGGAGTAAGCTGTTTCTTTTAACCCAGCAGCATTGTTTGCTTCTACTGTGAAGAAATACCGTTGTCCTTCTTGGAGGATGGACGGAAGGTGAACACTTGTCTGAAGGCCAGCGAACGACATCGGCTGTATGTCACAAGTACCTGTACGAAGCAGCAATTTTCAAAATTAGCAAACAACAAAACCTAGTCTATGCAAATACAAAAAGAGTCTCCCATAGTAATGAATGATGACCAGAGGATATCAATTCTATGTTTCTGGTAATGTCTTAAAGGGATTCACCAGTCTATTTAAGGTGGCTACTGCAACGACACCAAAGGCGCGTGTTTTGGGTATGATGTGATTTTAGAATATGGGAAACGTGTCTCAGTAAGAGAGACGTTTCATTGAAATAGTTTGTGAACGGGAAGACTAAGCCCTCATGTTTGAATTGTTTCCGTACATAATCACCCTCTACAATGTTATACCCTCAAGTAGTTAAGGAATAATCACTTACCCTCGGCTGTTCCAACACACCACCGATATTCTACAACGCCGCTTTCAGCATCTTCAAATCCACTCCATCGAGCCGAAAGCACTCCTAACTCGTGCTGGTAATCTACATCGATAAACTCTCCACTGTCGGGAGAAGTCAGGTTTCCATCGACCACGTCACCAGCTATCGGTGGGGTCCAGTCCACCACGACTTGTTGTGACGTCAGAGTGGTCTCCAGACCGAGCATGTTAACCCCAGTAACGGTTACAAAAAAGGTTAGTCCTTCTCGGAGCGTGAAATTGAGGAGATCTAAGTCAAGAGTAGGGCTGAGGCTATCGACTTTTTGAAATGACAGGAGATCGTCTTGGAACGGAAAGCTGCCGACGCCAACAAGGAAATGACTTAAACCACTTTCGGGATCGTCTATTGCCCACGTGACAACAGGAGCAGAAGGCGAAGTCACGTACAACGTTCCCTTTCCAGTAGTGGGTGCAATCTTGACTGATTTTCCAACTGGAGGAGTCCGATCGACAACAACGCCATCGGAGGAGGAACTAACATGTTCACCTCTGCTATTGTGAGCCCTTACCGTGACGTAATATTTCTTGCCGTGTTCGAGAGTCAGGTTGTGAAAGCGATTAGCTGACGTTTTTAAATGGTGTACGTCCATGAATGGCCATTTACACAAGTCCGGTCCTGATGGACTCGGTGGTTGATCTCTGATGCACCAATCATATCGCGAGATGCCAAACACTGGATCTTTAAAGCCATTCCAATGTGTCCAAATTGCCTTGTCATCGAGTTGGAAGTCAATGTCTTCTGCGGACGTTACTGGGCCGTCGCTTACTGCCCCAGCAGAGAATTTACCAACTATGACAAATACACCGGATGAGCAATCTGTTCTGTGAAGTCCAGCGCCATTTGTAACTCGCACACAAACATAGTAAGTTGCGTTGCCGATAAGAGTTTGATTTCTTATTACAACCCCACCAACAGATTCGTCGGCGACAACCTCAGTATACAAACTGCCGCCATTTTGTTTGAGTACCTGACGATCAGCTCCCACAGCCCAACTGGTCTTCCTTATACCGCTCTCTGGATCTGTAAATCCTGTCCAAGTGACAACGAACAACGACCCTGGCACCTCGTTTTTATTCCTGTCGTAGTTTAGTGGGAAAACATATTGGGCCGATACAACTCCAGGGATTGGAGCTGTACGGTCGATAACAACACCATTTGAAGATGTCGTACTTGATAAACCGGCATTATTTACGGCAAAGAGCCTCAGAAAGTAGGTCCTTCCGAGTTTCAAGGGGAGATTGGAGATCAGTATGCTGGTCGTCAACGATGAAACTTCAGTGAAGTTCTTGATGTCGTTATTCTCTGGAGTAGTTCCTAAGCCCCAAGCCACAGACCTAATTCCACTCTGCTCATCATGGACTGCCCACTCACCTTTCAACGAATCGTTATGGGGGTCAAATGTCAGTTTAAGGTTATTCACCGTAGGTGGTATACTGTCGATGAGAACACCATTTGTCCAGTTCACGGTTTTAAGTCCAACCGCGTTGGTAACTTCAATACCAACGGTGTAACTTTGTCCTTCTCCGTATTTTACCAAACGTCGACCTCCACCGGTAATAATTGCTGATCCTGAGGAGTTCACGAATGTCTTTAACTTATAAAAAGGAATAACGAACTCGTTCGTACGAACATTTTTTACCGAAAAACGATACCCTACTATTGGCGATTCATTATCAAAACACACCCAGGAAATAACTCGTTTGCCGGAACTTGGAGCATATGCAACATCATCTCGAAGATCACCTTTGCCATTCCAGACGTGCGAACACATTGGGGAAGTAGTATCGACAGTAAACCCATCCGACTGCACTGTTAACTCCAATCCCACGCTGTTGACCCCAGTTACGTTAACATAGTACGTTTCTCCGCTTTCAAGGTCTTTCGTGAGCTGTAATGTTGCTGTGGTGACATTGGCGTTCAAAATGGAGGATCCGTATACATCAACAATAGAGCCGAAACCACGTCTCCACCATACTTTAATTCTGTATTCCCGCACAGCGCTTTCTGCGTCAACGAATTTGAACAGGACGGACACGTTTCTGACTGAGCTTTGGTAGTCGCCGTCCTGCACATAAATTACGTTCGGTGGCGTATCATCGAAGACAATACCGTCTGAAAACGAAACAGCTTTAAGGCCAACTCTATTGATGCATCGCACGGTCGCAAAATAGCGAAAACCCAGCTGAAGATTGCGCCCAATCGTAAAAGAAGTTTGTTTGACTGGCACCGACGTAAAATTCAAAACATCTGCTTCGCCTGGCTGAAGACCAAAAGCAATCTCTATGGAAGCTATAGAGGTCTCTGGATCGGCACAGCTCCAGGTTGCTGACAGGGATCCTGTGGATGTAGAGTTGAGATCCTGATTAGGATCACTTCCATCGCGAACTGGCCTCAGAAACACTGGAGGGGTAAAATCTACCAGGACACCCTTGGAGGAAACCATAGCACTAGGCACGCCAAGCACATTGTACGCAATCACAGTGGCATAATAACGTTGGCCGCTAGTTAGTTCAGGGACTTTTAGTCTTGAACTTGCAGCTGTGTTTATCAGCCCCACATCCGTGAATTCCTGAGCATCCTGGCCTCCTGGAGAAGTTCCGAATGCCAGCCGATAGGATACAATTCTCGTCTCTTGTTCCGTAAAGTTGACCCAGGAAGCTCGAAGAACTGAACTCTCAATTTGTACGTCAAGCTCCACGCCTGGTCTACCATCAGTTACATAGCCTGCAAGGGGAGGAGTAGAGTCAACCAATACCCCATTAGACTGGAAAAACGCAAAATTGCCAGCCCTGTCAACCAACTTGAGGCACGCGTAGTATTTCTGTCCAGAAGTCAGGTTTAATCCAAATAAGACATGATAGCCCATGTTGGTTGGAACAGTTTCTTCCTTTTTGACGTCACAGTCGGCTGACTGTGGCTTGCTGGACAAGCCGAGGTGAGCAGATTCGATTCCAGAGAAATCACTAAAGCCATACCAATGTGCCCGATAGAGAGTAGAGTAGCTTTGATACTGAGCATCTGTTAAACCCCATCCGTCCAAAACTATTCCATCTCTAGGAGCTTCAGAGTCAGATAGCAGAGGTGCAGACGACTTGATGGTAAAAAGACCGGCTTTGTTAATAGCCCATATGGTGATAAAATAACGTCGGTTATTTTCCACCGGTGTTGGTATGGATGATGTCCAGTTAGCTTGCAAAGAGGACACTGCCTCTCTAAGCGATACGGCTTGAAATTTCAAGACGTCGTCAGCACCAGCGTAACTTCCCACGCCAACTTTGTAGGACGCAACCTTTGAGAGGTCGTCTTCTATTTCGAAGTATGATCTAAAACTTGTAAATGGGGTATTAACATGTTCTATTGTTTCACCAAAATGACCATGTTGGACATATGTGATGACTGGAGGGCTGCTATCGACAATAAATGTATTAGACAAACTACGGGCAGAAAATCCTGCTTTGTCTTTTGCTTCAATAACTATCGAGTAAACGCCATCCTCCAAGTCAATGTTACGGCCAGTAGATCGTACTTGTCCAGCCGTCTTGTATGGTGCCACGAGGTCGTCAGTAGCTAGAGATGCCACCGAAATATCAAAACCAACGACGCCACTGTGAACATCATAGAAGCTGTCATTGCTACACTGGCTATTGTTAAGAATTCCAGAGATCCTCTTTTCATCTGCAGAACACCAATTCCACCGCGCCCATACTGACTTAGTAATCCACTGATACACGACTGGGGGACCTGTTAAACCCGTCACGACTTTCCCAGGATGTGGAGGTACAAAGTCTACAATGGCACCATTGCTGCTTCCATTTGTGCACATTCCAACGCCATTGCAGCCAAGTACAGACACAAAGTAACGTTGACCGCTGTTTAAGAACAGTCCTGAAATGGTTGCGCTCGTTTGTGACCCCACAGTCTTGAACCCTTGAATGTCCGTCAGGCCCGGCTTGGTACCGAGAGCGACACGAAATTCTACCAGTCCACTTTCCGCATCTGCGAAGGCCTGCTCCCAGTGAGCGCTAAAAGTGAACCTTTCACTAGTGTAGTTCTTGTCTCTTCCTTCTACACCGTCCTTGATGTATTGAGCAGCTACCGATGGTGCAGTAGTGTCAATGAGAATGCCATCTGAGGTGATAGTTTTCTTTAAGTTGGCTCCATTTATAACCTTGACTGTTACGTGATATCTAACTCTCGGGCGGATATTTATGTCTGAGAAACTGACGTGGATCATTCCATCCTCAGAAAAGCTGTGCTTTACAAAAGCAAGCTTTTCAAAAGCTCTCACATCCTCCCCGCCAGGATACGTCCCAACACCGACAAGCTCTGCAAGAATGCCACTCTCCTGGTCTGCACATTTCCATTTGGCTTGAATATTGTTCAGATCTTTTACAAAGTCCACGTCAGATAGGTCCGTTTCGTCAGTAACATCAATGACCTTGCCTTCGCATGTCGGTGGGGTACTATCTGGTATGAATCCATTTGTCTTAATCACTGTCTGAAGCCCCGCTGCGTTAGTTCCACGAAGTACAAGCCTATATGAAAGGCCAGCTTCAAGTGAGAGACCGTCCATAAGTGGTGTCTGTTGCGGGAGGGGTATATTGACGAAAGGTGTGACATCTTCGCCAGACACGTTCTTTACAATTTTCCATTCGTACTTTACAATTGGGCTCTGAAGATCAATAAAACGGTCAAACTTTCCACGAACACGCCTTACCGAAGGAAGATACTCTGCATCCCCTTCACCCGCACCGTCTTGAAAACTCCCGGGAATTGGTGGTGTTGTATCAATCAAGACACCATCGCTACACATAACTGCTTTTAATCCAAGCGAATCCATCGCGTACAGTCGAGTGAAGTACTTGTGCCCATGTCTTAAATTCAAGCCAGAGTCCTGGATTGAAGTAGAATCACCAAGAGGCGTCAGGGGGATAATGTCTGCTTCTGCCTCTTCTAAAGTACAGCTAGACTTCGAAGACACTCCCCACTTTACAGCCACAATGTCCTTTGGATCACTTCTGAAGTCAAAGTTCATACCCAGGGCGTATGTGTCCGATTGATAGTTGGCATCTTGTTGTTCAGTGACACCATCGTAGACATACCGAATCTGCGGCCCTATGCGTCTGGCGAGAAACTTCGGACAGTTTACTAAAGGGCTGTCCATTCCGCCGTCATTTGTTGCCAGAACACTGACATACACATCTCTTCCATGCATTATTGGAAGATCGCTGACCACAAGACTTAAAGATGACCCAACCCAGGTAGAGAAGTCATCACCTGAGCCCTGAATAGAACCGATTCTGACATGATAGCTGTTGATTTTGGTATCTTCGTGAAATCCATGCCACTGGATAAAATACTTCTTATCAGCAGCTTGTCTTGCAGTGCATGATCCGGCGGTGGGAGGCGTTCTATCCACATCCTGTTTACAGTTAGTAAACAGTGTCCTATCGATGGTTTTTGCTGACCACCACCACTCTGCGAGTGTCTTTTTGCTACACCATCGGATCTTTATGCTGCAGCCAAACAACTTGCATTTGATTCGGATACACAGACGGAATCGATACCACAACCAAACTCTAATGCGAAGAGGAGTCATCCGAAGCTTTAACTCGATACAAGCCTTCAGGGGCCACTTGTCGATCTTAATTCGTAGCTCTGGTACAAAGTAGGTCTCGAGAATTCTTGCTTCAATTGTAATTCCAGCTTCAACAATCCACAATGAGAGCGCTGCTCCTGCATAGACGGAGACCCATGCGCCAGGAATGAGGCCCAGTCTAAAAGTCTTATCACGCATACACACTTGTCCTTGGTAGTCCACACTCCAGTGACCACCGGCACCCGCGAAAAGCCTTACGGGTATGCCAAACACGATGATAATCTGCGAATACTCGGGAAAGAATTGCTGATATCCTCTTATTAGATTTCCTCGAAACAAGGTCATGCAAGATCCAGGGTCTGAGACTTCTCTTCGCACACGTTTGTTTTTATGCGCGTCTTCAAGTTGTTTGGAATAAACGTCAGAGTCCAAGAGCTCTTGATGAATACTTCGTTTGCGCGTAGATCCACATATCATATCCCCAAAAGGAAACAGCCTTCGCGGTCTTAAGACGTAGTGATTTATCACTCTGAAAAATAGGCAGTTCTCTTGGATTCCAAATGTCATATTCAGAATGGGCAACCTCAGATAGAAGTATCTGTCTTCAAAGTCACCACCCATCAGCTCTATATTCTCCTTCTCCGCATAGGTGCCACTCGAGAATGCAACCGCTATTACTTCACTGTTCACACTAGTAACCGATTCTAAACCAGATGGAGTGCGGACAACTCTTTCTAACGTGTTTTCTCCTGTCTCGTCACTATCCAGGGAGTGGAACTCGAGCTTACATTGAAAACCAGCAATCATCGCACACTTTGAAATGCAAGCAAACTCTCCACCGAACTGTCTCACAATTGTCATGCCCTGCGCATTAGCTCCAATGCGGATGACTCTATCGGGAGCTATACCAGACGCTTGTAGATCCCCATTTACTGATAGCTTATAACCATAGGCCTTTCCGCCTTTGCCATCCGTTACCCACAGAACATTGCTTTGTTCGTCATAAGAAACTGAAGTTGCTGTACCTTCAACGGAAACGGTCTTTGATACGCCCACCCAAGATGGTGTTGGCGTCGAAAAAGTGCTTGTTACGGCAGTTTTGGAGACTAAAGAGATCTTGTTTGAGTCACTGTCACTGATCCAGATATAATCTCGAGCCACGGCAACACCGCCTATTTTTACTGAAAATGGATTTCCTTGACTTCCAAGTTGAATGATCTTCTTAACACCACTCCCAAAGTTAGTCACTACCAGTAGCGAAGCCTTTCCCTTGTTGGACGAAACACCATGCATGCCGAGAATTACTTCGCTCTCAGAAAGCTGAGAAATTCCTTCCACCTTGTAATCGTCAAAAAGACCTGGTGTCAGCCAGCTGCCGCTTTTTTTCATGGAGGAGAGATCATCGAGATGCGGGAACTTCCACGTGAAAATGGTCTTTAGATAAAGCGACGATGACCTTCTAATTGATCGCAAGCAGACCTCTTCTGAGCAGTAAGGTATCTCTTGCCACGGTTTGTAAGCCCTAAGGTCCAGGCCTCGCTGACGCAACTGAAGCTTGTTGAGAAAGTCGGTAACTTTGTCCAAAAACCTGTTGATTTTGTCAACAGTTTCGGTAAATTTGGTTGCATACTTGTCAAGAAACGGCTTCACAACATCACTGAGCTCTCCAGTCTCGGAAAGGAGGTTAACAATCGGATTGGAAAATGATTTCGTCAAGCCCTTTAACTTATCAGCATATTGTGAGGCACTTTGAGTGATGGTCTCTAAGGCCTGTAGGACGTGGTTCATGTTTTTTGTCTTTTGCCACAGTTCATATGACAGTTGTAACTTTGAACGCACATCTTCAAGAGTTCGAACGTGCTCTAAGACAGCATCATCATAGACATTTCGCATTGCCTTAAACGTATTTTCCAGCAAATCCTGCAGTTTTTCTTTCATTTCTTTGGCTTTTCGTATATAATCAACGATTCTCTCGATGCGCTCTTTGACATTCTTTATTGACCTCTTTTTAACTCCGCCTCCAGCGTTGCTTTCCGGCTTTCTGCCAGTGATCTTTTGGAAGACCGATTTTACCCTTTGAACATCGTCTTTCAGGGAAAAATTTCGAACTTGCTCAATGAGGAGCTTCACGGTGTCAATAACAGCTGTGATATTGTCAACCCCTTGTTCACATGTCTGAAGCATGTCTGTGTAACCACTTGCTTCCTTGAACGTATTCTGAAGGACGTCAGCTTTGTCTTTAATGGCTTTCGCTTGGTCAATAAACGCTTTGGAAATGCAAGTACCACCCTTGATACATTTCTGTATCTTGAAGTTCTTCCACGTTTCTGGAACCATGTCATAAAGGACTTTTACCTCTTTCTTGAAATCTTTGTATTGATCGATAACGTATCTTCCAACCAGTAATGCTTTGCGGACGCATGGTTTTGTACTGTCAAGAAACAGTTTATTAATTTGCTGACAATCAGGTAGCTTTCCGGCCGTCCCCAGTATCGGCGAGAAATTGTTGGTAAAAGGCTTCAGATCAATTAAAACTGCGATCACTTCACGGATCATGGATTTTATCTCTCGTAGTTCTCCTTGTATCTCGTAGATTGGCTGTTTTATTCTTCTAAACTTGGAGACAGCTTTGCCAATAAACTTGTCGGCTTCTTTGTTGAAAAATTTGTTGACTTCTTCCGCAACATCATGGCTTCCAAGTTTGTGGAGCGTTTCAGTGGCAATTGCTTTAAACTCATTGCAAACATCCCTAACACGTTGGTCAAAATCAATTCCGAACTGCTTTCTTATGTCAAGCTTTTGGATTTCACTTTTGTAGTTCTGAGCTCTATTAGAAAAATCGATGACATCGTCCGCCGCTTTCCTTGCCTTGTTAGCATACTCAGGAAGGTTCTTCAGATGCTGGAGAACGTCATTAATACGGGTAGCTATCTCTCGCACGGTTTTAAGAAACCCTTTCTTAGTATTTAGAATTGACAGGAAATCAGAAATGATTTGGGAAACGCGAGAAATCTTCCCGACACGGACCGCAAGGTTTTCCTCGTACCATTTCTCGACCTTGGTGACAGCATCCTTCAGTTCTTCTCCAACTCCCTTAATCTTTGCTGCTACAGGCCCAATGAACGACGCCAGCTCAGTAAGTGCTTCACGGGCTTTCTCTTGAACATTGTCAATAACGTCGGCAGAAAAATCTGCCGCTTTGTTACAAGCGCCGTTTACCTTCGACGCCGTCCCGTTGGCAAAGTCAACGATGTCTTCTGCTAGATCCTGAATATGTTTCAGTTTACCAGTAAGCTCTTGTAGAGAGTTGGAAACGAACCCATTCGCTGCCGCAGTAAAGTTATGTTCAATTTCATCTATTAAGTTGTCTACTAGGATTGTAAAGTTCAGCAGTTCTGCGAGTGCGTTTTGTGCTGTATTATCTACGACTTGAAGTACTTGGATCCCTTCTTTCTCAACGTTTTCTCCAAATTCTTTAAATTCTTTTGTGGAGTTTAAAGCCAATTTATACACACCACAAATCCGCTTTACGCTCTTTTTAGCAAATTGCTCCATTGCCGGCCCGAGCTCTTGAAAGAAATCCGTAATGTCACTGATGGCAGACACATTTTTAAATTCAAAATCAAGGAGATTAATTAAATTTCCCAGGAATTCTTGCAAGATTTCAGCCGGATTTGTAGAGTTTGCGTTGTGGTTTCCCCCCAGAAGTCCTCTAAACAGCTCTCTCAAATCGAATCTTTTACCAGGAAGTATTTCTTGGAAAAACTTCTCGAGATCAAAATCTGGGAGTTTAAATTGCTTGAGAAAGTCACCGAGTTTTCGAAAAATAGCAATAAAATTCTGGAAGCTGGGAGACTTCAGATCCAAATTAAACTTTAAGCTGATTCGCCAATCGAAGCGGAGACCGAAGTTAAAACGTTTTCCTTGAAAAGGCGGAAAACGCAAGTTCATGTCTGGTAGCTGCAATCTGGGGAATCTGATTCCTTCGAGAAAATCCAGCAGTGAAGACATGTCCAAGAAACGGTTTGCAAACCTCAGTAACTTCAAGGTAACTTGCTGAAACGATTCTAGTGAAAACGAGAAGCGAATCGAGAACTTGAACGGAAGTTGTAAATGGAATCCGCCAGGCATGGAGGCACCCAAAGATCTGAAGTAATCTTTGATCTTGTCAAGATGAAGATCTGCAGAGACTGAGCGAAGAAGTTCCAGTAGCTTCTTAACGTTAAAGTTTCCCGGTAGATTGTGGGGCAAGTACTTGGTTATGTTCCCAACAACGTTCAGAATTTTGTCCAGAGCTCCAATGACTTTCTTGAAGATATCATCCACAACAGTAAGCCTTCCAAGAGTTTGCTGTATTTTCTTAATCTTGTCTATGAGCCAAGGCCAATTCTTGACGCGGCTTAACACATCTTTAGCAAACTTTATTACTTTTCCGATAAGGTTTATCGGTCGGAGAGGCTGGACAAGATTCTGTACAAACTTAACAATCTTGTCGACGAAATTTACAAACCTGCCAATATACAACGGCAGATATCCAGCAAGTTTGTCCTTAAATTTGTTGATTTGTTCGGCAATTACGCTGGTGATACTATCGAACTGCCTCAACAGTTTGTCTCCGGCATCTGCAATGGCATGAATAAGATCTTTGGGGAAGTCGTTCTTGAAACTAGCCGATGCCTTAAAAGCAGCTTTACCTTTTACGACATCAAAACCGAACTTAATGATGTGAGCTCGAATATGGGCAGAGTTGTCAAGATTCACCTCAAATTTCCCACCAAAAATGCCAATTCTTAACTTGACTTGGTTCACGAACTGGATCACTGATTCTGCTCCAACCCATTTACCACCGTAAGTTTTTACCCATCGCTTGGAAGGACCAAGGGCGAACTCTCTCGGACGCAGGAACGGGAATAGTGCACGCTTGCGGCGATGGATAATACTTCGTTTTTTCCGCAGGTAAACTGCTTTGGGGTGGTCACCATGGTTTTCGAGAAATTCACTTATCGATGAATCCAGGATCTTACTTTCCGGGGCGTCTGATAACGCATACTCCAGGCCTTGAACCACTGAATCGCTTAGATGCTGATGGCGCTCCACAAAGACATCGACGACTGCAGCTTTTACCTCACTGTTTTCATCAGTGTAAAGGGCGCGCATTAGATGCTGATTAGTATGCTCTGGAGGAAGCTTTCGCATGGCAGAGATCACCGCTGATCGAATACCAGAGTTATCGTGGTCCATGTGTTCCAGGATTACTGGAAGTCCGGAATGATGACCAAGATTTCCAAACGCCCAGATGTGGTCTCTTAGGTGCGCCTCGTGATTTTCGCTATCAGGATGGTAAAGTCGTGACTTGTTTCTGTATCTGTTGTGAATCATCTCAGCAACGGTATCACATAGGGTTTCATTGTAACCTGCTCTCTTCGCTCTAGCGGAGAGGCCAGCTAAAACCAGCATAGCAGTAGCGGTCACATCATCTTTTTTCTCTTCGTTGGACATAAGCTGCGACAGCGCATCGAAAAGCTGCGAGTGAAGTGGACCATCTGGCAGATAGAAAATTCCTAGCAATAAAGCTTCATATTCTTCCTGGCTTAGAGGCCTCGGGTGCTCTTCCTTCACCGCTTGTGCTAATACATTCTGGGTCGCGTACTTGCCCTGTCCTGCAAGTGCAGCGAGATATACCGCCCATGACGTCAGATTTTGGTGAGCTCGATCCTGAACCAGCCTCACAATCGTGTGAAAAGAATCTTTATCGTCTCGAACCATACGGTGCAACTCATTGGAACAATCGCCAATCTCGCGCTCCTTCATCGTTTTATCAGTGAAACAGCGTAACACTTCGTAAAGAGGCCTCATCTTTTCCTTCTTTTCTCCACCTATCTTTGACCATTGCATCTTCTCGGCGTCTGTGAACAACAACTTGTCGTTCGTGAGAGATCGCGCTGTCCTTAGATGCTCTTCTTCAACTGTAGACCGCTTGGAACGTCGACTCTCAGGCTCTGAACAAGATCGCAGGGTTAGTTTGCTGTATCCGGAGGTTGACATCTCGATGTCTTGATTTTCGAAGCCTTCAAAATTGTCTGCTCGTGGATGGCCATTGGGAGGTCTAAAGAACGCCTTGTTTGTGCGGTGAACTTGTTCGACTTTTCCATCTTTCAAATGGACATGAACACTGTGCTGAGACTGGACTTTATGTTCTCCTTTAACCGGAGTACCATCAGCAAACTGTTGGTAGTCGTAGTTTGTCCAGGTTCTATGAAGATGGGCGTGCGTGTCATTTGTGGAGAGGACATTGTACTTGGTCCGAAAGATACCAGAATCGTCGTGTTCTTGCACGTAATAAGCGTTTGATCTGTGAACATCCTTTAAGTTGAGTTGAAATGCTCCTGCAATGCCTGTCACCATGCAATAAACAAAGAAAGCAAAATCGCCTATTGTTCTACACTGATCAGTATGGGTTTTACTTGCGAATCGTTTATCACACACAAAACATCTCCAATTGACCGTTTTTCTTCCGGACGCTTTAGTGGTGCAACAAACTTTGGCGTTTATGCCAAAAGGGAAACTGGGAAACTGATAAAAATCAATCCAAAATTGTTTCACAGTTCATTGAAAAACTTCCAATGACAGACGCCCTAAGCAAGAAACCATTGAGCATTGTAAGCCACAACTGCCTGACATTTGATCGCTGCTCAAGAGTTCAGTAATACTCAAATGAATAGGCTCTGAAGCTTCTGCCTTGGTATTTCGTTTGATTTACAAAATGGATAATGGCACGATTAAATCAAGGAAAAAAGTGTTACTGACACTGTATCAAACCATCTTAGCTGGTAAAACAAAACGACTTGCAGGATTCGCGAAAGCTTCTATGCGTTGTCAGAAAACAAGAGCCTATTGTTAAAAAACAAACAAACAAACAAACAACGCTTAAGATCCGTCTTAACGTCCGTGAAATTGAAAGAGCATGTATTGCCTGAGTTGTATTCAATTCAAACAAGTTATACATGTACTTACCCTTTTTGAAAGCTGCAACTTCCGGCGATTCGGAATTCTTTGGAAAAAGCACGTCCGTAATGGCACCGTGCTCTTCCTGAAGGAAGTAAAATGGCTTTGACAGCTGCTCCTCAAACTCTTCATTGACAGGATGATTGGTGAGAACACGGCCATAACGCACGCGCCTTAAGCGGGGTTCTCTAACGTCAAGCTTCATAAGATGCGCATGCTCCTTTCCACTGTAGTCACGTGATGCGGGAGTGATGTCAACCTAAGTGAAAGAGTTCAATGTTATGCATAGAAAATGGTTTAAGTCTCAGTAGTCTGTCATCTGTGATTGTCTGGGTGGGAGTTGTCCCAAAGATCGATTTTTAAAACTATGACTAACGTTTCGACAACTTGTGCGGACGGCTTCTTCAAAGTCACTTGACTGTAAACATGACTTACGCTCACGTTTCCGAAACGTGAGTCAATACCACCAACAACAATCCTTTTCAGTTGTATCCTCACTGAGACGATTACACTAAACAGACTCCCCAGACCCCTGTGGTCAATCCATTTACTAACTTGTAAGTGATATTGGTTAGAAGATAGAGAGACATTCAAACGACGTAGTAGGCTGGGCGCATAAATTTTTAGGGCCGATTACATAAACGACGTTTAGACACGGATTAAGAAGAACGTAGTCTCGACCAATTTTAAGCAAGGTCAGAAAGATAAGCACAATTTGTTACACTCTGTAAAGATGCGGCCTTTGTAGTATGTGGGTTGTCCAAGTTCTAATACAATTTTGAACCGCTTAGACTTGACTTATGGAGTCCTTATAATAACTTCGGTTTAAAAGTAGGTTTAACTTAGACAATCGGTCCTTATTCTCGGCTTCCCTGTACAAGTCGGAAGTGGACGTCAGTCTCGCAGACAAGTTATTCAGAACAATACTCGTATTAAACAACCGAATTCTACAAAGAACGACAGACGGGGGAAAAGACAATGAATAAAGTGTTTCTCGCAAAGAGATCCTTGTTTAATTAAAGAAAAAAAAATTAATGCAAAAAAAAACAAAGATCCACTGATGGCAAACAGGACTCGAACCGTCACGGTTCAGCATGGACGGTAAAATAATTGAACTGACCATTTCTTTTTCGTTAATCATGTTATTTTTTTTGGGGGGGGGGGGGCATCAAAGGCCACCAAAGAGAAGTTTTGCTAAAATGCTTTCAATTTTTTCAAGGGCAGGATTTAGGAAGTTTTCATGAGTTAAATTATTATATTGGAACTTTAATTCAAGAGAGCTACAGGAATTAGGCCCCCGTACAGAAGACGTACGATTTAACTAAGTGTCTGTGGGAGTGGGAATTAACGCCTCATTTCACTTCACGTCAACCAAAAGAGAGAACAATAACAATTCCATGGGTGGCTGGGTATGAATGCAGAGCTACGTAATGTACGTAAGTGTTCAAAGTAATCCAGCACAATTAAAATTCTCTAGAACGAATAAAGGACATAACAACATTCATGATAGCCCAAATAAGGCCAACGCACGTTCATTCGCTCCCATTTCACTGGTATGGAATGTTGATCCGACAAGTGGTTTCACGCTCCAAGTGAAAAAAGCCGAATGCGATATGTTTCTTGTTGCCACAACAGCCCAACACTTCGTAATCATTCCTATTGACAGAAATAGCACCCGAACGCGAACTGAAGAACAGATTACATGTTTAGCATTCTATGAAGAGAAAATATTGCACATAGAGAAAATTGATGTATTTAAAGGAAATGATATATCAGCATATATCGGTCCGAAGCTCTTGAACATTGCGGGCTGGCCAATATGTACTGGTATCGTTAAAGGTGAAACGAGTGGTTTTGCCTTGGCGACCGAGAAAAGACGATGATATACATGTTGTGTTTTGGTAATGTTTCCTTCGGATCTGCAAACACGAACTATTGTTTTTGCCTCGGGCAAAAATTCAGTATTTGTTTTCAGCTATGACAACGAAAACAAAAGCAATGACAAATATCAATTGTTGCAATTTTGGTTTATCAAGTAGTACTTATGTGTGGTTTTCTGGTTAGTCGTTTCGCTTTAAGTAGTTGATTGCGTGACGTATTGTCATTTTTAATTAACCACAATAAGTGGAATTCACAAACGGACTCAAAGATGAATTCCTTCACGAAAAATAAAAAAAGCTAATAGGCCTGGATGTACTGAAGCAAACCGCTTTTTGTATTTCCACTTGTGAAGTCGCTGAGACATCTCCAAGTTTGGATGGTTTTGGTTTGTCATTACTGGTTTTGGCTACCTTAGAACACTGTAAAATGTTTAAATAAATCAGAATTCACGTGAAAAAGGTCTCCTCAAAATTTATTATCATGCGGCTTTCTGTCGGTATCTAATTACGGCAAGTTTATAGGTTTAAAAAGCCTTCAAATTTAACTGACTTCGATCAGCATTCCACGGTATGAAAAGTTAGTCTACAGATATTAAACGAGCTATGTCACCTCGTTCTAGAAGTATTTTATTAAAACTGACTAAAATAAAACTATGGAGGACGATCCACGCGCGTGAAACAAAATGGCGGCTCGTTTTCTATCGTCACATCAAGCGCGATCACGCGCAACACACACAGATATTCCACGTGCGAGTTTTGCAATCATCTGAACATCGATCACCGCGCTACATATGCACATATACTAAGCGCGTTTTGCAATCACCAGATAAACATCTCTTTTGTCCCCGAGAAAAAAACGAGCAACTTGTAGCATGTCTAAATGAACTATTGAATTCAAAGGAAAACTAATAGTTCAGTTTTATTTAAAATTACTCCACCGGGTTTCTGAAAGTATAAATGGGAGCACGTAGCTACAGATGGCTATTTTCTGCATTAATTTCGCACCGAAAAGTTCCTGGGGGATTTTTTTCTTAAGGCGGCACTCATGACAGTAGTATTGTAGGAAACTAACAGCCAGTATCAATCAACGAGCTTACAGCAGCGCTACCAACCCAACATAACTTACACTTCCTTGTTTACCCTTTCATTCCAAAAAGCCTGCACGATCGAAACTAGACAAAATTCTGAACCACCTTTTGCAGCATAATAAACAGTACCAGGAAACTACTCATCTGAATGGTCACACTCAGCTACACTCAAGGATTTCAACCACAGACTCAAGTTAGAGCCACATTGTACAGGACAATAAACAGCACCACAGGAAGGTACTGCTCAGTAGCTTTCATTTGAATGGTCACACTTTAGGATTTCATCCGCAGACTCAAAAGTTAGAATCACTTTGCACAGCATAATAAACAGCACCACAGGAAGGTACTGCTCAGTAGCTTTCATTTGAATGGTCACAATTTAGGATTTCATCCGCAGACTCAAAAGTTAGAATCACTTTGTACAGCATAATAAACAGCACCACAGGAAAGTACTGCTCAGTAGCTTTCATTTGAATGGTCACACTTTAGGATATCATCCACAGACTCCAAAGTTAGAATCACTTTGTACAGCATAATAAACAGCACCACAGGAAAGTACTGCTCAGTAGCTTTCATTTGAATGGTCACACTTTAGGATATCATCCACAGACTCCAAAGTTAGAATCACTTTGTACAGCATAATAAACAGCACCACAGGAAAGTACTGCTCAGTAGCTTTCATTTGAATGGTCACACTTTAGGATATCATCCACAGACTCAAAAGTTAGCACCGACTTGTACAGCAGCACAATAATTAGCACACCGGGAATCTTCTGCTCAGTAGTTAGAATTACCTTCGAAACAAAAACAATTTATCATAAAAAGCAGAGGTGTTCATGAAGCCAGACGTGGTTAACTTCTACTAGCTAAACTTTTACTTCCAGGGCGTGGCAAAATTAGGAACAATGTTTGCATTGGCAATTGAATAGCATTTTTCGGATGAAAAACAAACAGTTTAAAGGTTTACATGACAAATATGTCGAGGGTATTTTTCGAACACATGGTCATAACTCCCTATGTTTATAAATAGACATTGAAAGAGCAATTTCACGAACATAGCTATTCTTGGTATCTTGAATTAACTGTAACTTACCAAAGCATGGACATGATAGCCGTCACTGGCAGTAGTTTGAGCGCCTCTTGCAGTGTGAACAGACACTTCGTAATCGTAAGTACAGGTTGTTAAATGATTCAGCCGCAGAAAGTTCTCCTTGATAGTTTTGCCTTGCAGATTGTTTGCAAGTAGAGTTACGATGCAAATAAGTAGGTATTTTCCACACATTGCAGAGGCAGGGACGAACACTACACGCAGATAAGAAATGCTACGCCATCTTCAGTGCCTTCCTATGCAAGTCAAAAACGTTGCGGCGGTTTTTTAGGCTTTCTGCTTCACAAGAAGTTACTTTCGTCCTTAGAAATGCTTGCAGTACAATTCTACGAAACTGAAAGCAGCGTATTTTCTAATGAAGTTATTTTTGTCCTCAACGAAACAAAGGAAATAATGGCAAACGGAAGAGTTGAGCCAAAGACGAAGACAATATAGGTATTAAGTTCTTAAACATTTCATTAATTGTATTGGTGACATTGCTTTCTTTCAGGATCGTTTCAGCGTAATAATTGTTGTAATGTAAATGGACGCAACGGAAGTTTCTTTCCGCGGAAAAATAAAAAACTAGTACTTAATCAGGTGAGGTCTGGAATCAACTCTGTTGGGTCGCTATCGTGTTTACAGAAAAGCCTGCAACACAGGCGGAACTAGAAAATTGAGTTAAACGTTTTCATCATTCAAAGAAGCAAACCGCTTTTTGTATTTCCACTTGTGAAGTCGCTGAGACATCTCCAAGTTTGGATGGTTTTGGTTTGTCATTACTGGTTTTGGCTACCTTAGAACACTGTAAAATGTTTAAATAAATCAGAATTCACGCGAAAAAGGTCTCCTCAAAATTTATTATTATGCGGCTTTCTGTCGGTATCTAATTACGGCAAGTTTATAGGTTTAAAAAGCCTTCAAATTTAACTGACTTCGATCAGCATTCCACGGTATGAAAAGTTAGTCTACAGATATTAAACGAGCTATGTCACCTCGTTCTAGAAGTATTTTATTAAAACTGACTAAAATAAAACTATGGAGGACGATCCACGCACGTGAAACAAAATGGCGGCTCGTTTTCTATCGTCACATCAAGCGCGATCACGCGCAACACACACAGATATTCCACGTGCGAGTTTTGCAATCATCTGAACATCGATCACCGCGCTACATATGCACATATACTGAGCGCGTTTTGCAATCACCAGATAAACATCTCTTTTGTCCCCGAGAAAAAAACGAGCAACTTGTAGCATGTCTAAATGAACTATTGAATTCAAAGGAAAACTAATAGTTCAGTTTTATTTAAAATTACTCCACCGGGTTTCTGAAAGTATAAATGGGAGCACGTAGCTACAGATGGCCATTTTCTGCATTAATTTCGCACCGAAAAGTTCCTGGGGGATTTTTTTCTTAAGGCGGTCCTCATGACAGTAGTATTGTAGGAAACTAACAGCCAGTATCAATCAACGAGCTTACAGCAGCGCTACCAACCCAACATAACTTACACTTCCTTGTTTACCCTTTCATTCCAAAAAGCCTGCACGATCGAAACTAGACAAAATTCTGATACTTTGCTTTGAGCAAGTCAGAACCACCTCTTGCAGCATAATAAACAGTACCAGGAAACTACTGCTCAAAACCTTTCATCTGAATGGTCACACTCAGCTACACTCAAGGATTTCAACCACAGACTCAAGTTAGAACCACATTGTGCAGGACAATAAACAGCACCACAGGAAGGTACTGCTCAGTAGCTTTCATTTGAATGGTCACACTTTAGGATTTCATCCGCAGACTCAAAAGTTAGAACCACCCTGCACAGCATAATAAACAGCACCACAGGAAAGTACTGCTCAATAGCTTTCGTTTGAATGGTCACACTTTAGGATTTCATCCGCAGACTCAAAAGTTAGAATCACTTTGTACAGCATAATAAACAGCACCACAGGAAGGTACTGCTCAGTAGCTTTCATTTGAATGGTCACACTTTAGGGTTTCATCCGCAGATTCAAAAGTTAGAACCACCTTGCACAGCATAATAAACAGCACCACAGGAAAGTACTGCTCAGTAGCTTTCATTTGAATGGTCACACTTTAGGATTTCATCCACAGACTCAAAAGTTAGAACCACCTTGTACAGCATAATAAACAGCACCACAGGAAGGTACTGCTCAGTAGCTTTCATTTGAATGGTCACACTTTAGGATTTCATCCACAGACTCAAAAGTTAGAACCACCTTGCACAGCATAATAAACAGCACCACAGGAAGGTACTGCTCAGTAGCTTTCATTTGAATGGTCACACTTTAGGATTTCATCCGCAGACTCAAAAGTTAGAATCACTTTGTACAGCATAATAAACAGCACCACAGGAAAGTACTGCTCAGTAGCTTTCATTTGAATGGTCACACTTTAGGATTTCATCCGCAGACTCAAAAGTTAGAACCACCTTGTACAGCATAATAAACAGCACCACAGGAAAGTACTGCTCAGTAGCTTTCATTTGAATGGTCACACTTTAGGATTTCATCCGCAGACTCAAAAGTTAGAATCACTTTGTTCATAATAAACAGCACCACAGGAAAGTACTGCTCAGTAGCTTTCATTTGAATGGATACACTTTAGGATATCATCCACAGACTCAAAAGTTAGCACCGACTTGTACAGCAGCACAGTAATTAGCACAGCGGGAATCTTCTGCTCAGTAGTTAGAATTACCTTCGAAACAAAAAACAATTTATCATAAAAAGCAGAGGTGTTCATGAAGCCAGACGTGGTTAACTTCTACTAGCTTAACTTTTACTTCCAGGAGGTGGCAAAATTAGGAACAATGTTTGCATTGGCAATTGAATAGCATTTTTCGGATGAAAAACAAACATTTTAAAGGTTTACATGACAAATATGTCGAGGGTATTTTTCGAACACATGGTCATAACTCCCTATGTTTATAAATAGACATTGAAAGAGTAATTTCACGAACATAGCTATTCTTGGTATCTTGAATTAACTGTAACTTACCAAAGCATGGACATAATAGCCGTCACTGGCAGTAGTTTGAGCGCCTCTTGCAGTGTGAACGGACACTTCGTAATCGTAAGTACAGGTTGTTAAATGATTCAGCCGCAGAAAGTTCTCCTTGATAGTTTTGCCTTGCAGATTGTTTGCAAGTAGAGTTACGATGCAAATAAGTAGGTATTTTCCACACATTGCAGAGGCAGGGACGAACACTACACGCAGATAAGATAAGTAGCCTCGAGCGAAATGCTACGCCATCTTCAATGCCTTCCTATGCAAGTCAAAAACGTTGCGGCGGTTTCTTGGGCTTCCTGCTTCACAAGAAGTTTCTTCCGTCCTTAGAAATGCTTGCGCTACAATTCCACGAAGCTGAAAGCGGTTGCATTTTCTAATGAAGCTATTTTTGTCCTCAACGAAACAAAGGAAATAATGGCAAACGGAAGCGTTGAGCCAAAGAGGAAGACAATATAGGTATTAAGTTCTTAAACATCCCATTGATTGTATTGGTGACATTGCTTTCTTTCAGGATCGTTTCAGCGTAATAATTGTGGTTATGTAAATGGACGCAACGGAGGTTTCTTTCCGCGGAAAAATCAAATACTAGTACTTAATCAGGTGAGGTCTGGAATCAACTCTGTTTGGTCGCTATCCTCTTTACAGAAAAGCCTGCAACACAGGCGGAACTAGAAAATTGAGTTAAACGTTTTCATCATTCAAAGACGAGAATCGGCGCAACCACTTCAACATGAAAACGACGTTGATAACAATCTGTATTCTGATTTTGTTGATGGAAACAAATTTCATTTTGGGCTGGCGAAGAAGACGCCGTCGAAGGTCTCCTCCTCCCTGTAACAGGGTTAACTGCCAAGTCGGTAGCTGGACGAGTTGGAGCGCTTGCTCGCACCAGTGCGGTACAAGTGGTACACAGCACCGGACGAGGGGGGTGACACAGGGCCCTTCTTGTGGAGGTGCCTGTCCCTACCATTTGCGAGAATCACAAGCGTGTAACAGGGGCAATTGTCGGAACGGTGGCACCCCTCATAGTAGCGGCTGCAACTGTAGACCAGGATACGGCGCAACTTGTTGTGAGCAAGGTGAGTGAAGGCTGTGCTCATATATCTTCTTTTTAGCCAAGAACATTTCCACGACAAGTTTATTTTGTTGTTCTTGTGGGGGGATATTTCGAAGTTACTAAATTTTCGTCCATATTGGAGAATTCGCACAGTCAGCGTCCTCAAGTTTGTTTTTCGCCTTATCAAGTTTTTGACTATTTCACAGCGGCGAAAAATTCCATGATAAAGTACACTTTTATGGGGTGTTTAAGAAAGTCTACTAAGAAAGAAGCTCGTGTACATTATCACAAATTCTTAGATGGTTGCCTCAACTAATTTATCTTTTATTGTCAGCGCAATGTAGGTGATCAGTACATCGCTTGTAGTGGCTTAGGTGTATTTTTCGGCGCAAAGTGGTTAAACAAATATCAACCACACCTACAACGACTGTATTGGCAGACTATAATTGTTTAAAGATTGTATTGGCTTCAACAAGGAGTTCAGAGGTTGAACAAATATACTAACCAGACCTACTATCATGCTACAAAAATAAAACGCATTAATTAAAAGCGCTGTCTTTTAGGCAACGCTGGGAAATTCCTTTGCATGTTCTACGTTCAGAGGTGTTGGCGCTCTATCAAAGAGAATTCACAAACAATGAAGAAATAGTGAAAACAACTAAAAAACACCACAAAAAAAAAGAAGAAATGACAATTGCTTTACTCGCTAAATTTAGTTATTAAGACCATCCTTTGATTCCTTTATTGCCAGATGTGGTGTATGGCGCTTAAAAACTATGGTTAGAAGTGCGCATTAAATTAGCAAAATTCGGCAAGGTCAAAGAAAACCAAAGTATCTTTCGTAGAACGTTTTTACTTTGGTTATTGTCAATGCCAATGTAACAGCAATAGAAAGGGGTATGTGATGTTTTTAAGATTCGACCACCTCGAGATTACCAGTTTGCTTTAAACAATTGTTATCAATATAACTTTTATCGGTTATTAGACGAATTCCCTCCGGGGAGAGGAGAAGGGGACGTTAATTGAACAGTGGAATTGTAATTCTGAGATACATCACTTGCTGAAACCTGTATATTTTGAGTTGCTTTCTTAGTTTTAAAGCTCCTCTTGGCAAGTTGGTTGCTGACACTACCTCATTGCGCAAGGCAGAATTTTATATTATAGTCCTAAGATGTAAATAATAAACAACGAAATAAAACCTCTCAGAAATCAATTATCTACGCAAAAGTCTAGTCATAATCATTGAAAGCAAGCTGCACTTTGCGGGAGAAAACAAACCTTACGAAACGGAAAAGAAAAGGGAGAGAAATAAAATCCGTGCAGAGCAGATTCTGAGGTCATAACACAAAGCAAGAGCATTATCGACATTTTACTGCTTTCAGAACAATTTGAGCTAACAGTGAAAATTACTTCTGTAATTCAAAACGTTCCTTACGCTGGTCGAAGATTTCTCATTATTGCTAAAAGCAATCCTTTGGTACCACATGTCTCATATATACATGCCCCGAGGGAAGTTCATCGTATTTCGGCTGGGCTTCAGGACAGCAGAATACAAATTCCCGAGAACAATGTTTGATTTTGTTTTCGTTACAAAACATTTTTAGGTTTTACCGGTTTAGTCTAGTAGCTTCTAGTTTACTGTCTTCTACAGCTGGAAAACTCGCTGCACTTTTTCAGTTCTCAAACGTGGAGATTGGTAAAGTTACCAAGTTCTTAAAAGGTAACTGGTATGTCTGGCTCGTGTAGTGTAACCATCTTAGAGGAAGTTATTACAGTTCTTAGAAATGCCTACATGGTAATTCCACGAATCTAAAACGGGGTCATATTGTTTTCTTCGCTAAGAGAACAAAGAGAACCATAGTCGACTATGTTATCCTGTAGGTTAAAAATCATATTTATTTTAGGTTTAGCGTGCCTAGTCTAGTTTTTCGACTTCAGTAGGTGAAAAACTACACCACTTATTCGTTTAACTTATTCTTCGGAACATTTGTCGTCTGGTATGTGATGTGCCTGCGGGTTACTTGATTAATCAACAACGTGTAACTTGTGACGATGGTAACGAGAAAATAAAAGATGCATTGAAAACAGTTAAACAGAAAATACTCGTAAAGATCAAATCAAATAAAATGAAAGTGCGCAGCCCCTTCGCCGAAAATTTATGAACGCAACAAAACAATGCAGAAACGAGAATCACTGAAAAACATATTTAAGACACAAGGCAGATTCTTTAGGTGTTCATAATCACGTTCGCCAGTTTCTCTTTTTTCGTACTCGTGCACAAAAAGATGAACTCGAATGTCATACCCTGAGTGTTAATTTTATCGAAAGCAAATTATATGTATTTGGATAACAATACATCTAGAATACTAAAGATAGGAAATGAGTGATCATTTTTTTGATTTGGTAACTAGTGGTAATCTTCTAACGCTTATAGTTCGTGATGTTTATCTTTAGACAGCAGGCAAATTTCGAAAATATTCTGTTTCATATACCAGTTTCGGTTCACATCGACGAGAAATTTAGCGAAAAAAAAATGCAAAATTTATCGAATCTGGCAAAAATGTCATGCACATTGTCTTACGTGCTCAGTCAACAATGCGGAACTTTTATGAATTGAACTGCGCATAAAACAAGCAACAATTAGAACATTCTTACAATATTGTTTAGAACGAAAAATGGAGTAAAAGTAATAACAGAAATGGGGACAAAGCAAATCCAACAAAAGCAATATTTCTCGGCTGTTTCTCTGACTGCTAAATGAATGTTTTCCCCCTAACTTCTGAATGCATTTTAAATAAAATGCGTGAAATATTTTTAGACACCAATCAAACCTTAACGTTGTGAATCCGCTTAACTAAGAAATTAAATGCTCTTTAAAACTCTCACGGCGCAGGGCGTACTTAACGAGGTAAAACAAGAAAAAATAATATAATATTTTTTTAATAATCAGAAAACGCTTCGACATGAGTCATTTCTTTGAACGACAAACTTTCGACATTCAATCACAATTTGCTCTTTGTATACAAAACGAATTCGTTATCATATAGCAACCACCATGAAATACATGGTTGAACTTTTCAGGGTGAAGGTTTTGAGTCTTGACGTTCAAAACAAAGCTACTGAGCAATACTTTCCTCGGTGCTGTTTACTGCATAACACTGTATAAGGTGGTTCCAACGTTAGAGTTTGTAGATAAAATTGAAGAGTATGACTATTCCAATGAAAGCTGCTGAGCAGTACTTTCCTTGGGTCCTGTTTGTTATGTTGTACAGGTGGCTTTCACTTCTGAATTTTTGAACAAAATCGTAAAGCGAGACCATTCAAATAAAAGCTATTGAGCAGTGCTTGCCTGTGGTAATATTTGCTATGCATTACAAGGTGGTTCTAACTTTTGAGTCCGAGGATAACATTTTTAAGTTCTACCGCTCAAATAAAAGCTGCTGAGCACTAATTTTGATTGGCTCATGAC
Source organism: Siderastrea siderea (assembly GCA_964030785.1). Classification (NCBI taxonomy): domain Eukaryota; kingdom Metazoa; phylum Cnidaria; class Anthozoa; order Scleractinia; family Rhizangiidae; genus Siderastrea; species Siderastrea siderea. The sequence continues at coordinate 72,660,995 of OZ034966.1, read as the reverse complement.
TAGTGCTGCTCTTTGCTTTGCAATTTTTAAAATAGATTATTTCGCTAGTTATTGAGGTAAAAATAAATGAATTTCCCTTACCAAAGCACGGACTTGATAACCATCACTGGCAGTAGTTTGAGAGCCTCTTGCAGTGTGAACTGACACTTCGTAATCGTAAGTACAGGTTGCTAAATGGCTCAGCCGCAGAAAGTTCTCCTTAATAGTTTTTCCTTGCAAAATGTTTGCAAGTAGAGTTAAAATGCAGATCAACAAGGGTTTACTATACATCGCAGTGGTCGAGAAAAACAAAACACGTCTGAGTTGCTTGTAGCTTCCACTGAGATGCTATGGCATCTTCAATGCCTCCCTTGAGGTATTTCTCAAAACACGGCGATTTGCAAAGTTAACTAGCTCTTAAAACGTAACTGGTTTGACTGCTTCCTGAAGTGCAACCGTCTCACAGGAAGTTATTACCGTTCTGGGAAATGTTTACATTGCAATTCCATGAATCTAAAACGGTGTCAATCCGCAATTCCTTTTGTTCAGACGTAAAACAAAGCGATTTGAGGCAAATCGAAGCTCACAATTCTCCTTGACAATTTTTCCTCGGAATCTCCTGGCAAGTACAATTACTGTTTACTGCGCTATGGCTGAAATCCAATGTTAATTTTTAAAAAAATGGCAAGAAAATGCTTAGAAACGATGACGCCAGAAATGAATTCCATGAAACTGAAGCGGGGTCACTTTACTGAAGTGCCATTTTTGTTGTTTAAGAACTCATGAAAACAAAGGCGTGTACAAGAAGAAAAACAACAGAGCTCCATAATTGCTGAGCGAAGAAGCGTAAATTTTAAATGCAATAGTAAAAATCAACTATCCTGGAAAACGATAATAACTTTTTTAGCTGATTTCTGATAGGAATGGCTGAACATATTTGAGCATTAGAGTTTGGAAACTAACAAACATTATGGTTTTCAAGCACCGATACGTTATTCCAATAGGCTAAATCTTGAAATTCTTTCCATTGTTCTTGTGTTTTTAAGCAATTTTGGATTCCAAACAAATAAAATGTAAATCACTGCTAATAACTTTTTTCCGGCATAAAGTACGCTGCTTGTGATTTCGAGATTCCATTTGAAGAAAAGTTCGTCAGAGAGACGGAACTAGAAAATTGAGTAAAAGGTTAATATCATCCAAAAACGACTCAGTAGAAAAAAGTCATCATGAGAACTACTTTGATGACAATCTGTATCCTGGTTTTGTTTATGGAAACAAATTTCATTTTCGGCTGGCGAAGAAGACGTCGTCGAAGGTCTCCTCCTCCCTGTAACAGGGTTAACTGCCAAGTTGGTAGCTGGACGAGTTGGAGCTCTTGCTCGCACCAGTGCGGTACAAGTGGTACACAGCAGCGGACGAGGGGGGTGACACAGAGCGCGTCTTGTGGAGGTACCTGTCCCTACCATTTGCGAGAATCACAAGCGTGTAACAGGGGCAATTGTCGGAACGGTGGCACCCCTCATAGTAGCGGCTGCAGCTGTAGACCAGGATACGGTGGGACGTGTTGTGAGCATGGTGAGTCAAGGCTCATATATATTATTCATGGCTAAGAACATTTCCAAAACAAGTTTATTTTGTGATTTTTGTGGGACGACAGTTCCAGGTTCTAAATTTTTGCGAACGTTCGAGAATTTACGCAGTCAACATCTTCAAGTTTGGTTTTCGCGTTATCAAGCCTGTTTGACTATTTGACAGCGGAAATATATAATATCTTGTGATAAGGCGCACTTTTTGGCATGTTTAAGAAAGTCTCTTGACTAAGAAAGAACCTCGTTTACATTAGCAGAAATCCTTAAATAATTGCCCTAACTAATTTTTTCTTTTATTGTCAGCACAATGTCTATGATCCGTAGTATAACAAGTTCCTTACGCTGGTCGAAGAGTCCTTATTATCGTTAAAAACAACCCTTTAATATCACATGTCTTCTACATACATGCCCTGAAGAAAGTTCGTTGCATTAAACTGGAATTGGGCAGCGTTATACAAATCTCCGAAAAGCGACAGTTGATGTTCGTATCATTACAAAAGGTATCCTTAGCTTGGCAGGTTTAGTCTAGTTTGCCGACTTCTACTGAGGTTTAACTTATTCCTCGCAACATTCTGTCCTCTGGAATGTGAAGGGCCTATCGATTACTTGAACAATCAACAACGTGGAACTCGTAGCGATGGTGACAAGAAACTTAAAAATGCACTTAGGGTATAGGTAGGTTACCAGAACGTACTCCGCGGCCCCTTCGTTGAGAAACTAAGCAGAACACAACAAGACAAAGATGAACTCGAATGACATACTTTGAGTACTGAATTTTATCCAGAGCATATTATGTGTTCGCATATCCACACATCTAGGATACTGAGATAAGAGAAATCGATTTTGTTGTGTTTGTTTTTTCTATCTATAATTTGCGAAGTTTAACAGGCTTCTATGCTGACTTACACTACTAAGTTTCATTTGCCAAATTTACTTTGCTTCGCGTTGCTTGAACTTTACTTTGCTTTGCTTAACTTCATAAGCTGACTGAGTCGGAAGCTACCATTGAATTGCCAGACCATCTTCAATGCCTCCCTTAAGGCAGAAATGGGCATCATGCTGGAGTTAGCTAGTTCCTGAAGGGTAACCGGTTTGATTGCCGGGTTCCCAAAGTGTCTCACAGGAAGTTATTACTGTTCAAAGACATGTTAACATTGCAATTCCACGAATCTAAAACGGGGTGAAATCTTTGTGTTTTTTTTTTCAGATAAGGAACAAAGAGAACGATTGTTGATTTTGTTATTACTACAAAACGTATTTTAGGTTTAATTTGCCGAGTTCTGGTGATGAAAAAATGCGCCTATTCGCCTATTCCTCGCAACATTTTTGTCTTCTGGTATGTGATGTGCTCTTCGGATCGGTTTCTTGACACTGAAAACAGTTAAACAGAAAATACTTGTTATTACCAAACAAAATAAAATGAAGAAAACATACTGTGCTGTCCCTTAGTCGAAAAACTATGCGAAAAAACAAGCAAACAAACAAACAAGGCAGGTACGAGAATCAAAAATCATTTAAGACACAAGGCACATTCTTCAAGTGGTCACATTAACTTTTGTCAGTTTCTCCTTTTTCTTACTTTATAATGATAATAATAATAATAATAATAATAATAATAATAATTTTTTTTTACTGAGCACAAAGATACAAAGCAGATTATATACCTTTTACATCGATTCCATACATCTTTTTCGGTAATTTAAAAGTAATTTACGTAGCAGTTTTCTAATGCTTACAGTTTGCAATGTTTGAAAGGCTTCTATGCTGACTAACATTACTGAATTTCATTACTAATTTTACTTTGCCTTACTTCGCTTAACTGCATAAATTTATACTTTTCAATGCATTTTCAAAACGAATCACGTTTCACGCGCGTAAGGACCAGCTTTAGACAGCAGGCAAATTCGAAAATATCATCGAACTTTTCAATTTAGCAGACTCGGTTCAAATCGTCGAGCAATTTTTTGGCTAAACAAGCTCAATCAACAATGACGTGCTCAATCAACAATCACGAACGTAACGTTAATGAATTTAACTGCATATAAAACAAGCAACAATTAGAACATCCTTAGAATATTTTTTCTAAAAACTGGAGTAACAGTAATAACAGAAGCGACAGCTTTCACGAGTCAGAAACAAAGCGGTGTCAAAAAGCAATATATTTTGGGTTGTTTTTCTGATTGCTAAATGCAATGATATTTTCCTGACTTCTTATTGACTGTCAAATAAAATGCTTGTAACATTTTTAACAGATATGCATGGAACCCCGCGCTATTACTTAACCTTGAGTTAACCGGCCTTGTTTGCGAAGTTGTGAATCTCCACACCGTACAGGACAGTTTAAACGCGTAAAATAAGGCAACTTACTAACAGTTTTAAAATCCGAAAAAGCTTTGACAAGACTGTCACTTCCTCGAATTTGTTTTTTCTCGATGCTGCTGAAACTATTCAAATTCGAGCGACAAACTGTCGCCGTCATTCAATAGAAATTTACTCCCTGCAGCACAAAAAAGCAATTCGTTATCACGTAGTAACAACTTTGCGCTACATGGTTGAAACTTTTCAGGATGAAGTTTTTAAGTCTTAACACTCGAAAGAAAGCTATTGCGAGTGCTTTCCTCGAAGCTGTTTACTACCTAACGCCGTATAAGGTGATTCCAAAGTGAGATTTTGTGGATAAAATTGAAGAGCATGACCATTCATGCTTGTCGTAATATTTGCTACACGTTACAAAGTGGTTCTACCTTTTAAGTCCGGGGATGAAATTCGCACGTTCTACCACTGAAAAGAAAGTTGCTGAGCAGTAATTTCGATTGGTCCTTGACTAGTGCCGCTCTTTGCTTTGCAATTTTCAACACAGATTATATCGCTAGTTATTGGATGTAAAAATAAATGAATTTTCCCTTACCAAAGCACGGACTTGATAGCCGTCACTGGCAGTAGTTTGAGAGCCTCTTGCAGTGTGAACAGACACTTCGTATTCGTAAGTACAGCGTGTTAAATGGCTCAGCCGCAGAAAGTTCTCCCTAACAGTTTTTCCTTGCGAAATATTTGCAAGTAGAGTTAAAATGCAGATAAACAAGGGTTTACTATACATCGCAGTGGTCGAGAAGAACAAAACACGACTGAGTTGCTAGCTTCCACTGAGATGCTATGGCATCTTCAATGCCTCCCTTAAGGCAGTTCTCAAAACGCGGCGATTTGCAAAGTTAACTAGCTGTTAAAGCGTAACTGGTTTGACTGGTTCCTGAAGTGCAACCGTCTCACAGGAAGTTATTACTGTTCTGGGAAATGTTTACATTGCAATTCCACGAATCTAAAACGGTGTCAATCCGCAATTCGTTTTGTTCCGGCATGGAACAAAGCGAATTGAGGCAAATCGAATCTTAAAGTTCTCCTTGGAGTACGTTTTTCCTTCGAATCTCCTTGGAAGTACATAAAAAAACAACTATTTATTGCTGTTATGGTTGAAATCTAATGTATATTACAAAAAATGGCGAGACAATCCTTAGAAACAACGAGGTCAGAAATTACACAGCGAAACTAAAGCGGGGTCACTTAATGTCAATTCCGTTCCAGAAGCTTGCCATGAAAACAAAGGCATGCATACATGCAAAAAAGAAAAACAAAGACATCGTTTGTTTCAAGAACTGGTGGGCAACATACTGATCGGAAAAGAGTGAAATTTTCAACGCTATAGCAAAAATCGACTATATAAAGCTCATCCCTGATAAGAAAGGCAGACCATATTTGATGATCGCATTTTAGAACTAACAAACATTGTGGCTTTCATGCATCGATACATTAATTAAATAGGCTAAATCTTGAACTCTTTTTATTGTTCTTGTGTTTTCAAGCAATTTTGGATTCCGAACAATTAAAATGTAAATCACTATAGCGGAAGTTTTCCCTTTTCCAAAATTAGAGAACGAGCATAAAGTACTCTATTTATGATCAGTTCGAGAATCCATTTGAAGATAAGCTCGCTACAAAACTGAGTTAAACACCAACATCATCCAAAAACGAGTAGGTAGAAAAAAGTCAACATGAGAACCACTTTGATGACAATCCGTATCCTGATTTTGTTTATGGAAACAAATTCATTTTTCTGGCGAAGAAGACGTCGCCGAAGGTCTCCTACCTGCAGCGCGGTGAATTGTCGTGTCGATAGCTGGACGAGTTGGAGCTCTTGCTCGCATCTGTGCGGTACTAGCGGTACACAAGAGCGGACGCGGAGGGTAACACAGGGTGCGTCCTGTGGCGGTAGCTGCAATTATCATTTGCGAGAAACACAGGCATGCAACAGAGGTAACTGTCGGTACGGTGGCACCCCTCATAGTAGCGGCTGCAGCTGTAGAACAGGATACGGTGGGACTTGTTGTGAGCAAGGTGAGTCAAGACAACGGAATTTTTGCGATCATTTGGGTACGATAAGATTCCTCAGACTGGAACATCAAAAAATCATCTTTTTATCACCAAAAAGACGCTTTTAAAAACTATTCCTGCCCTCGACTAGGCGGAAGACATAGGAACGTAACCCTAGCCGGGACTATTTCGCCACAAGTATTCTTTTTAACTAAGTGTTGAGAAAGTTCCACCGGTGTGCAGAATCCTTCACTACCTATAACTCTTTTGACGAAACCATTCTCCTTTTTTATCACTACTTTAATATATCCAACAAAATACGAAGTCTTTGTTTGGCGTCTCTTAAGCTGTTCCAAAAAATCCTTAGCTCTCATACATCGACGCCTCATTCCTTTACAGAGAATGCTGCATTACTCCGAAATGCGTTGTTTGTTTACTACATAACTTGTACAGTTTTCCATACTCACTTCCTTCCCGGCGTGCCCATTTTCTTCCACGCTCGCTCGAATTATGTATATAGCAGGTTGATTTGGTGTGTTAATCCTTTAAACACTGATACAAAATGCATATTTTCCTTACTGTTCCCCATACATTTCTTGTGGAACTAGTAAGGAGAATTTGTCTAAATATCAAGACATCTTATCCTTGGTGATCACATTCTTTGTTCTCATCACTTGAATATTTGAACAATAAGTGATAAGGTAAAGATAAATTTCATTTTCGTCACTGTTAGAGGGTAAGTGTAGAACTTGTTCTAGAAAAGCAGTCATAGGAAGACGAACTTAAAACGTCGACGTCCAACCGCACCATGCGTAATGTAAATCTACTGTTAGCATATTGATGTACTTCAAAACATGGATGAATATAATAGTAAGCAATTTAGTATATGACTCGTGAAAGCGCGACCAGTATTGCTTTGAGTGTTTATTGTTACCAAGTCCAAGGTTTTTAAAAAAAGATTTTGTTCAAGCAACGTAGTCACCTTTAACACTGAAATGTGAAGAATTTATCTTTCAACATACAATGTTTTCTCAACAGCACATCAGTCTTTGCTTACTGAAACCATGAAACTATAACAAAAAAATTAATCAAAGGATCATTAGTATCTTACAGTCATTGTCTCTTAATTCAATATTTCTGAGTTGAATATGCTTTGGCATATTACAAACAACAAGCTACAAATGCCATTTATTCTAAAAGTTATTGAAATGACAGCCCAGAGTAAAACACTTCTTCATTGACAAGGGAAAACTAACACGTCTCAAAATATTACTACTTTTTATTTTAATTTTTTTTTATTATTTTTCTTTCTTTTTTGCTCCATTTTTTTGGAACGATATCATTAGTAACTCTTGGTAGAGAAGATATTGCAAAAACATCAAAATGGTTAGTTATTCCAACAGTGATGGAAAGAAAAAGCTAGTTTGAGCATATTCGAACTGATCGTGGTCTGTTAAGTAATAATAATAATAACAAGGTGCTTAAAAACGCATTTTACAACCTGCAGCATAGTTTTCACTGACTTTTTTGTAACTATTATAAAAATTATCACTATTCAAAAGCTTTCGTGTGAAGGAAGGTCGAGATATAAAGCACAGAGGTGCAATAATGAAAGATGAAATACCCTCTAGCAGTGGAGGAATACCGAAGAATCTTTCCTCTGGTTAAGCCCATTCTTGTTTTTTGTTTTGTTTTCGAACTTGTAGCTTCCACATACAGTCAATCCTCTGCCACGTGCATTATAGTTGTTAACTTAAATAATGGTTACACATTAAACAGCGGTGCCTTAAGAGCGACTTCCCACAAATATCGAGCAATATCGACTTTTGGTGGCACAAGTGGAAAAATCGATTTCGTTCATATTTTGCTCATAGATAGGCCCTAGTGAGAAACTAAACGGGCTGTAGTTAGTTTTTCCAAATACGGCTTCATTTCGTGAAAATTCGAGAAAAACCGTTTTGCCCGAGTTGAGCTCAAAATCCACTTCCGGTGAGACGCAATTTTCCCCCGGGGGGGGTACTCCCATATACACGCTATATGGGTATGTGCCGCTGTGAAGGGTATGGTTTTCATACTGTTTAGTCTGGGATAGGGTACGGAAATCAGAGAGTTTTGGTCTAGAATAGGGTATCATTTTCAAGGAAACTAATCAGTTGGTTGGAGAATTTAGTCTAGACTAGGTTTCCCGGCAATTGACACTAAAAAGAAATCAATTTGGCAAATTTACCGGCAACTAGCAAAGAGAGCGTTAATAGAGATGGGTTTGCATACTATCAATTAAAACGCGTTTTAGTTGTTGTAAACGTAGAAGTTATTTAGAAAGTCGACGTTTTTTGCTGTTGTATCCGAAAGGCAACACTCATGACGGTTCTTTATTCACTCAGGTTAACCTGAAATTGAGGACTTGATGGAAACAAAAACTGAACAAGTATAAATAAACTTTTATTTTGAGAGCATTATTTAAAATGTGACAACATTTTGTTTTCGCTGGACTGTGTTAGTAATGGAGTTTCTCAAAAATAGCTAGTCTGGGATAGGGTTACGGATTTTTGGTGATTAGTCTAGTATAGGGTTGCAAAATGCACCTCAACTTGGTCTAGTTTAGGGTAAGGGTTTCAGAGTCCCAGCGGCACACCCCCGCCCAAAAATTTGCAGAGTACCCCCCCCCCCGGGAATTTTCCCAAAATTTGATCGGTTCGCACATCAAACCAGAACTAGATACGAAACTTCAAATAACATGTGTGGTTTTCCTAAGTCTTCTTGTACTGATTAACAAAGAAATTTGTAAAATCGAAGGTAGTTTAATACCCGAAACAGATTTACAAAAACATGCTTTAATTGAGAGTTTTTTGCAACCAAATTTTAGCTCTAAAATATGGCAATTTTTGACTATGGGCGATAACTTAGAATTTCATAGAATGACTTTCTGTGGCTTATTTATATACTGCTTTATTAGAATATGAAAAGAAATCCTTGGGCAAATCGTTTTAAGTGACCCGCAGGGTCTCAACTTCAATCCCTATTTTGTCGAAAATATGGCTTTCGCATTGTAAACAATTGCGTGACATCGCAAGTCACCGAGACTTACGAGAGCCTAACGGAACACAAGAAAAATAATTTAGAGACAGAAATGTGAAAATGTGTAAGTAGAATTTCGCTAGAAAGGCATTTCTTATCTTTTGGCTTTTTTCCTCATGCTTCTCCTTCTCAGTTTTCCGATGCTTGTAAGTATATGTTTGTTTGGCGACGGCCAGTTTGAGAAATTATAATCGGGATCGTCGTTGACCTGTGCTAAAAGAAACTACATGCCTCTGTCAATCAAAATCGAACTTTCGGAAATTAATACAATTTACCAATAGTGAATGTGTTTGTTTTAAATTATTTGTTTGCTAGACGCAGACACTATAAATATAAAGAGTTGAGCCGGTCACTGGAAGTGTCAGTGGAGAATTTCGATCTCAGGAAACACCCGCAGTTTACTTTCTTGATAGACAGGAAAATTGCAGCTTAATACAATTGATCGGGGGTAGAATAAACATGACCATAGTGCTTGATGAACTAGTTTCAATTTTAACTGATTTCTAAGAGTTTTTTTATGCGTTCAGCCTTCGCTTTTTACCACATAAGGAATGTTTCACTCAGTCTGAATAATGCTTCATGCCCGGGAGGTGACTTCCGTATGAAAGTGGCGGAGATGCTCGTCGTCTCGCTTAGGGGTGTAAATTGCAGATTTTGGTCTCACGTAAGGTGTTCAGGACAGAAAGCCAATATTTTTACTCATACAGGTATCGCTTAGGGTAGACTATGAACGAAATCTAAAGATTTATGACAATCGAATGACAATGCTTCTAAAATCGAATAATAGAATACAGCATTCGATGTAAACATCTTTCGCGCAATTTAAATCACCATAGCTCTTATTTTGGTCGTCTGTTTTAGCACGGTCTCCTTTAGGGCTCAAATAAAGCCTGAGCCACGCCCAGATTGGTCTCCGTTAGGGTTTTAATTCCAATCTTCCGACGAGCATCCCCGTCCTTTTCATATGGGAGTCCCCCCCGGGGCTTCATGTCAATTTAAACTGATGTCAAGGTCGCTGACACATGACCAAAAAAAAAAAAAAAAAAAAAAAGAAAGGCACTGGCCACTCCTCGGTTTCTTAGCAATAAAAGTCAAGAAGAAGTAATTCTGGCACATTTTCTTTTGCATGTCAAAAGCTTGTGTAACACAAAGTTGGCACATTTGTTCAGAGTGGGACTGGCGCTAGTAATGCTTGCACTAAATGGCAATTTGGTCTGCCGTGCGTTTATAATATGGGCGACCACAAGAGGGTTCATTATAGCACCCTTAGTAACAGGATAATTGAAGCAAAGCAGCCACATTAATATTGTTTCTGTGTTCTCCTGCGAGAGAAAGTCAAAGCAAGAGACGAGAAGGCATTAGGGATTCGTCGAGCGTTTCTTGTGTATGTGCCCTAAATTAAGAACTTGAATCTCTCCTTTCCACGAGCTACTGCTTCGGTATATTTTTCTACACATCGTAGCCGAGAAAGATAGCATTCTACTTCTCCACTAGTATCCTCAAACCTTCACCATTATTGCGGCTTGAAAGAAGTACGGTTCGCAACCCAAACCCATCTCTTCAGCTCCTTAGGCTTAGCTCATGATCACCTCATTGGTAGGCTCGAAATGGATCGCTTGCGTAGGCTCCTCTCTGGCCTATCAAATAATCAGTGAGCAAAGCAATAGCGCGTACCCGAGAAGCTTGCCTTGCATCTGGGAAGCAACTTGTATTGGCTAGAAAAAAGTTTATTTTCTAAATATGTGTACAATACTTTTGCAAAGAAATGTGCTTCCGTTTGCTCATTGTTATCATTCGACAAATTGTAGTGAGTGTCAAATGGCCTTATTAAAGTGGCACTGGAATCTCGAAGCCTCATTGGAAGCGGAAGTTGACGATAGCTCGATTTAACTCTTTACTAAAATAAGGGAAGCAAACGAAACTGGCTTTTTTCCGAGTCTGTTGTTGGTTAAGCAATGAGTTTTGTTCCCAAAGGCGACTAGAGCTATTGTTTGGCCTATTGCAAAAGAAGCACTCTCGGAGACTTCTACTTCTTTCTATCTCATAGTTTGATTTTGCAAACCTTCCAACTGCTGCTTCAAATAAGGAGGAAAAAACGCTTTTCAAAAAGAGGAAAGAAATCTTGGTTACATTTACTCTTGGTTAAGTGTAAATCATGGAAGAATGGCTTCAAAAGAAAACCGGCGTTGTAGCTTCCATGGTGTTGTCCAAAAACAACACAGCCTCTGGAAATAAGATTGCAACGACGAGGTGGTGCATCTGGGAACCACACCCCTCAAATGTAGTCGTCACTTAGCATTGAAAATTTTCAAATTGGTTTGGCTAAAAAACGCAAGGTTCTCTTAAAAGTGCACTTTCGTTTTGCGTATTCAGTCAATTCCTAAAGGAGGTGCCTGCGCAAAAGCCGGGATTGGTCAGCGGCGTACACTCTCAGTTTGCCCAGCGATAAGTGATGGTTTGAGGATAAAAGTGTAGATGTACCGTGCTACCTAACTTGAGAGATATCATGCAAAGTCTAACACTAAATTTGAGCACACATAACCAATTGTCATTTCTTGCACGACCAGCGCCACTGACATCCCTAGCAAAAACATGTGTTTGATTTCGTTACCTTACCATAAACATGGAGAATGGAAAAGAAAATATGCCAGAATTGCTCTTTCTTGACTGAAACTCGGTAAGAAACTACGGTTAAAGAAATGCTATGCCAGCAACTTTTTTGGTTAGGTGTCAACGACCATGCATGTAAATGATAAGACGTTAATGATTTAACGCAGGAGCGCATTCAGCGGGGAAGGGGATGGGGGTACCACCCCCGTCTGTGGGGTTGTTTAAGCTTGAAAAATCCTAGATCCGCAAACGGGAACTTCTAAGGTTCACAGAGAGCCTAAAATGAGGCTAGTGTAAATGATCATGAAGCATTATTTGGACTAAGTAAAAGCTTCTTTCAGGGTGTCTTCTTTTGTGGGTACATCTTACATGCGGAAGCAAGAGGCGAAGGCTCAACGCATTAAAAGGATATTATGATTTTAAAATCAGTTAAAATTGACACTAGTTAATCAAGCTGACCAAAAATAATTTTCATTCTACCCCCGATATTGCGTTAAGCTGTAATTTTCCCTGCCTATCACAATGAGCTAGCCCATTCTAAAACATTCCGTCAAGAACATATAGAAGAAAGTGAACTGCGGGCGTTTCAGACATTCTCCAGTGACAGTTTTTTAAGGCCAGATAGAAAAGCTGAACTGGACTCTGGACTGGACTCTGGACTGGACTTTGGACTGACTTTTATTGACTTGAAATGAACTTAATAGTTTACTAATTAGTTAATAATTAAAAAAATAAAGTGAAAATTTTTTTCTGCATGAATATTTTTTCAGGACTAATTTGCAATATATATATATATATTTTGCTTTGTGCCGTTATGCACGATGTATACTTTTTACGCTATCTAAAATCAAACATGAGCATACAAAAAAAAAAAGAAAAGAGAAGAAAAGAAAAGAAATCAACAACAGCGACTTAAGATAATAGGTAAACCGAGAAATCGTGCAACTTGAGACGAAATCCTCCAATGCGCGCGCAATATTCCACTGTCACTGTAAATAGGGACAACCACATATGTAATCGAATATCGTGTGCTTTGTTGAGAGAAAAAAGTAATTCAAAACTGCAAGTCCATCCAGAACGAGCTCTTTAACAAAGTGCAAAATACGACTGTCATACATGAAAAATATGTTTTTAGAAACAAACTCACCAGAGCGTGAACACGAAATCCATCGCTCGCCGTGGAGCGTGCGCCTCTCGCGGTATGAACTGCAACTTCGTAGGTGTACGTACATTTGGCGTGCTGAATGAACGACAATCGTGTTTGCTTCTGATCTAACACTACAGCGCCTCTGCTATAGCCTAATGCTAAAATAGCTTGCAGTAGTGCCAGAAGACAGCAGAGCCAGTTCATGGCTTCTGCTAAGTACCCCTCCAGGTTACGAAATGACTAGAGGGGGGCCTGGCCGTGGGCAATTTGCATAGGAACTCTGGTACGTGATAAACAACAATAAACAATTTGTCTTACAATAGAACCTAAGAAGTTTGTTAATATTTGTTCAAGCACGTTACAGATTTACGTCAAACGTCTCAAATAACACCAGTGAATTCATTCTACCAAAAAATGTCAAAAGCTACAACGATAACCGCGAGCGATCCGAGCGGAACTCAACGTCTGGCCTCAACAAGATACTGCAATTTCAAGTCACAGGCAGTGTAATATTAAGATCAAGTTGCAACCGTGTGAGACTTCAACCCGCGCGCCAGTCTCTTCGCCAGTGCAAATTTAACTCTTATTTCAACCCGACCTCCCTTAATTTCGAAAACAATGTGGAAAAACGTCTTTTTAGCGATTTCCTTGATGGTATTATTTTGCGCCCGGGAAGTAGAATCTTGGCGACGAAGAAGACGCAGACGGGCTCCGCCTCCGTGCAGTCCCAGAAATTGTGCAGTTTCTTCTTGGTCCTCTTGGGGCGCTTGCAGCCATTTGTGCGGCACCAGTGGTTCGCAGAGAAGAACAAGGTCGAAAACTTCTCCTCCATCTTGCGGGGGATCTTGTCCGTACCATTTCCAAGAGACTCGCGCGTGCAACAGGGACAGGGACAAATGTCAGAATGGGGGAACCCCGCATAGTAGCGGGTGTAATTGTCGGCCGGGGTATCAAGGAACGTGTTGCGAAGGAGGTAAGTGTGTCGGTAAAGATCATGTCAATGACAATATTTCTTTGACTTCTGAGAAACATGAAATGAAAAAAAAAATCAATCGACCAATAAATGAACAGCACTTAAGGCATTTACTGCTTAGTAGCTTTCATTTGAATGGTTATACATGTGTACTAAAGGGTTAAATTCATCCAGCATAATAGACAGCCTCACGGGAAAGTATTGCTCAACTTAGCTGTAGCATGGCCAAACACGCAAAGTAAGGAAAAGAATCTCGCACATATCTTAAAAGACGTTGGATTCGAAAATGCAGCCATTAAGTGAAATCCGTCGAAGTTTAGTGTTGTTCGATCAAGAATAAATACCTGTACTGAATAATATAATTTGTTCCTTTATTTCGATTTTATCACTTTTTTTTAGTAATTTTATCACTTTGACAATACAATATTGTGCAAGGTGCCACTCCTGTTATCAACTTGTGTTGTAGAGTATTTTCATGCTCCACCGATCAATATTCTAAGTTATTCATTCCTTTCGTTTCTTGTATACGATTAACTTTTGACTCTTGACTTATAACATTTCAGAGGTGCTGGTCAAGTAGAACAAATAGGATTACGGCAACGATATTACCTCCGTTCCTCCGTCCCTCCGTCCCACGACACTTTGGCCATTTAGAATTTTCTAACCGATCATAGCGGCAATATGTTGACATAATAACTTCTTATTAACGGTTATAAATAGTCGACTTATAATAGAGCGACGAAGCCGCGAGCTACGAGCAACCTGGGTAATAAACAACGACAAACGGCTGACAAGTTCTTTGTTCTTAGTCAACGGCGTATTAAAAGTACATGTAAGTGGGTATGACGTTCTTCGTAGACAATTAACGGCAATTAGAACTGGCGACAAAACTACTCGAGTGTACTGTGATCAGGCGTGCGTGACGACAGCCCTCCAAAAGCTGCAAAGGCGCCCAAGATCGAAGCAACAGAAAAAAAGACGTTTTGTTTCGTCAGATACCGAGAGAAAACAACACCAAATGAAAGCACACGTATTTAGTTAGTTGAATGGTAGCCTCTGCGCAGACGTCTTCTATTTCCTTTGCTTTTCTGCGTGAACCAAAGCAAATAGGAGAGGTCGACTCTGGAATAAAAAGGTTTTAAAAATACATAGTTCCTTTAAAGTCATTTATTTATTATTTGCTTTAAGAACAAACATGATAATCTTGTAACCCAAAAATCCAAAATGACGTCACGGGCCCCCAGCAGCGCCGCAACCCATAATATATACCTCATCTAGTACAGCACATCACAGGCTTTCAAGTAAAAGTAAAAGCTTTTCGAAAAGCCCAAGTGGGGTTCCATCATACCCCACCCCCGTACCACAGTGGGCCGAGTGTGACTTTGCTTGTAGGACGGTTTAACACAATGAACACCAACCCTGTTGCTGCGCCACCTTTCAGCTGCATATCGCAAAAAAGGTACTGCTGCTGAGCCAAATGCTATAATTAAACTTGCGTCACTTATAGGCGAGCCATTTATTATTGGATAAATTTCCGCTTTTACTTTGTGCAGCTTTCCGGCTTTCCCCTCCTGGGCACATGCTGTCGTGCTGTCCAAAATTGGCCGCCGGCACCTAGGCGAGGACATCTACACAGGGTTATATCATTTACCATAGATAACTTGATCTTTGTGCGTGGAGTTAAGCATACACTGCCAGTTACTGTACAATGCATTACTGTGCATACATGTACAGTAAGAAAACATTACTGTTCATACATAACTACAGAGTACTCAAATGTTCATAATCACTGTCTCTCTGTTATCCAGTGTGAATGTCATTTTTAACTTAGTCTTTGTCGTTGCAGATGTGAATGAATGTCAGAGAAGCCCTTCGCCTTGCCAGCACACCTGTACAAACACGTTCGGTAGTTACACCTGCCAATGTCACTCGTGCTACACCAAAATGGGAAACAGGTGTGAACTGAGGCAGTGTAGAATTAGTGGCAAGTGTTACGTGTATGGTGCAGTCAATCCCAGCAATCAGTGCCAGGTGAGACTAGGATTTGCCCCCAGCTACTTTTTCATACAAATTCTCACACCATCAAACCTTTACTATTAACGGTCACCTGACTGACTGAACGTTTAACAGCCTTTGACCATTTAGAGCATGTAGTTTTCGGATGAGTGTCGAAAGTAATGTTGTGCGCGATTTGGTTTTGCCTGACTTCGCTCTCTGATTGGATAAAAAAACTTCGTGCCACTTTCTCAACCAATCAAAAACTAATCATGACTGCTCGCACGCATTTTTGCATGCTTGACGCTAATTACTTGTACTTGCTTCAGTTTCTGGTTGGCTCATTTTGCTTTTTGTTCTTGTTGTGATTGGTTAGCGTAATTACTTAGGTTTTGGTTTTAGGACACTCATTTGAAAACAGCTCTAACACAAGGAAAAAAATCGAAATCAAAAAGTTCGTGAAGGAAGACTCGCATAAGGCGTATTGACGTATTGATGTATAGTGTTTGTGTCTGTTCTGTTCAATGCAGAGAGCAAAACAGTCCCGCCGGATCGCGGACTAACGCATGCAAACACTCGATCCGTGTTGCAGTCTACTGTAGTATGATTTATGACAAAGAAATTACGTGGTGTTGCTTCTCGCCACCTTTGAAAGCGGCCTCCCGCCCTCTGTTTCCCAGCTCACCGTAGAAAGCTCACCACCTTTTCTGCCAGGTTCTCAGTCGTCCCCAGTTCCCCCTACTCACTCCTCCCGCTCCACATTATCTCCTTTAAGTGATCACTTTTTCTGATTCCTAGGGTGTTCGCTAGCGAGAGACTTGAATGTAATGTAAAAGGTTTCGCTATATTATCGGCTTGAAACTGACAACACGTCAACTTTCACTGCTCAACAGGATTGTAACAGTGGCAACAAGCAGGCCTGGACAAACAACAACGCGTTGCAGTGCAGTGACGGTCAGGCGTGTACTAAAAACGACCGGTGTTCGAACGGGGCGTGTTCCGGAACGCGATTCTCGTGTCTTTCCTGCGAAGAGTGTTACAATGACGCGTGCCGCGTGAAGCCGGGATTCTGCGTGATCGTACATGATGGAGTAAGGAAGTGTTTCAGTAATGGCGCCCTCCGACCTGGGTATCCATGTCAGGTAATAAATTGGTAGATTTGAACTACTGTGATTCCTTTGTGGGGGAACAATAGCAAACTTATGGAGTGACTCGAGGGTAAAATGGCCCACAATTTTTTGTGCCGTTTCAGTGCAAACCGTCAACGAGTCGATCTAATGGGCATACTCTAGCCAATATTGCGAATTTAACCTGCCTGCAGGTCCGGATATATTTTCTTGTCATACGATTGTTACTTAATTCAATGTAAGTTTCTTGTACTCGCGTTTGCATACTCGAAACTTTTGTTGAATTGCTGCTGCATTCGATCCGGATTTGCGCAAAGCAGATGCATCATTTTTTTCTTTTTTTTGCTTCAGTTTTGAACTGAAACGCAGAAGAGATGAACTTAATTACTTATGACGTCACAGCTGATTCGATCAGAAGTCAGAGAAACCTAGGTTGTCAGTCGTAAGAATGTGAGATATTTTTCAACCAAGTTGATTGGTATGTGTAATCAAATAGGGACGAATGAAATTAGGAAATAATTTCACGCGCGTTTTGTCAAAACTCTAATAATTTCCCGAGCCTTTAGGCGAGGGAAATTATTAGAATTTTGACAAAACACAAGTGAAATTATTTCCTAATTTCACGAGTATACCATTTGATTACCTATCAATATCATGGGTGACAAATTACGCTCACAATCGTCAGGGTTTTCACTTGTTAAGCGCGTCGAGAACTCCAAGCATTGAAAAGTTTAAGGCACACAGATTGGCTAAAGTTCACATTTTTCTGAGTGAAATAATGAAAAAATCTTGTGGGACGTTTTTACCACGCTTTGACGATTTCGTGTATTTGTAACCGGCAGCAAAATACACCAGACACTGAATTTTACTTGAAAAGTACCAAAGCAAATCGCTTGGCAAAGGTTATCCGCGTGTTATCCGGCAAATTCACTGAATCTAGCACCGCGTTGCTCCATCGAGCAAGGCTCACAAGGCTTCACAAATGCAATCAAAATACGCACAGAAAACTTGTTTTAACGAAAGTAAACTTCGGAAGCAAATCTGTATTTAAATAGACCTTTATTTCATTCGAAGAAGTGCCCAAATCCACTGAATTACTTCTCTGAGTTCGCGGTCAATCACTCGATCAGCAACTGGCTCGCCGTTGAAAAATTTTCACCGTCACACTATCACAAATAATCACTTCTTTTTGACTCGCAGTTGATTTCTGAGAAGTTCAGTCAATTAAAAGTCAAAATTTACAGATTACCGATTGAGTCCTCAATGAATATTTCCAGAATAGCTTTAGTTCTGCACAAAACATCTTCATCATTAACCTCGACGCCATCGTGGCGCTAAGCTATAGACCCGTTGCCATAGCAATTTTGTAATTTTCACCTGTGAAATTATAAATTAACGCTGAAATTTCGCGCCAAAATTAAGGAGTCATTTGTCACCCATGTTATTATCATTTGACCCCCCTTCCTTCCCCAACCTCCTTTCCATTGTACCACAGAAAAATATGACCTAGCTTGTACTGTCGAGACTGTTAAACGAAAAGGCGTTCACCGCTCACCAAAACGCTCGCATAATGGAACGCCGTCCATCTCGTTTGTAAAACTGGAATCATTCTTTTTCCTTTTCTAGCAATGTGACAGCAACAACAAACATCAATGGACCAGCAATAATAACCTACCATGCAGTGACAACAACGTGAAGACCAAAAATGACCGGTGCTCGAGTGGTACATGTGTGGGGACTCCGTATAACTGCCTTTCCTGTGAAAGTCATGACGGTAGCGGCTGTCCAATCAAACCAGGACATTGCATTATAATGCACGGCGGCAAACGGACTTGCTACGCCAAGAACCATTATAAACCAGGAAATCCTTGTCAGGTAAGAAGACGATAAGACAAATGACACCGGCTCTTTCCTCTTGAAGCCTATTTTTCTCCAGTAACATGAAACATCATTATGAACATAAGCTGGCGTAGGAACACAATTGCAACACCTTAGCGCAAACACAATAAAAAGAAACTGTGTCGCAGTCAATATAATGTTTACAACAACAGTAGAACGCCCCAATAACAAAACAAAATGCCTTGCGTTTGTGTACAACGTAATACATATTGGAGATCAATTCAATCCTAAAGTTTGTAAATGGGACCAAACATCACCCTGCTATAGGAAAGGAGCTGCAGAGTCTTCTTTGCTATAAGACCTCACGCAAATGACCCCACTTGTACCCCGTGGTTTTCGATGGGAGCTAAACCCATGACCTTCCGTACACTGGGCGGTTGCTCCAAAGTCTGAACTACTAGGAGACACGTGGCAAGCTACGTCATATTTACCAGGTTCATTGTGACAGAGGTCCTGCATACTGCTACGAAAAGGCATTGTTTAAGGTGTTCAGTGTGATGATGAGAGAGAAAAATGCTATATTTCTGTCCAACGTCCGTAGCATGTCTAATATTACAGTCCAGTCTTTCTAATTTCAAGGAACTTAAGTCATCATTTTTTTTCTACTTTCTTTTTAAAGTGGTGTGATCCAAGCACCAGCACAAGCACGTGGTCAAATCGCGAGGGCGTGGCATGTGATGATGGTAACAAGTGCACACGTGGTGACACATGTCGCAGTGGACAATGCACTGCCACGCCGTTCAGCTGCAACTCATTGTGCCAATACTGCGATGGCAACAGTTGCAGACTGAAGACAGGATATGGATTTACCAACTTTAATAAGAAGTGCACGTGTAAGATAGGAGGTACGTACAACACAATTTGAAACAGAGAGGAAAGTAAAACCATTAAAGTACATAAAATGGAGAGCCGGATTGTGAAAACAAATAATAAGAACTACTTTACTTACAAGATCCCAGTCAGGCACGCATTTGGTATTGCTTATCATCTGCATGGAAATTGTAATCGAATTACACGTTTATAAACTTTAAAATTTGTGTTGAAATGTGCTGCCTCCATTACTGAACAAAGTATTTGCTCATACTTCGTTTCACGTGGCAAATAAGGCCTCGTTTTCAAAGTGCTTAGTATCCTTAACAAGTTGAAAAGGTAGGAACGCTACAAGGCACCAAAATTAGAGTAGGTTCGGTCTTCGGTGCAGAGAGATAGTGTATCACTGTCCACCTCAACGAAGACTTAAAGGGGCATGGTCACGCTATTTTAGTTCACTTTAAAAATCAAAAATATGTCCTCACATCAATGAATGCCCACAAATAATGGTCTAGTTTTGTAACCAAAGACTATATTACTTCACTGAAACTATTTTCTGTCGTCTGTTGCTACGGACGGCACGGATGGAAATGGATTGCAATTTGAATAAATTAGGCTAAACTTTTCAAATTCTTTCAGCGTGTTGACATTAAATCGATATTTAATGGTCATGGTTTGTTTTCTCTTAATGAAATTAAGTTAATATGTTCCTTTAAATGTTCAAACACAATTGGGCATGGAAAAAGTTAGCTACCGATAATTTTAGCACAGTTTTGACCAGAAATCTGCGAAATCCTCGTGACTATGCCCCTTTAAAGGATAACAAAATATCCTCTTTTTGTTCCCTTTTTTGCCTCTCAGGTCAGGACTATAACCACCAGGCTCCGAATCCTTCAAATCAGTGTCAGTGGTGTGATTTATATGACACAGCAGCCCGTGCGAACAGTGCTTGGTCAAATCGCCCTGCAGTAGCTTGTGACGATCAAAACAAATGCACCAAACAGGACACATGCAATTCCGGGAGGTATGATCTAAATGCCGCAGCTAATCAGAAATTAGAACCACCTTGTACAACGTGCATGTAACATGAAAGGAAAGTACTGCTCGATATAATTTCCTTTGAATTTCACTACTACAGAAATGTACTCGGCTCAACAGCGTTGGCTTGAAATGACTCAATTAAAGTTTTCAACCACATACCCAGACTGTGATGTTACAACAGTCGTAACATCCTACATCTGAAGAAGACTTTTCTGGCCGGCCAAAATGTTGTGCAGTGAAAACAATATACGTTGGTTGGTCAGCTTGACAGTAGTCACTTAAACAAAGGCACATTACATGCTCAAGTCCTAAGCCGCCGCTAAATGTGACAACATCGTCGTACAACAATGATGGTTGCGCGGTTAAACGTCATTAAGCATCACTTCAACATTCATCCAACACAAAAATATAATGTTACTCAAAAATCATCTAAAATGGGGTGTTAGAACAGACAAATGTTGTACAACAATGTTAGAACGAGTAGCCGCGTATTAAGTCAATAGGGATAGGAATTATACGCGAGTGCTAGCTTTCCGTCAAATGAAAATTTAGATGAAAACTGTTTTGATTCCTTTCAGATGTGTGGGTCAAGCCTACTCTTGTCAATCGGTTTATCCAGCCTCAAGCTGTATAAAGACTTCTGAGTGCATTGGTGATGGTACATGCAGATCGATCATGAGGCCAAGTGGAACGGTTTGTCGACCTGCTGTTGACATTTGTGATCGACCCGAAAGGTAGGCTGGGCTAGCATCTGTAGATGAACACCTGTCACTCGATAGGAAATTGGGCGAATTCGCCATTTTAGAAAAAATAGAGGAATCGTAAAAAATGGTTGAAATCAACTGATTAGATAATAAAGTATCTTTACCAGGCGATCATGGCTAGAGGTTAGCAGTCAAAACGTCGCAATTTCTGTCGCAAGTGATTATATTGTGAGACAAATGTACGCTAATATTCTTCGTTATTATTCAACAAATTGTCACTATGCCCATATATGGTAAGGAAGCCCTCAATATCTGTCATCCGTACATGACAGATATCCTGCGATATACGTAAATGACCATATTTGGAAGTGCACTGCAGATTTTCTTTCATTGCTTGTTTGGCGGCCATTTTCAAAAGCGAGGCAGTTTTAGCAGTGTTCTCCGGAAATTTTAACTCCCTGGAAGAAACTTTCCACGATTAAATGCTCTCAAAAAGTCAACAAGTATTTGCTTCAGCTCACAAAGATATCCAGAGGTTGACTTGGAATTTTCATAGTGAGAGCTCAACCAAGAAAATGCTATTGCGAACGAAGCAGCACACTTGCTCACGGAAAGTTGTAAAGACTAAAGTTAAAAAAGATTTTAATTCACAGGAAGAGGACTTATTCTCGGTAAGGTAGCAATATTTTTTTACTTTGTCTTGTCATTTCCAAACATGAGTTTGTAAATAAGTCTTTTTAAGTGAACGGTAGTAAACTTCGATTTCTTGAAGTTCTGTTTTGATTTTTATTAAGCTTATGTGTTGCTAGCTTTTAGCGTTTTCATCATAGAGCCGTAGTTTTTCTCGTTCTGAAAATGGTAGACGATGGGAATTTGTTGAATAATAAAACAATTATCCTGCTCAATCTTGCGGAATATCCCCTGATTTAGCCAACTCGGCCTACGGCCTCGTCGGCTAAGTATCAGGTGATATTCCGCGCGATTTCGCAGGATAATTGTTAATTATGTTACCTTCCACGATGAACAACCACTTTTTACACGGCATCAATTGATTGATTAATATTATGTCCGTCATCTGCCAGAGTACCTCAAAACGGTAAATTCTATCGAATTTCGAACTAAACGTTTGAAATCAAGCTGATGATTTCAGGTAATTTACCGCGTTTGTATGTCTTTTTTTTTTTTTGCTTAGGGGCTTTCACGATTTAAACTAGAGGTTAAACTAGAGGCGTATTTACGGAATTTCTCGCGTTTTGAAAACATATAACCTAGTGACCTTTCAGCTAAACAACCTCAAACTGAGACCCCTTTTCTTTGAAAATGATAGATGTTCCGCGATCATTCTGTCAACATCCTGAGCCGTTATATAGTAAGCTGTGACTATCAGCGTTGTTGGTCTTGATTATGAATGGGACACGATTTTCGAAAAACACGTTCGCATAAGTCTTCTAGCAGACCCTTTTTGGCTCGTCGTGTAATCATTCCACAAAAGACTGCGTGACGATCCACAAGCATACTTACAGTTAGGTCTACACTAATGATAAAACACTTGTTATCCAGGTGTAATGGACGTCTCGGAACATGCCCTGGTGCAGTGGAAGACAAAATTAACATAACAACTGGCACACCCCAAATCATGGATCAATCGTTTCAATCAGTCGCTAGCTATCAACACTTCACAGATAAGCTCTACTTACGTATCGCCGGATTTTCCGTCTCATGTGGCCAGTTGACTCTAAAGTGGTTCGTTCTCACATCATCCTCGGCTTGCAACACCGTCTCCGCCGTAAAAGGAACATTTGCCAACAGCAACACGCAGCAAACTCTGACAGGTAAGGAGAAACACTCTTAATGAGGACTTTTAGATCGAAACAAAAGAGTACCAGAGCTGTTGTCTACAAGCTACGCTTGGGTAAGCTGTACACGTAAATTGGCTTATTTTGCTTGCCGGCAGTGCCCGTAGGTATTGCTAAAACTATGAGAACTCAAATACAACTATTCTGCTCGTTTTCTGATTGGGAAACAAGTATGCGACCGAAATTTTATGCGAAAAAGCGTCTTTGACGTCTGAGTATCCTATAATGCCCATCATTTTTGGGAAATACATGAAAAACGCACTTTAAGGCTATTGAAACAAAATAACGGGACATGCCTAATTGATTGCCACTTTTCAATTTCTGTCGAAACGGCCTCTCATAACTCTAATAAGAAAACAATAAGCTATAAGCCGAGTTGCCACTGCTTGACCTTGGCACAGTTGCATACGGTAGAGAGACGAATGATCTTTCTTTAAGGTGTATGGTTTCTCATTGATAAGCTTTTTGAAATCGATTTCTACCAAATTCTGACAGGTCTTAGTCTTCAAGACAACAACGGTTACAAAGTTTCCATACAAGTTGCCGATATGAGAAATAATATTCCTCAACTCGTCTGCAGTGCTGCGGTTATCATTGATACATCAAGGCCACAAGGAGGATGGATACGCGACGGGCCTGGTGCTGACCTGAGTTACCAAGCCTCCAAGTCATTACAGGTGAACTGGGGAGGAGTGCAAACAAGACACGGCGTTGCCAAGTACCACTGGAAAGTGCTTGTCACTCCATTTAATAACAATCAGATCACCGAGCTTATGCCATTCACAAACGTAAACCTTAACACCAATGCAGGGAAGACATTTAACAGCATAACAGATGGATCAAAGGTTCAATTCGTTGTTCGAGCTTTCACCAAAGCGGGCCTGTTTTCAGATCTCACAAGTGATGGAGTCATCATCGATACTTCGCCACCTGTTGCAGGGAAGATTTACGATGGTAATCAAGCCGGGATGGATTTGAAGTACGCCAAATGGACAAATACGTTTAGTGCAAACTGGAACCGATTTACTGATCCACATTCTTCCATTTCACGATACAGTTGGGCTGTTCAGCTGCTAGGCGCCGGGCTCATTACTTCATTTAAGACCACAGCACTTAACCGCTCTCCTACAGCAACTAACCTCAATCTAGTGTCTGGGGAAAGTTACTGCGCGGTCGTCAGAGGCTACAACGAGGCTGGCCTTTACAAGCAAGTCAATTCAGACTGCGTGTTGATAGACCAGGAGGCACCGCTGGCGGGTACAGTTAATGATGGACACTTCAGTGATGTCAACTACCAATCAGAGGACACCGTGATAGCGGCGAATTGGAATGGTTTCTCAGATGGAAGCAAGGGAAGCGGAATTGTGGAGTACAAGTATAAGATAACAGAAAGTACTAGCAGTGGAAGCGTAATTGTTCCCTGGACATCGGCCGGCAATGCAACAAACATAACGCATGGTGGGCTAGCTGTAAAAAATAACACCAAGTACTTTGTGACTGTGAAGGCCGTTGATGCAGTGGGTCTAAGTACTGACGTCACTACTGATGGCGTTACCGTGGATACCACACATCCCGTCTTCACAGGCAAAATTATAGTAACAGGACAGAATGACGTCATAAATGGAACCCCGTGTGTTTACATACCAAGTGTATCATCAATTACAGTAAAATGGGTCGGTTTTTCTGATGCTCACAGTGGACTTCAGCGATATGAATGGGCCATTATCTCTTCAGACTCATCGCCGTCAAACTCTGACTTCACAGAAGTCTCAGGGTCTAATCTGCCAACATCTGGGACATTCCGCAATCTCGCGCTATCGCAAGGTAAAGGTTACTATGTCATCATAAGAGCCTACAATGGAGCCAAGTTGTATAAAGACGCGTATTCAGTCCTTGTGATACCGGACTCCACCCCCCCATCTCCAGGAAATGTGTTCGATGGTTCAACAGTACAAGTAGACATCGATTACCAAGCCGAAGTGAAACATGTTTACGGTTCTTGGACAAAGTTCCCAGAGCCGCACACTGCTGTCAAGCAGTACTACTATGCCGTGGGAAGCTGTATCACAGGAAACTATCATGTAACCGGAAATGGCTTTGTTAAACTCCATCCTCCGACAGCCACTTCGTTTATGCTGACAAACATTTCACTGGTTAATGGCCAGCGATATTGTATCAAAGTTAAGGCTGAAAACAAAGCTGGCTTGCTTAGTTCCGAAGTATCTTCGGATGGCTTTGTTGCCGATGTGACGCCTCCCAACACCCGAAACGCTCAAGTTCGTGACGGAAACACGGGCTCAGACATCGATTATCAAGACAACACCACAGCGATGTCAGCAGAATGGGAGGGGTTTGAAGACCCCGAGTCTGGGATTCAGTATTACGAATATGGAATTAGCAGAAGTCGAGGGGGAGTGATGGATGTTTTGCCATTCCGAAACGCCGGACTGAACACTTCCGCTATTGCACGTGGTTTATCACTGACTGACGATGTCTATTACTTTACCGTCTGTGCCGTAAACAAGGCCAAGCTACGAAATTGCCTCAGCTCCGATGGGGTGCTCATCGATTTCAGTCCCCCAAGCCATGGAGTGGTGCATGATGGGATTATTGAGCCAGACCTTAAGTACCAGTCTTCACTGTCAACTATGGCTGCAAACTGGGAAGGTATCTGGGACTTGGAGAGTGGTATTCAGAAATTCCAATGGAGTATTGGAACCAGTGTGAATGACAAGAGCAGTGTTCAGGACTACATCGATGTTGGTCTTTCAACCCATGTAAAGAGTAAAGGGAATCTTAATTTGTCAAGTGGAGTAAAGTACCATGTGCATCTTAAAGTTACAAATCAGGCAGGAGGTGTCAGAGAACTTGTTTCAGATGGTGTGATAGCGGATGCAACCCCACCCATACCAAACACAATATATCCAGGCTTTGGTTCCCAAGATGGATGGAGCTACAACGAGCAAGAGAAGGCTTTCTATTCAGCTTCGGCATCAGACATTGCAGTTTACTGGAACAGATTCTCTGAACCTGAGAGTGAAGTATGGTACTACAAGTGGGCCATTGGCACGAGTAAATGTGACACTCAAGTCCAACCACTCATCAACATTGGCCGGTTAAATTACGCAAATACAACAATGACAGACCTGGTCTTTAGATCTGGCGTGAAATATTATGTAGCTGTGACATCGCGAAACAGAGCCGGACTCGTGTCGCGATCATGCTCGGACGCGATTGTCTTTGACAACACTCCACCTCATCCAGGAAAAGTCTACGTTGGACCATCATTAAGGCATGATAAAAGAAAGCCTTTCATTACAAACAGTATTGTTATTTCTTGGAACAGTTTTAGAGATCGTGAAAGTGGTATAAGCAGATGCAACATCTCGGTTCTAGACCAAGCCGGTCACGTTCTATTCATCGAAACTAGAAGTGAGTCTTCAGGTAATGTCTCGCTGCCTCACAGCGTTCGTCTTCTTCAAGGAGAGACCTACAATGTCAGCGTCGATTGTGTAAACAATGCTGGTCTATCCTCTTCTTCATCTTCCCCTTTTGCCATTGATAATACGCCACCGATTGTGAGCGGCCCTATAACAGCAGGTGTATCACGCGATGGCGCTTTCCAGTATCAGTCAGACACAACAACAATCACAGCAACATGGCCACCATTTACAGAGGTCGAGAGTGATATCCAGAATTATCAATTTGCTATCGGCACTCAACCTTACCAAGACGATATTATTGGCTTTGAAAACGTACAACTTGCAACTCAAGTAACTAAGAATGGCCTGAGCCTTACGCAAGGAAATATTTACTACATCACAGTAATCGCAACAAATCTAGCTGGTTTAAGTACTAACGCATCATCGCTTGGACTCGTCATAGACACAACACCTCCACGGGCTGTAAATGGTTGTGTCCATGATGGTGCAAGTGGTGAAGACATCGACTTCTTTTCTCCCAGTATGGATGTTGCAGCGCACTGGGAGGACATCACAGATCCTGAAAGCGGCATCGTGGAGAGTAAGTACTGCGTCGGAACGAAACCTCGAGGCTGCCAGCTACGAATGACGACAAGTGTTGGAGCCAACAACTCATTCACCTGTCCAACGTGTAAAGCAAACCCTGGAGAGTGGGTGTTTGTCACAGTACAAGCTACAAATGGTGCAGGTCTTTCTGTGACTCGCAGTTCCGAAGGAATGCTGTTGGATATAAGCCCACCGCGTATGGGTGATGTCATAGATGGAAGCCATGTAACTGGAGTGGACTACAATGTCGTACTCGAAGACTGGAATGTCTCCATGTCTTGGTTCGGCGTGGAAGATGTAGAAAGTGGCGTGCGACTGTGTACGTGGACAATAGAAGGCACCGATGGAAAGCGGCCGTTTCATGTTGAAGTCAGCAATAACACAGCTTACGGACAAAGAAAGGTGCTTTCTAACTATCAGACTTACAAAGATCTTCGCTTCCTGAAAAAGGTAACTTATTACAACGTGCTGAGATGTTGGAATAAAGCAAACTTGCTCAAGACTGCACGATCCAATGGTTTCCGAGTGGAGTCCATATGGCCAATTCCGGGTTCCGTTCGAGATGGCATAACAGAGGTTGTCGATCTTGACTATCTAACCAGCACTAGCGTAGTTAGTGCCAACTGGGATCCGTTCACCGACGACATTAGAGACCCCGTCATTGACTATGAGTGGGCTGTAGGTACAGCTGCTGGAAAAGACGATATCTTACGTTTCACAAGCGTGGGTCTGACAACAAGCGTTGAAAGAGATTTGGCACCAAACGCACCTGGTCTTGACGTGTTGGTTGCTGGTCAAAAGTATTACGTCACTTTAAAGGCGACGTCGGCCGCTGGCCTCAGCAGTACGGCCAGTTCGAATGGGTTTATCGTAGATCCCAGTCCTCCAATGTTAGCAGAGGTCACCACGAGTCACGTGGTCACAGACCAAGAAGAACGTAGCATCGAAATTCACGTTTCTTGGAATGATGTCAAGGACTATGAAAGTGGAATACGTAGCAGTGAGTACTGCTTGGGGACCACGCCGTTCACGTGTGTCGGTGGCTCCATAGCAGCAGGATCTTCCACTTCCGGTACTATTGGCCCCTTTGCGGCTCAATCCCGCCTAGCGTATTACGTCACTGTATTTGTCAAAAACAGAGCAGGTCTCACTTCAGTCGTGTCTTCCAAGAAACTAAAGTTCGATATAACCCCCCCATCTCAAGGTACTGTAATCGATGGAATCGGTCATGACATTGATTTCACTGACTCTATGAATTCTTTGTCGATTCAGTGGGAAGGTTTTGCAGACGAAGAGTCAGGTGTTGCCAGCTGTTCATTGACACTCATCGAACAGTCTGCTTCAGATAACAGTTCTGCATTTGGAAATGACACTGTTGTGTTGTCCCAATCCGTGGAAAGCAGAGGCAATCTTTCTCGCGGGAACCTTAGTCTTGTCCCAGGTGCCCGCTATGTCAGTCGGATTACTTGCACGAATGGCGATGCCTTCAGTTCCTCTTCTTCCTCTGATGGCGTCATTGTAGATGTCACTCCTCCAAGTTCCGGTTTAGTTCACGATGGTTCATCTCTCCAGTCTGACCTACAGTATCAATCCTCAACAACGGTAGTAGAAGCAATATGGGAATCGTTCAAAGACCAAGAGAGTGGAGTGGTGAAATACCGCTGGGGTCTAGGAACCTCACCGGACACCCTAGATATCTTGAATTTTACGGATGTCGGCATGATGACCTCAGCAAAGACTGAAAACCTTACACTGACCCATAGTGTGCGGTATTACGTCACTGTAGAGGCTACAAATGGTGCTGGAATGACGTCACATGGATGGACTGATGGGTTCCTTGTGGACATCTCTCCTCCTGAGTTGACTGAGGTAAGCGTTAATTATTGCCAAGACTGCCCTAGAATAATTTGACAAAGATATATGTCTAAAAACGAAAGGTATTGAAAAATACCCGTATTACAAGAAAGTTAGCCTGCGTAGCAAGCGTTTCCGTAAGGTTTTCCGCACGTTCGAGGCATTTTTTGTTTTTTAGCCGCGCGAAAATTGGGGCGAGCGCAAAAAAGTACGTGACGGGGGAGGGGAAGGGAGAGAAGGAAACGCTTGCACGCAAACCCCACGATTTTGAAAAACCCGTTCGCCCACGAACGGAGTTTCCTGATTGGCGCGGCATGGTAGTGTTGATTGCTAAGTGATAAATCCGTCAATCAAATCAGGTATGCTCATTTGAGCGTGACCTGACGTGATGAACACAACAAAAACGGCTTTGGTATCGCATCAAATCTTAGAGACTTGCGAGAAGCTTTTACGGACTCGGAAGAATTTACTCCAACAGTCTTGCGACAAGGACTCCTGCCTGGTGTAGTGTCGAGCAGCCGTTTGGACAAATTCTCAGCAAGCTTCGGCGGAGTTTGGGTAACAGCAGACTGGCTGCCTATTGTATTCCGAATAAGTTCAAATAATGTGCCTAAATTCCTAATTTTCCGCGCGCAAGGGTTGCAGACACGGTCCGAATAAAGCTGCGAGCTCTCGACAACTTCCACACCAACCGCTCGGCAAATGTCCGCGAGAATTGTCCCAATATAACCACTTCTTTTTGACTCTTTGAATAGGTTTTCTGACGAAATAAAACGCGATTTTCCTGGCTGTGATATATGTCCAAATTTCACTCTGAAATTACAGCGACAAATCCTACACCGATCACTTGGTGTTTCGACGTTTTGAGCCTTCGACATGACATATCTCCGCGCTGAGTGTTTGGCAGTTCACGGGTTTTATCCACGTGTAGCATGTTTATATTTTGACGGAAGTAATTCTGAAACATCTGGTAGTCTGTTATTCGTTACTTTAAATGTAAAGAAGATCCTTGCAGTTATTAACGCAACTTATGCAGTTGCGAAAAGAAAGCCTGAAAAACTCAGGCTTGCCGGGATTCGAACCCTGACCTCTGCGATACCGGTGCAGTGCTCTAACTAATTGAACTATCAAGCCAACTGGGAGCTGGTCATTAAATTGGTTCGTAATATACCCAAGAGAGATGAAGATGAAATTATGAATATATGAAATTCATATATTTGAACTGCGGAATGAAGAAATAAATGTAAAGAAGATCCTCGCAGTTATTAACGCAACTTATGCAGTTGCGAAAAGAAAGCCTGAAAAAATCGGGCGAAAAGAAAGCAACTGCATAAGTTGCGTTAATAACTGCGAGGATCTTCTTTACATTTATTTCTTCATTCCGCAGTTCAAATATATGAATTTCATATATTCATAATTTCATATTCGTTACTTTATTGACAAGTTGTCACGCTATGAATTCATCCAACTGTGAAGGTGTCAAAGGGGCGTTTTTCAAAATCGTGGGGTTTGCGTGCAAGCGTTTCCTTCTCTCCTTTCCCCTCCCCCGCCACGCACTGTTTTGCGCCCGCCCTAATTTTCCCGCGGCCAAAAAAGCGAAAAGTGCATCGAACGTGCGGAAAGCCTTACCGAAACGCTTGCTACGCAGGCTACAAGAAAGTACTCTGTAGCATTTCAATGTATGTTGGATAACGTTTCATTCCCAGTTATGTATTAGATTATGTTAGTGAGGGGTACAGGTGAAAAGGCGGCATGTGTGAGGGTAATGGCGCTCGAGATATGGTATGCTAAGTAGTATGTGTAAGGTGAAGCTTTTTCTAAGTAAAATGTTGGAAGCAGCAAAGTAACAGCAAGGTGTTACTTCAATCTTTCTAAATGTGTCTGGTGTGCAAAACGTGCAATTCTAGCGCTGTCTAATTAACCCTTTAAGCCCTGATATAAAAATGCACATTCTCCTTACTGTTCTCCATACCTTTCTTATGGATCTAGTAAGGATAATTTGTCTAAATATTACGACGTCTTCTTCCTTGGTGATAACTTCCTTTATTCTCGTCACTTGAATGTTTGAGCAAGTGGTGTCAGGGCTTGAAGGGTTAAAATAATGAAAACTTGACTGCAGAAGAGTGAAAAATAGCCAAACACACATTTTCGAGATGATGATGTTCCTGTATAACTATTGATTTAAATAAATACGTAAATAAATAAATAAATAAATAAATAAATAAATAAATAAATAAATAAACTTTCCCCCCTAAATATCGTAATGCCACTTCGTGTACTATGGACGGATTAATTTGCCTCATACATTTCTCTTAAAGGATATAGTAGTTCTATTGAATACTTACGATAATTCTTCCCACCTTTCAGCTTTCACGCGGACCAAGCATGTGGCTTACGCACGGAAACAAACTCCGTGCGTCATGGAAATCACGTGATCCCGAGAGTGACGTCAGCAAAACTGAATTCTGTGTGGGAACAGTTTCCGTCGGTTGCCAAGTTAAATCCATGACTGAGGTACCTTCAAATTCAACGGAGATCACGTGTGATGACTGCCAGTTAAGCCACCGAGGGACATATTACGTGACCATCCGCCTGACAAATGGCGCAGGCCTGTTTTCTGTAGCAGCAACGGACGAAATTAAAGTGGACTTGACAGCGCCGTTTGTTGGTAGCGTAATTCCTGTGACTGATGTCACATCATGCGTGACCAACTGCACCTTGGTCGCCAACGTCACCTTCTTCGAAGACAAGGAAAGTGGCGTCAAGTCATGCAGCTACGCGATACGAAACAGCAGCCATTTCATCGTAGACTTTGTAAACAATGGATTGGACAAGACCGTACAAGCGACGGGTCTGCAGTTAGTGGCGGGAGAAAGGTACTACGTCGTTGTGAGGTGCGAAAATAATGTTGGGATTGTCACACAGAAAGCGTCCACCTTACCAGTGGTTGTTGATGACACGCCACCAACAAAGGTAAGTGAAGCGCGGCTGTAGCCAGACTCCTGAAGCTTTTTGATGGTTACAATTCTAAGTATCGTTAATTTTCCAACGATACTTAGGATGTACATCCTCACTCTCACGAGGCCACCTTGTCGCAAAATAAGCAGTTACAATAGCTCTAGTCGGTTGCGGACGCTTTTTCTGCTTCCCGAGGGTGTTCACTTATTGACTGGAGCTTCAACTGTAATTTTAATTCAAACAAAACTAAATTATTTTGAACTATGTTTGTTGACGGTGCTTTCACTGCTTTCTTTTCAGGGGTCTGTTATAGTGAGCACGGACCGCACGCATGACGTGTTTGGTATTCACTCTAGCTGCCATCTCTTCAATAAAACACTGCGGGCTCACTGGTACGGCTTCAATGATCAAGAATCGGGAATCAGCGGATTTCGCGTTGCTGTAGGCAAAAAACCTAACACAGCAGACGTTCTACCATTCCAAGAAGTCGGCGTTACAACAAACGTCACGCTACCTCTAAATAATGCGAGTGCGCTCTTTGATGGGGACATCGTTTACGTGACAGTTGAAGCACACAATCCTGCAAAACTAGTCACGCACAGCACTTCACCTCCCACGAGGTTGATTTCAGCGGACAGTAATGCGTATCTAGAGGAGGGAGACTTTTACTGTTATAATGTTTAAATGAGAAAAGAAGCGTGCACACGACAAAGCGACACGATATAAGCATACGCATACACAGTTTCATTGCCCTTTATAGCGCTGAATATGTACGAAAAAAAAAACACTTCACCTCTCAGTAAGTTCGAAACCGAAGACAATAAATACCCATTAAATAACTGTGTGAGTTAATGTAATATATATAAAAAAGCTTTTACAAGGCAACAGTTTTCGTCTTCGTATAGTTTAAAAGGACTGCAAAACTTATCATTCGCGAAATCGTTCGTTGCTACAGCAACAAACATGAAAATGATAACGTCAATAGACAATTTCCTTTTACGTTAGTTGTTCAGTATGACATGGAAAACCTCAGGTTAACGAACACACAAAACCAGTCATCTAAAGGATACACAAGGAAATACTATATATGCCAGAGTGAAAACATTTCCTTAATAGGTGGCCTGTTTGTTTTAGTAGTCTAGATTACTTTCTTTTCTTTTTTAAAACAACGGCAAAGCGATGCCGTTAAAATTGAAATCGCGTAAACCAAAAACACTAATTTAGTAGCTACTACGCTACTAGAAGGCTATAGAGAAGCTTTGAATTGTAAATTTAAAGTTAAAACCTTTAAATTGTGGATTAAAAGGAAATTAAGGTCACATGCAACGTTGCTAGTCATCTGTTTAATGACGTTTCTACGATCCATAATTTACTAGGAGCCAAAAAACAGTTTCTTCCTACACGGCTGAAGCAAGGTGGCACAACAAAGTGCAACTAAATTGTTATCGACATGCCGATAGCACGAATTAGGTTGAGCTAATTATGTTTACCTTGTTCGGCTGTCGTTACGGACTGGAGAATAGAAAGAAAAATAAAAGAAAAACTCCTCCAAATTAATATACGCCCGTAAACAATATCGATTCTCCCAACTCACAATTAACTATTTAAACAATAGAGTTCTTCTGTCGAAGGCACTATCGTGTAATAGGTTGCCCAAGGAAATTTGATGTTCAAAACAAATATTAGCCCGAGAACGTAATTCCAGGGCTTATATGGACCGGTTCACGCTCTTAGTTGCAACATGGGTAATCAGGGCAAGATGGCGGGAAATTCAAACGTTTGTATGGGATTTCAAAGCCAACTAATTCTTCCTGAATTAGTATATTTGACACTTTCTCTTTGAAAAGTGTAACTTAGGAATTCAAAGAAACAATACACTAAATCTGGAGTGCATAGAAGTCCATGATCAGTTTTTCGAAAACTTGATTTCTCCCATACATTTTCTGTAACTTTTGTACTGTCGAATTACAGAGAATGTATGGGAGAAATCAAGTTTTCGAAAAACTGAACATGGACTTCTATGCACTCATGAGGAGAGACACCATCGCGCCACGTGATCGATATCGACCAACGGGAGCACGCCGTACTATAAATGCATCATGGTGCCAATAGGTGAAATTAACAGACCACCTCTACAAGTACGTCAGAATAAAAATTAACAAAAAGAAAACAGTCTGTTCCCCACCCTCGTGCCCAGCATCTTCGTTCCCCTTGACCAGCGGCCGGTAAAAGCCTGCGCACTAAGGAACGAAGACTCGAGGTACGCGAATGTCTGTTTCCTTGTGCTTCTGCTCATGTGCACTAACTCCTAGTAAGGTCTATGCTTATTTGTGTTTTGCTTATTGTGCTTTATGTCGGATAACCAATGAAAACCTGCTTTAATTAAGGCCCTGGCTAACCTAGGAAACATTGCTGCAGAAATACTTTTTCTTCTAATTGTTTCTGCTGTGGCTACACAGGAAGCAAAGTTGGCGTCCATGAAGAAACAATGTTTTTGACTTGATGAAAAAACATTTCCTTGCTTTCGAGGAGCAAAATTTGCTTGTGTCACACGTTTCCCGGGCAGCTAAACTGTGAAAAATTGCTTCTGCAGCAATGTCACCGGGACAATGTTTCCTAGTTTAGCCAGACCCTAAGGGGGCGAACATTGAAAGACAAATCATGCTGATAGAGCCGGAGTTAATCTCATCTGCAGATGTTTTTTGTTTTTGTTTTTGTTTTTTTGTGAGCCGATGCCAGGATTTCACTTTCGTCTTGTTTAAATTCTCAAGCTTTATTTTTCAAAGCAAACATACAAAAATCACCAATGTCAAACAATATTTTGAAATAACTGTTACTTTTGTTGTGTATTTTTTACTTGACAAACTGCGAAAAGTATCGTCAATCTGCTAGTGGTATCATCCAAAGGGACTAGTTGGTACCATGTGCTATCGTCTGGTTCACTTGCTCTAAATAAGGACAGTTACAAATTCTTACACGGCTAAGCTTCGAGGCGCTGACGTCAAGATCTCGAAGATTTGAGCACGAATCGATCGACAGATTCTGCACACACTTAACGTGCAACGAAAACTTTTTCATGCGTGGGCAACGCAGCAACCGAAGCGCGCGAATTTCCCCGCACTTGAATCTCATAGTGCGCCGTCTCTTATTGCGGTCGGCCGCCAAAGAACATTTCTCAATGATAACATGCTCAACATAGCTCGAGTTGAGAGCGATCATGTCGATTGTCAAACCTGTGAAAAACACGGTGTCTATTGCCCGCGATGCATTCAGCTCAACGACCAGCGGTCTCTGCCATGGCTGTATACCCGTGATTTGAATGATGCTAGCCTCCATACAGTGCACAGTGACGCGATTGGCGCAGCCGACATCGCACATTTGAAACTTCTTCAAGGAGTCCGCACGGATCTCGATATCACAGCCGGCCACGTTTCGGTTGTTCCTGTGCTTCGCCGGGGAGGCGTCCCCTGAGCATTTGAAATATTCTAAAGTCGGACAGTCTACTTTGAGCTTTGAGAGACTCATCGTGACATCGCGGATTGTGAGCTGTGTCAAGCCCCTACAGTGGTGACTGTCCAGTTCTATCATTCCCCAATCCACGGAGAGTTCCATTTGTTTGATACACGGACACTCGGACAAAAATTCCTGGACCACTTCTGGTTCAATCGCAGGACAGTCATACATCAACAAATCGTGAATACTCTTGCACTGTGCCTTAACATTCGCTAACTGACAGCTCCCTTGAAGGATGAATGAGAGAACATTTGTTGCGTGCACCTCAAGCGAGATAAGATGATGGCACTCAGAAATGAGTACAACTTCTAAGCGAGGCAAAACACATTTTAAGCTCTTCACGTTTGTGCTTGGCATACCCGTTAAAAACAGCGTCGTGATGCTCTCTGATTTAAGAACCACAGAACTTGGCGCACGAGCGTTCGTTTCGAACGAGACAGCCACAAAAAGCTGTTTAAGACACTTGAAATTTTCTACATAACTCACCAAGTCCTCTGTGCTTACAGGTAGGTAGTGTAGATCAAGACTAACAAGAGTAGAGGCGTGGCGAGAGTTCATGAAGGAATTGATGGGAGAAATGACGCTTTCGTTCGGAAGTTCGTCCATGCCGTAAGGAGCAAACTCCAGATGCAGCTCTTTCAAGTTAAGCTGATCGAGTACCGGTAAAATTCCGTGGCGGTACAGTTTGAAAATGTTGATGTTCAAAGTCAGCGATTCCAAAGATGTAAATTGTCGAGCGAGTACGCGTAAATCCCATACCCGTATCCCGCGTTTGTGAATTCGTACAGGTCCGTTACCACAGTCTGACCGTCTCTTAACAAGCGCTCTGTAGTCATCAATAGTTAAAAACTTTAACACTGGCGCGCTTTTCAAAGACTGCGCGAAAACCCTACTCCAAGACAGCACTGGGACGTCCAGCCTTGTTAAATTCGGAAGCGATGTCAGAAGCCGCCTGAGTTCGGGGCGAGTGAAAAAGGTTTGATCCTCTGCTCTGACGCACTGGATAAACTGACGGTATCTCTTCAAACAGTTACACAGTACACTTGCATAATTATCCTCCAAAGCTTCCCGAGCGTCTCGATCGTCGTGCAAGTGTATGTGCTTCCACAGAAGTCCGGTGTTTTGAATGATACGATCCCATCTTCGGCATACAATGGAGTACCCAGCAAGATCTTCGTAAATCGGATGTATGTACGATAATATTTGTGCAATGATTTCATCTGGAAGGATGTCCATGGTGTTTCTCCGAAAAGCAAATAGTTCCGTAACTTTCTTCACTGGAATTCAAGTCGATTGTGACGGAAAAATCGTTGGTAAGTGAACGCGCACGTGAACAGTTTTCGCGCGCGCTGTTGCATTGCGCGTCAGCATTTTCAAACACTATTTTCGAAATTCCTAGCGCGCGCTCTTTTGGATAATTCACTTATTTTGCACTGCGCTTATGAACTCGTACGAGATTGGCGCATCCATGCAAGATCCACGCAGGACTGTTGTTTTACCAACAAAAAAGAAAAAAAAGGACTTGATAGGACAAGAGTAATTTGTCTAATAAAGGGTATCTCAATCAACTTACAGTTCAACTCGTAAACTCCAATAAAATTTATTTCTTGTTCACATTCAGACAACAACAACAACTTAGACTATGCTGCTAATTTCACGAGAAATAAAGCACAGGGAACAATTTATTGCCTATTGTCGCTAGACCATCGGGTTGGCGTATGAACAATACAAAATATAACGTTTGTAAGGCAAAGGCCAATAAGACTGCAGTTCTCAACAAAACTAACCTTTCTTTAGTCTTTTTTCCTTTGTTGTTGTTGCTGCTGTTGTGGTTGTTTTAGTTGTCCTAGAGCCGACCCTGTCTTTAATGAGCCAGTGTTCAGAAAACCTCACTTTTAAAGAAACATTTCTGTATACACTGCAACCACTTAGATGCATGGAATGCAGCGGTGTTCGAGTCGTCAGCACTTTCGCACTTTCATTAAGGAACCGCAAAGACAACATTTCATTTCAGGTCCTTGATACAGTGTAGTGTCCACTGGGCTAGTTCTCGTGCAAAGCGTGAAATTCAAAGTAGACATAACACACGGCAGAAGGTCAAGAGTTCCACAAAGCTTGTGTAGCATTATGGATAGCCCTATCGGCATCCTCGTTAATCTTCTTGCACTGAAGCATCACGTCTGAAAAACAAATCAGTAATATAATTATAGTTAAATTGAGTGGAGAGCAATCTACGGAGTATAGCGCTGGGACGGTTAGAAATCGTGAGCTTGAAAATAGACCTTTGAATTTTCCCAAACTCCCATATGTGTTTGTGTAGCGAACGTTACACAAAATATGTGCGCCATTCTCTCGGGCAATACATGGTTTTGCCTTCGTTATTAGTTTGTTTTAAAAAAGAAAAAAAAAACTCACCCTTAAACCCCTTTTCCGCTTCGTCTACACTTCTATCCAGTGAACTGTCAGAAGTCAGCAGCTGTTCTGTGGAAGTTCAACAAGTACAAGCCGCAAGTAACGGTGGTACAGTATTCGCATCGATCAAAAGCCTTTTCAAATCTTTATTAATGTTATAGAGCGCTTTTCAAATGAGTGTCGTAAGACTAAAACAAAAGTAATTACCCCAGTCAATCACAACAAACACAAATCTGAACCAATCAAAACTCGTAGCAAATACATGTAACCAGCACTAAGCGCGGGAAAACGCGTGCGAGCAAGTCGCGATTGGTTTGAGTTTTACTTCTGATTGGTCGAAAAAGTGGCGCGAGATTTTTTAACCAATCACAGAGCGAAGTAACACAAAACCAAAGCAAAACGCGAATTACCTTCAACACGCAGTTGAAAACCGCTCTAAACAATAGGAACCACAATAAGGAAAAAATACAATAAAATAAATAACTTAAATGTTTATCCAGATCTACATTATAAAGGGTGGTATAGGGTATTTTTCATGACCTGCGATTTTCCATTTTTTTGAGGGGGTGGGGGGGGGGGGGGGGGTGAAAGCGCAAAACGGCTATTTTCGTCCCCGTGAAACGCAGTTTGCTATAAAGTAGCAACAGGCCATGATTTTCTAAGCATAATGTCGTGACACATGTAAAATGACCACCTTGTTTTCCGCGAAATGTGATGACTTTGGGCCAAAGACCTCACGATTATGTAGAAAGTGCTTTTTAATATCACATTGTTATAATTATCAACTTTCACCCATTCAAAATGAAATTTGAATCAAACACTGCCTTTCCCTAAATAATAGAACTTCACTGACCTGTGTTCCACGGGATGGTCTTAAGAGCAACTGCATGAGCTGACTCTAAATCATTATCTGCAAAAAAATAAGTAAATAAGTAAATAAGAAAAGGAAACAAACAAATGGTATTAATCTATTTTACTATTAATCTAATTTTAATATTAACCGAATATTAATCGAATATGAAGCTATTGATCTATTTTTAGCATCACTTCGAAAATCCAAAAGACACATTTTGCATCGACTGAAGCCAAAATTTTAATTAATGATCCAGTTTTGGCACAAAAGCTTACAAATGACTACATGTACACTGTATTGTGGTGCGACTTGCGGTGCACCGAGACTGTTAACAGTATGTTTAGCTATGAATAGCCAGAATGGGAATGAATTGTAACTTGAAAAAGTTGGCAGACCAACTTTTTCAAATTCTTCCTTTTTGATTGTGGTTTGTTCCTAGAGAGTAAAATTATAAAGAAAATGGCCTGAAAGGAAGAAAGAAACACATTCACTTCGAGTTAGCGGGAGGTTCGAGTTACTGAAGGTTCGAGTTACTGGCAGTGGACTGTAAATTTCTTCTTGGGTGCCCCCCTTTAATTCTTTCTCTCTTAGTGAGTTTATCTTTTTACAAACATTATCACAACTAAGATACTTAAATAATTATATTGATACCAGCCTTATATAAAGGAACATACATACTGAGTATTGTGGATTTCATAAATTGACACACCTCTAAGAATGGCATCCATTTCATCACACATCTCATACAAATCTGCTCCCTTTCCCCTGACTCTTTCACCTAAATATACATGAAGGGAACAACAGCTAGCTTAGCTGTTTAAATGAAGCTCCAAGTGATTTACAGTTGTTTCAGATCACAAATAACATCAGGTGGTGTGGAAGATTTAGATATGGATTTGCACGTCTAGTTGTTTTATTGACGTCATGTTCATAATGGCCTCTGTTACAGAAAGGGTGCTTCACTAATATTTGGGTGTATAGTTTTGTCCAATCTAAATTTAAATATCTTCAAAAAAATTTTTTTTATTTTGTTTGAAGATGTTTACCGGTAACTTACTTGAAAGTATAATTATTCTACACGTACATAATGGGACATCCCAAAATGGCTCTCTAACTCCGTAAAAAAGTGCATACTATTTTAGCAACTAACAAGAAAAGCCCTAAGAGGCGAGCATTAAGCCTGCCTGTTGTACCCTAGCCGATACTCTGCCCCCCCCCCCCCCAAAAAAAAAAAACACAATCTTAGCAACACTCAAGACGTGAGCCAAATAACAAAAAAAGGAAGTTATTAGGTTGAGAGTTTGTTTGTCCGAACAAAAACCTTAAGTTCAGGGTGAGTTGCACATGTAAGAAGTAAGAAGGAAAGAAGTCAGGTAATTTACACTGTACTAGATGTGGTCGTCACCATGTTGTTGATGGCCGAGTAGTTACCTGCATGAAAAGTATTCTATATGGTGTATGTACTATGTGACATGCATACTATACACATCATTTTGTAAGTAATTACAACGTAAAAGAATAACTAAAAACTGCACGATAGATTTTAAAGAACAGTAAATGCATGCATGTTTTTGACTTACCATCAAGGGTCCTTAGTTTTGGTAGAAGATTACACACAGCCTTCTTGTAATTTTCCTCAGATACACAAACTGTAGAGAAAATAATAAGTTGTGGGAACAATGTTCAAATTTGTTCAAAATAGGCATAAGCCAGGGATTAAACATTAACTTGCACAAATGGTCTTGAAAAGCTGGGGATGGCAAAGGTTGCACTTTCTTAGCGAAATGCCCTATGGATTAATTAAGCTGAACCCCTCCAAATGTGTTGGAGTTTACTAAAATTACAATCTTGGAAAAACGTGCCAACACTGCTTATTCTTACATTAACAATTCCCGCTTTCTCTTTTTCAACTAAGAAGAAGCCTCTGGTTGTTTACCATTTACAGGGGGAAGCCGATGGGTCTACGTTTTGTGCAGCTGGTAAGCAAAACCTCCCAAATGGGAAATTTCGTTTGAGAGATTAGCATGTACTACATGTATTTGTGCAATTCACTCTGATTTACTGAAAGTCTGGAACTACGGTAGTTTGACTATTGGTGCAGGACCCGAAACTAGTAGTAAAAAGTAAATGGAA
This sequence comes from Siderastrea siderea, assembly GCA_964030785.1. Taxonomy (NCBI): domain Eukaryota; kingdom Metazoa; phylum Cnidaria; class Anthozoa; order Scleractinia; family Rhizangiidae; genus Siderastrea; species Siderastrea siderea. The sequence continues at coordinate 72,620,071 of OZ034966.1, read as the reverse complement.
CACAATTTTCCATTTGGGTACTCTGGTTGGGAATTTTGGACTACCTCTCAAATGTTTGATTTATTTTGGAAATTTTCTGTTTCGGGCAAAGCACAACAGCTTTGCCATTTACAGTCCAACTGAAGTTTCCGGAATTTTTAATAAATGGTAATGCCTGGGGGAGAGTAAGGTGGGGGGGGGGGGGGGGGCAAAAGCATTCTTTTCTGCAATGTTTTGGTGTTGCCATTCAGAGAAGTATACTGGTATACATGTGGAGAAATAGTTGCTCATTTTGCAGTGGCCTAAAATTTTAGAGAGTAACAAAGGAAAAATGGCAATTAATTTTATTTGCACCTTGGCGTTGTAGTTTGATGGTAGAATTAAGTAAAATGGCAGATTCAGTTGGTTTTGGGCTTGTAAATTTGTGATAGTACAGCTCACATGCATCTGCAAATTTTACTAATCTCTTAGTGTTTAGGGTATACATGACTGTGTGTAAACTATTTAAACAAAAGAGTTCTTCTGTGGAAGGCACTATTGTGCGATAGGTTGCCTGAGGAAATCTGATGTTCACAACAAATGAAGGGCCCGGTGGAAAAAGGGCGTAAGTGATGATTTGAGGTTAAAATCGAAATTGCTCCTATTTAGCTGAACATTGGCACACAGGCTGGTTTTCATGTGAGGAACGCTGTTGCACACTTATTTCTTGACCTGAGATCTAAAATTTGAAGAATTAGCGTATTACTTTTGCGTGAAAAGTTTTGTTGAACTGAACTCGCTCAAGTGATGCATGAAAGATTTCTTTTGTTCTCTGCCTGAACTAAAACAAAGGAATTCAACCTAGAATCTGCGGTCCTGTTGTTTTCTTTGTGTCAGTTTTAAGCAAAAGTAATACGCTAATTCTTCAAATTGAAGCTCTCACGTCAAGAAATAACTGCACAACAATGTTCCTTACAGGAAAACCAGCCTGTGTGTCAACGTTCAGCTAAATAGCAGCAATTAAGATTTTCAACCTGCAATCATCACTTACGCCCTTTTTCCACCGGGCCCTTCAAATTATTAGGCCAAGAATGTAGTTTGAGGCTTTATACAAAGTTTGAGCATCAAATTTCTGAAGGAACTTATCACACATAGGGCCTGAGACAGAAAGACTCGTTTCTATTCTACATGTACAACTCCACATTTTGAGTGAAAATTGCCAAAAACGGGCACTATGCACTGATAGGTACCCGCTGAGGAGAGACACTATTGTGTCACATGATTCATTTTGACCACTGGGAGTACGCCAAAATTTAGCACTGCACTATAATGGTCACATAGACTGGCTTCAGAATCTTGGCATAACTTGCACACCATTAAGAAATGAACAAAATGAAACAAAAATGTACAGAAAACAAAGACCATTACCAGGGTTGGAAAAGTTCTGCACGGAGTCTTGTAGTCTCAATGTTTTAAAGTTTTCCAGTTTTGTCAAACATGACAGGCTGTCAATACTGCAAAAGATTAAAAACCAAAACAAAAACTGTTCACCATACCTTAAATAATAAATAAAGATCGTCTAGTCATAATCTACTTGCCGTACCCAGAGTTAATCTTAAAAACGCTCCGACCACTGATATGGAACAGCCTTTCTTGAGAATTATGAACTTGCGTATCTCTTTCGACTTTTAAGTCTAAGCTTAAGACTTGGCTACGGTGTGTATTTAAGGACGGTGCCTCCTTTTGTTACTGCGCATACGTTCTGCGTATCCCAGAATATTCAGGTTTCTTAAGGAATTCACCCACTAATACAACAATATTTTTGCGTGGTTTACAACTATGTGGAAAAAGTAGATCTTAGCAAGGGCTTTCAAAATCCAAAAAGAAAATTGGGGGTAACCACAATTATTTTTCAGAGATAATTGAGCTTAAATTTGGAAAGAAATTGCCACACATTCTTTGTATTTTAGTGCGTTTTTAGAATTATGGTTACTTAATTATCTCTAAAAAATGCGTGGTTACCCACATATTTCTTTTTGGATTCCAATAACCTTTGCCAAGATCTACTTTTTCTCCATAGTCATAACGTTTGCAAAAGTGCATCTGTATTAGGAGGCAGTGCACCATCCTTAAAGAAGCTTTTGGTTAGGACGTCTTATCTAATTGTTATGATCAATTTTAGTTTATTTATTCATGTATTATTATAATTTTTTTTTTGTATTTTATGTAGATATAATGTTACATAAATTTGTGTAAAGCGCCATTGGACCACTGGGAAATGGTGCTATAGAAATTTATTATTATTATTATTATTATTATTATTATTATTATTATTATTATTATTAAATCAAATAAACACACTACATAACTAGCCAAAAGGCACTAACATCTTAAGACCAGAAAAACAATACACATACAGTGTAGCAACATAATCAAGGCTGCTGCCTAACAGGAGCCCGGCTGCCTGGGGCGCCTTAGTCACGAGTGTGGGCGACCAAATTTATGTACTGTGAGCCCGTGCAGGTGCCTGACATTTTCCAAAAGTAATTGCTTCAATTTCCATGTCGTTTACCTAACATTCTCATCCCAAACCTTGGTTCAAACCCTTTTTTCTATCAAATGTACAGTGGGTATCAATAATCTTTAATAGATGTGAGTCTCTGACCATACTTCTTTCTAACAGAATTTTAAGGCCTTTAGTGAATGTCAGCAAAATATTAAATATTGGCTGGGCTCCCAACCTGAAAGCTCAGGATCCTTAATTTTAAGCTTAGGGGCCCGAAGGGCTCCCTTAAATCTTTCTTAGTCAGCAGCCTTGGTAATAATATGTAAAGTGTTGTGCAGCTGTACATGTACATGCATGGTTTATTTTATTATTATTATTATTATTATTATTTATTTTAATGAAGAATTTTCAAACTGGTTCAAGTTTTTTCCTCGTTCCAGGCTATGGCTTTGAATCCAAGACAAAGGGAAAATTAACCTGGCTTGAAAAGTTTCAAACCAAAATCAAATTTAACCACAACATACATGTACCATACCTTCTTATCATATTGCCAGCCACATTTAAAGATGAAAGATTTGAAAGTTCCTCAACTCCACCTGAAAACAACATCAAATAAAGTTAAATTCCAAGTTTGACTTTAAAAGAAATTTCAGGATCGGTGGCCTGCGGGAATTCATTAGGGCATTAACCCTTTCACTCCTAACGTGGCCAAAGCAAAAAATTCACCCAAAATTCCAAATTTCATTTCGTAAAATCCTAAGAAATAAATAGTTCTCTGCAAAAGTTCTGTCAAAGAGATTTCATTTGAATGGTAACACGATAGGATTTTGTCAACAGATTAAAAAGTTAGAGTGACAAATCATCTCACCATAACTAATGGTCTAGCTAGGAGTGAAAGGGCTAAGAAAAAAAGAGAGAGAGCTTTTTTTGTTTTTAGAAACCTGGCATGGTTTGATTCTATGGTTGGTGTGGTGCAGGAAGGGAGGAGCTCAAATTTTGAGATCTTTACAGTCAATGCACACTTATCAGTTAGCTGTAACATTTGTCATTGAGTCATGAATACGACTACTCCATTAAATGCTCCATGTATACTGTGTGGAAGACATTTACTAACTGGAAACCTGTAAAATTTGTAGTGCCAGAGTATCAGGACACACAAGCTTAGGATATTTTAAAAACATTCAAATTATCTTAATTTTGCCAGTTTGCTTGGCTTCCGTGCTATTATAAATCCATTTTGAGTGTTATTAGCAACTTACAGTTTTATCTCTTGCCCAACCTGCAATCAGACGTTCTTTTTTTTTTTTTTCATTTTTACTTAACCTGCGATCAGGCATTCTTTTGGCAAGAGACATAAATTATAAGGATAGGGAGAGGGCATGATCGCAAGCTATCACTTACCAAGAGAAGATAACTTGTTACAGGAAACATTCAGGGTCTCAAGAAGTTTCAGCTCACCTGAAAATAACATGATTGTATACAATGTTAAGTTCGTCAACTTTACAGTCAAATACGTTTATTTACAGAAAAAATTAGCCATTGTAAAACCATTCTGCACAGGTGATAGCACTTTGCATCCCACAAATGTGGCTTGGGTGGGAAATTATCCCAGAACTTGTGGTTGGTTCTCATCCTTGCTCGAAGGTTTTCCTCTGCATTCTCCAGTTTTCTACACTTCCCAAAAAGCAACATTTCCAAATTAAAGGTGTATCAGTCTCCTACACATTTTTACTTTTTCAGGTCAAGAACATTTAGAAATTAAAACAAAGTACCTTATCCTGTACTTGAAAATGCTCCAAGAACACCATGAATATGTCGTAACTGTGTTCAATTTTATCCTTGGTTTAATTTTTATTTTCTTTTCTTTCATATTCATTATCATATATATTAACATAAAAAGAACAAAGAAAAATAAAAATTGAACCAAGGATAAACTCGAACTACAACACATCTATCAAGTTACTGAGATTAGTGATTTTCTCAAAGGAGAACACTTAAAGCAATTTTTTTCCCAAGACAAGATGCAATCCCACTCCATCTGAGCCACCCTCAATAAACAAACCTATTTATACAACTACTGTAGCTTTAGAAAACTATTAGAGAAATCTATTTTAAACAAATTTGAACCATTATCTTGGGGTTGATTAAAATGCAGTCTTTTTAGATTTTAAAGTACGCTAAAAACAAGAGGTCACCACTTTGTAGCATTCTTTCAATAAGAAACTGGTCCTGTCAATGACAGTACTTTTTTAAGTGCTCTCCCCTAATTTTTCATAATCCACTGTATATATGCAGGCACCTCTCATAAGGTGTCTGCTTGCAGTCTCACTAATAGGAGTGAGGATTTAAGTGTTGTTATAGGGGGATTATGAACCTACGCAAATCATCCAGATTGGAGAGATTGTTGTTGGCAAGGTCCAGATGCAGAAGTCCCATGCTTTCACCAATACAGCTTATATCATATAGACCTAGCAAACAAAATGATCAATAACCTGTTAGATCTGAGCCACAAGGATGCACATACATGTGCATTATTTGTATTCCAAGACATAAAATATTAGCGTTGAAACTAAGTTACAATAAGTAACTGTTCTTTCTTTATCCCTATAGTAACATGCAAACTATTATTGACTCTATATGGAAAACATGTCAACCGTATTGCAAATAAAATAGCAAAAACAACTGGTATTCTTTATAAAGCAAGACATTCTTTACCCTCTCAGGCATTAAGAACTCTATATTGTAGCGGAAGCCCTACCGCACCCCCTTAGGGATAGTTTTGTTAGACTCGTTACCACTCCCTCGCGGGGAGATTGTTGTTGTTCTGTAATAAACAACATGGCCGCTTGATGTGAATCTGCCTGATCTGTGCAAGTGTTACGGTTTCTGGACCCGGGATGCAGTCTTCACATTGGTGGCAGCGGTGGGACACTCCAATTAGTCCAAAGAATCCTTTCAGAAGTGAATTGGAGGCACTTGGGTCCTTTTTTGTGCGATCAGAGGTCGGCGATTCTACGCTACCGGCGAGTGACATGCCACGTGCGAAGCGAGCGAATCCTTTTCGAAGTGGAAGTGACTGTACTCCTTCCAGGACGCCGGAGCGGCCGGCAGCTGCACAGAAACAAGGAAAGACGGCCAGTCCTTTCATTTGGCGAGCGGAGGCTGAAAATTTTACACCAAGAGCATTCTCCACACCGCGTGAAAAATCCGGTAATCCGTTCCGTATTGAAAACGACCTTTGGCCCCTGGCAAAGTCATCAGGTTGTGTAGAGCAGACAGCTGACCGAAAATTCAAGAAGCCGGTTAAACTGCCCGAGGATTTCGATGGCAAGCAACCCTTGAAAGAATATTTGATGCATTTCGAGCGCTGTTCGATCGTCAATGGTTGGAATGAGGAAGAGAAGGCTATGTTTTTGACGGCTAGTCTTCGTGGAGACAGCAGGAAATTGTTAAGTGGACTAACCGACGCCGAGTGTCGGCAGTACGGAAAAATTGTGGAAAGATTACAGCTGAGATTTGGTGTCGAGAAACAAGCGGAGTTACATCAGGCGAGACTTCTAAACCGCCGTCAATTTGAAGGTGAGAGTTTGCAAATGCTAGCTACAGATATTCGTTCTATGGTAGACCTTGCTTATCAAGATGTGGGTGCAGTCATACAGGAACGCTTTGCTGTACAGCATTTCATTGATGCATTAAATGATAAAGATGATAGGCTGTACCTAAGAAGGGAGAAACCCAGCACTCTTGATCAAGCCCTTTCACTTGCAAGAGAATTAGAGTCCCTTCGACTACTAGACAGCAACAATTCATTTAGACGGGCAGGCAGTAAAGTCCGAGCAATGGAGACAGAACGTACCCAGTTACAAATGCAAGTGGATCGGCTTAGGTTACAGATAGAACAACAACAACAGCAATTAGAAGCTCAAGAAAATATCATTAAGCAATTAAACGAGTTTGTGGTGAAACAGGAGAAACCACAGGGTACCCAAACTGGCAAAAATCGGGTGCCACAGGGCTTTGCCAGAAGGGGATGGGAGTGTTGGATCTGTGGAGACAGGGGACACTTGAGAAGAGAATGTCCAAAGTGGAGAGAGAACCAGTCTGATCAGTCTTCGGGAAACTTGAACAGGGCATCCTCGAGGGCCCAGTAGGATGTCCCAATGATTGTTCGCAAGGGCCTCAAAGTTCTGACTCTGTAAATTGCAATCGTGAAAGGAGTGAACATGTGACAGTACGGAGTACAAAATCTCGCCCATTTGGACTTTACGTTACAGGTTTTGTAGGACAGTGTAAGATTGTTTGGCTGGTAGATACAGGTGCTGTGAGGAATATTCTCTCTTATGAGTGTTACAAAAGATTACCTGAAGCTTTTAAATTTACTTTGAGGGAAGATGGTTCACAAGTGTTTGTTGCAGATGGAAGGAGAACCAATACTTATGGTACAGGGGACATAACTTTGCGGATTGGAACTCAGGATGTCAGCTTGAGTGTATTAGTAGCTGACATCGAGGACTGCGCCATATTGGGAATGGAATTCCTGTCAGATGTGGATGCAAAAATTGATCTGGTTCAGCAGCAACTTGTTATTAATGGAGAGGCGGTTGACTGTTGTAGTGAGAGTTGCCAGCAGCTGAGTCTGAGGTGTGTGACACGTCGTGTTGTGGCAATTGAACCGCATTGTGAGGCAGTGATACCAGTTCATCTCATCCAACGACAGTCGGTGGCTAAGTCTGAGAAAGCCAATCAAGGACTTCGCATCTTAGAGCCATGTGGATCCCGTTTACAAGACAAGGGCCTATACATTGGGAGAACTCTGGTCTCTGCAGGAAAGACTGGCCTTGTACCTGTTAGAATTCTGAACACCTCTGACAAAATGCAAACCATTGGAGCTCAAACCGTAGTAGCCTTAGCCAAACCAGTAACTAGTGTAGCAGAGTTAGAGCTTCCTGGAGTGGACTCACAGTGCTCCCCAAGTGAAGTGGAGCAGACTGAGAGGGATGTAGAGACGAAGGGAGATACACTGCCAGAACCACTCAGACAACTCTGGGAACGCAGCTCGGAAGAGCTAACTGAGGGGGAACGTGAGGAAGTGGCCCAACTGCTACACCGATGCAAAGATGTGTTTTCACTGTCGGAGCTGGATCTGGGAAGAACCAACCTGCTAACACACTGCATAGACACAGGAAATGCAAGGCCCATAAAGCAGCAGCCTCGCCGAACATTGCCATCAAAGCATGCAGAAATTGAGAGACAAGTAGAAGATCTATTGGAAAGAGGCATTGTGAAGAAATCTAATAGTCCTTGGTCGTCTCCAGTGGTACTAGTAACCAAGAAAGATGGCACCCAGAGGTTCTGCGTTGACTACAGAGAGGTTAATGCGGTCACAGTTAAAGATGCCTATCCGCTCCCACGTATCGACGACTCCCTTTGTGCACTCTCTGGAGCAAAGTGGTTCTCTACCCTAGATTTGGCTTCCGGGTATTGGCAGGTTCCAATGGATCCAGCGAGTAGTGGTAAAGCTGCCTTCGTAACCACATCTGGTCTCTATGAATGGACTGTCATGCCTTTCGGTCTGACCTCCTCTCCAAGCACCTTTGAGCGATTAATGGAACTGATCTTAGTGGGACTAAGGTTTGAAACCTGCTTAATCTACTTGGACGACACAATTGTGTACGGTAGAACATTTCAAGAAGAATTGGAGCATTTGGAGGAAGTATTCCGTCGGTTTGTCTCAGCCGGACTTAAATTGAAGCCAAGCAAATGTGTGCTGTTTCAGAAGAGTGTTGCTTATCTGGGTCATATTGTGTCTGAGAATGGCATTGAGACTGATCCTGCGAAGGTTGAGCGAGTTTGCGAGTGGCCAGTGCCTGAGAATTCGACTGAGGTTAAAAGCTTCCTAGGACTTGCAGGTTACTACCGCCGATTTGTTCCTAATTTTGCCAGCGTGGCCAGGCCCCTTCATAAACTGACCGAAGCTAATGTTGACTTTGCTTGGACATCAGAGTGCCAGTCTTCATTTGACGCATTAAAGAAGTTGCTGTCCACGGCTCCTATTCTGTCTTACCCTGACTTCTCTGCGGAGTTCATACTAGACACTGATGCCAGCAATCATGGAATTGGAGCCGTCCTAAGTCAGTTGAAGGATGGGGTCGAACACCCTGTCGCTTTTGCAAGCCGAACATTGACTAAAGCTGAGAGAAACTATTGTGTCACGCGGAAAGAATTGCTTGCTGTTGTGGAGTTCGTCAAGCAGTTTCGTCATTATTTACAGGGACCAAAATTTCGAATCCGAACCGACCATGCACCGCTTCGCTCTGTACTTAAAGTCAAGGAACCAGAGGGACAGTTAGCAAGATGGATAGAGCTCCTAAGTCCATTTAACTATGAGATTGAGTATACAGAAGGTCAGCGGCATCAAAATGCTGACGCCATGTCACGAAGACCTTGTAGTGATGGCTGCAAATGGTGTAAGGAGTGGAAGAAGGCTGAACAAATGGTTAGTGTTGCTGTTCAGACTGAAGTTTCACTTGCTGGGAGTGACGAGTTTGTTGTAAGGCAGACAGGGAGTCCTCATGTTGAGCAGGATGGAGCAGAATTGTCTTCAGCTGCTACTGAACATTGTGCGCCCACTGACGAACTCAGCACCAGATGCAACACAATCAAATTAGAACCAACTTGGACTCGAGAGTACCTTCGTGATCAACAAGAAGCTGATCTCAGTCTTAAAGTGATACTCCAGTTTAAAAAGGCAGGTGCTGTCAGGCCGAAGTGGGAAGATGTGTCTCCATGTGACCGTACAGTCAAGTCACTCTGGGCTCAGTGGGATCAACTGGAAATTCACGATCGGGTGCTTTGCCGAAGATGGGAAGAGGAGAGCGGCGCCAGGGTTAGCTACCAGATTATCCTTCCCCGAGATCTGCGAGACACTGCTCTAAAGGCACACCACGACCACACCACGGCCAGCCATCGAGGTATCAATAAGACCCTTGCAGCAGTGAGATCACGTTACTACTGGCCAGGGCTGACTACACAAGTCAAGAGATGGGTCAGAATATGTCACAAGTGTGGTGCAAAGAAGAACTGGGGAAGAAAGCGACGTTCACCACTAAAGCAGTATGTGGTGGGTGCACCAATGGAACGGCTTGCAATGGACATACTGGGACCCCTGCCGCTGACCCCTCGTGGGAATAGATTTGTACTTGTGGTGACAGACTACTTTACCAAGTGGACAGAGAGTTATGCCATCCCAAATCAAGAAGCCGTTACAGTGGCTGAGAAGTTGGTGGGTGAATTTGTGTGCCGATTTGGAGTTCCTCGTGAGTTGCACAGTGATCAAGGGACTAACTTTGAGTCCAAAGTTATGGCTGAAGTATGTAAGCTCTTGGACATTGAGAAAACTAGAACATCTCCGTTGCATCCACAGTCAGACGGCCAAGTGGAACGGTACAACCGGACATTGATTGAAATGCTGCGAGGTAAACTGAAAGAAACTCAGGAGGACTGGGACCTGCAGCTCCAACCGTGCATGATGGCGTACAGAAGTTCCATTCACGAATCGACAGGGGAGACTCCAAACATGCTAATGCTGGGACGGGAGATTGAAGTACCACTGGATGTGATCACTGAGCCACCGGTAGACTCACCACCTCTGACAACCGAGTATGCGCTGGCTCTCCAAAAGAGACTGGCTGGTGCCCACGAGACAGCACGAAGACACCTCAGCAAAGCCGCAGAACGTCAGAAGCGTAATTATGACAAGCGAGTGTCCAGTAAACCATTTCGGATAGGAGACAGCGTCTGGCTGCACAACATTCGCCGGAAGAAGGGAAGGAACCCCAAATTAGATTGCCCTTGGGAAGGCCCTTACTTAGTAGTGTCAAAGCTGTCAGATGTTACCTATCGAATTCAAAGAAGCCGAAGAGCAAAACCTAAGGTGGTCCACGCTGATCGTCTCAAGCCGTATCTTGGACCTGCATTAGAGAGCTGGATTGCAGAGAGGGGAGAGACCGATGTGCCTGCTGTGTCCCCGGTTGTGTGCGCCGAAAGAAGTGAGCCTGTTAACCCGGGTGGCTCTGTGTCAGCTGAACTAAGAGAAGGCCATGTGGATGGAAGCCCTCCAAGGGTTTCCATGGAGTCTCCAAACCCAACTGCACCGGAGATGCCCGAAAGGACTGACTCAGATGCGGAGAACAGTGACACTGAATTTAACTTGGATAATGACTCTGATGCAGATGTACCTAGTGATGCCCTACCAGTTGTTGAAGGAGAGAGCGTAGCTATGAACGGGCAAGCCGCCCCTCCCAGTGTACCTGAGAGCCCCGCGCAGAATTTGAAAAGCCGTTACGGAAGAGAGCGGAGGAAACCAGAACGTTATGGTGAATGGGAGTAGCCCTTTCACTAGCTTGAACATTAAACAGTTGAAATTTCAAAAGATTAATTAGAGATTTGGGTGGATTAACTGCCACTGGACTGTAGTTTCGTTTTTTCATGTTTCCCGTTTTCAGTTGTCACACTGGGACAGTGTTCATTAAAGGAGGGGACAGTGTAGCGGAAGCCCTACCGCACCCCCTTAGGGATAGTTTTGTTAGACTCGTTACCACTCCCTCGCGGGGAGATTGTCGTTGTTCTGTAATAAACAACATGGCCGCTTGATGTGAATCTGCCTGATCTGTGCAAGTGTTACGGTTTCTGGACCCGGGATGCAGTCTTCACAATATTATTCATTAATTGATTTACCCATATCACAATCATGGAAATATAATATGGGGAAACACACACCCTCAAGATTAGAATCAATTAGAAAATTACAAAAGAAGGTAAACAGGATTATTTCATTTTTAGATTTATCCCAGAACTTGTGGTTGGTTCTCATCCTTGCTCGAAGGTTGTTTAAAAGATCTCAGTATCTATTCTCCTGATACATGTCTAGATGATTTAAATGATGAAGCTACAGCATCATTTACATTAAGATTTCTTCAAGAAAAAAACCTGGGACATTCAGCCATTTTTTCAAGTCAAATAATTATTTCCACAATCCTCATCAAAAATCCACACAAAATTATAAAAATTACACACAAATTATAAACCACACAAAATATTACCACACAAATTATAAAAAATATTCTACCAGATTTAGATAGAGGATGTGAAATTTGGAACAACCTTCCCATATTTATCAAAAACTCAAACTCATTTGGCATTTTTAAGAAGAAAATTTTTTTTAAAAAAACATTTCAACCTACTACACTAGTACTTGTAAGTGTATAGCCTTTGTAGGTATTGAAGCGGAAAATAAATATGCACCATACACATGTCGATTGTACATGAATAATTATTATACTCATAAACAACAGGGGTTCTCGTGGTTTGTCGAGAGACTCTGCAGCTATATTAATATTATCACAATGCATGTATGTATCAGACTAGACTAACTATAGAGTGGAAATAAAAAGATAAAGAAACTCTACTTTTAAATGTCTGAATGAATAATACATGTACATTGCTAAATAAATGTGGATCTATCAGTTTTTCTCCATCAATGGAGACTTCACAGTCAAAAACAATAATGACTTAGAACTATTTAGCAAATCAACTCTGTTTTTCCTGGAAAGCAAACAAACAAACAAACATCTTCACAAAGAGACCCACATTAGGATTAACAGATTCACTCCTGGTACATGTACCTACCCATTCCACTGAGATCCAAAAAACTGATGCTTTCAAGATCAAATTCACCAGTTCTGCTCTTCAGCAAATTAGGTGTCAAGTGCAAGGTTGACTCTGGAAAGAAATATATGTTATTGAAATAGCTTGTTGGGTCCGTATTGGGAAGTTATTGGTCGAGTTCCTTTTTTTGGAAGTTTATGGACTCGCCTTTGGCTTGGTCCATAAACTTCCAAAAAAAGGGTTTATCATTACAGCTGTTTACAAATTTGCGAACAACAAAGCATATTTCTAATAGTAAGTGTGCACTATAAAGACAAAAGAAGGGAACAAACAAATTTCAATGTCATTTTTGCAAAGGCTGTTGCCAAAATTATAGGCAAGAAAGCAAGAACATTAGGATTCGACCTCATATACAAAAAGTGTCCTCGCTTTTTAAACATTTCCAAAACATGATTTAGTTCAAGATCTTTCCATGAGAAGTCCATCTCAGTGGCCTGTATAGGAAAATTTGGACCCCTCACTGGGAACCAATCAGAAAGCTCCTTTTCAGTGCGGACTAGTTCAGCCATATAACAATATGCACTTATTGACTTACTGGGAGAGCCATACTGAAAACCAGGAAGGCCTACTGAAGGCCATGATGTGCACATCAGTGTGACATGCACAACCATTGAGGGCCATGTGCCAAGTAGGCTCAATTACAGTACCAGCTGCTTAGAGCCCAAATACGTGACTTGTACATGTACACGTACTTTCCCATCTGGCGTGCGTAAGTTTTTGTTCTATACAATTGCATTAGAGGTCATACTAACCTCTTACTAACCGAACGCGAGGGCCGTACTGTGGAATATTGGCCCGAGGTCGTAGCAGTACGGACTGAGCACAGCGAGGTCCGTACAAAAACGACCGAGGGCCAATATTCCCCAGTACGGTCCCGAGCAAGTGAAGTTAGTAAGTGGTTTATTATATGGCATCATTTTTCGTACGAAACAACACTTCCGGTAGTTCATTCAAGTCAATTTCCGGCGCGGTGTCAAGGAAAGAAGCCAGCGATTTTGACAGGCCTTCGAATCAGTTTGATGATCGTTGCTGTCGATCGGCAGAAACTTGCGTGGCTCTTGAATGAAAACTGCTCTGCTTCTATTATATGTGTCAGTTTTTCGTCGTCCTGTACAACACAAGAAAGTTTCATTTGAAAATACTTCTTCGTTATGGGCAGAGACAATTCGGGAAAAAGAAGAATAATGAAAAGGCCGCGATAAAACCTGCTCACACACGTACTTCTCAAACTCTGGAAATTTTGGCAGCGTGTTAGTCATTGTGAACAAAGGAACACTCGAACCTAAAAAAAAAACACTGCAAATTATCTCTCCATCAAATACTGCAAGTTGTTTGCTCCAGTGGCTTTAAAGAGAACTTTGTGGATGCTGAGAGAAAATTTTCGTCGCACCTAAGAAAGTTGTTTTAGCGTGAGCTACAGCAAGAGTGGACTTGTGAACACGCTAGAATTATTTTCAAGGATGTGCACTTCAAGAGCAAAAATCTCGCTGAGGAATCAAGGTACACTGTTAGTTTAATGCATGTACGTGTAGCTTTAATTTGTTTTTGTGGAAAGCGCTGACTGAAGCGATGGCGAATATTAAACTAGACAGGAACGTGATCGTTTGCTTTCGATTTATAGTTGCCGGTGAAAGCCGTTTGCTAGTTGTTTTGCAGTTTTCATTCTTTTTCGCCGTGAGGTTTTCTTGTGAGAAACGTACTCTTTTGTTAATGCTGAATTTTAATAATTATTGTTTAAGTCTTGGCCGATCTACTCGGGTCTTTACAGCTTAGAGTCTATAGCCGTTCAAAAAGAAAAACAATAAACACACACAGTCACTGAAGAACGTTGGCACAGTCGGTAAACTTAATTGAAGAGCGCTTTTTCTAAGCAGAGGTGTCTACCTCGTTCATTTGTTTTGTACCAGCTCCAAACCTTTTCTTTTTTATCTTCTTGCGTTTTCACAGTTTGAATTTTGCTGTAGCATTAGCACGAAAAAAAAATATCCAAAAAGGACCGTTTCCATGGTAATGGTCCGTACTGTAAAATCCCGACCGAAGACTAACCAATCAGAACACTCGATTTGGACTGAAGAATTGCTTGCCATATAATAAAGTAGCATACATAGTAATAGGATCTACAGTGGAACCCCAATAAAATGAAACCCTACATGTACACAACGAATGATATTCTTCAGCCCAGTAATAGTAAAATGTATGGAAAAGAACCCTGATAGCAGGAACCCCCATTAGAATGAACACGTTCTGCCAGACCCTTGGCACTTAATCATCACATCGGGGTTATACTTTATTATGAAGCATATTTTCTTTCTTAAGGACAGGAGATATTCAAGTTTCTTTTATTTTACTTCATTTTATTTATTTATTTATTTATTTATTTATTTATTTTTTATTATTTTTTTTTTATTGACAGTTTCAAGTTTCTTAAGGAATTTGCCTACTAATACAAAGGAATTTTTGTACGGATTGTGACTATGTGGAAAAAGCAGATCTTAGCAATTAAGGGCTATCGGGAGATTTCCGAAAAGAAAATTGGGGATAACCATGCATTTTTCAGAGATAATTGAGCTTAAATTTTGAAGAAATTGTCACACATTATTTGTATTTCAACACTTTTTTAGAATTATGGTTGCTTACTTATCTCTGAAAAATGCATGGTTACCCACAATTTTCTTTTTACATTCCAATAACCCTTGCTAAGATCTGCTTCAGGGTTTTCAATAAGGGCCGGCAGCCGGCGAAACTCGCCGGCTATTTCACATGAACTCGCTGCCTATTTGACTGAGAAATCACCTTAAATTTTACTACTGACATGAGAAACATTCACCACAAACACGAGCATTGGATCAGCCAAGATTTATTCATGAAAAATAAAAGAATCTTGCCTCAATTCTGAGTAATTTCAGTGGCGATTTGTGTTTCCTGTTCTGTTCAAATGCCCTAATTCTTGCTTCAGAATGCAGAAAATGACTGTGTTCTAAGAGGCCCAAATTTTCTAAATTTTCCGGGGGAGCCCACCCATGGACCCTCCTACCCTCTGGCACAAGTAGTTCATTCTCTGCCTTTTCCCAAAATTTTGCCACCTACTCAGATTCCTATTGAAAACCCTGTGCTTTCCCCATACAGTCATAACCTTTGCAAAAATACATGTAGCTCTATATTAGGGCTGATTTAGATGGTACGATTTTTGCTTACAACTGCTGTATGCAACTTGCTCACATCATGTCTGCAACATGAATCGTGTCATCTAAATCAGGCGTACAACATCTTCATGACAGTTGCATGCAACACCAAAAATGTCATAGGAATGTGACACGTTTTAAAACCCTATGGCAGTCGTAGCCACACTCAAAATGTTAGAATGACGAGTTGTTTATGATCTTTGCTTGATGCGAGCAGTACGCGCTACAAAAGTCAAATACGACAGTCATAAGCCAAAATTGTACTGTCTAAATCAGCCCTTACATGTAGGAGGCACCATCCTTAGAGCTGGGAAAACATTTTGAAATGCAGGCTCAGCTTTGTACATGGCTCTGTTCCAAATGTGTACATGTACATACATTGCCCCTGCATTGTGACTTAAAATCATAGACTGTTAAAATTCCGCCTCTTTTTGCATAAACATCACAACTTTGACTTCAAAATAGTCAAAGTGATAGCAAATAATAGTGATGGAAATCCAGAACCACTCGTATCTTTGTGATCGTACTACATTGCACTAATTTGATTCAAACTATTAACTAGTGGATTCAATCCACAAGTTGTAATTAACGCCACCAGACGAGTATTTTGTAATTGATTTGCCGATTTTTTTATAAGCAGAGAAATGTCCATATGCATATAAGACTTAAGCTTACATGTCAGTCTTTATACATGTAGAAGCAGCAAAAAGTTCAATCTAACAAACTAGATTTCCTTCAAAGGAACACAAAAGTATAGCCATTTACCTTGAGCTCTTGCCATGATATTTCCGTTCCTGAAATAAGCTTTCACATTCAAGAGAGTTTAACGCCGTTGTGCGATGGTGTCAAAAGAGATAAGAGTGACAACAAACCGCACTTCTTTGCCGCCATGATCCGCCATGTTGCTATGCAAACTCATTCCCAGATCAGCGCGTTTTTGAAATCCGAGCAATCCACGAGCATCACTGGGGTTAGTCTGTGCCAGGCTCTCGGTTAAACCACCCGCTCTCGGTCAGGGGAAATCAGGCGAGCGAAAAACGGCGGGAAAAACGGCGGGCCTAGTTTTTCCCCTGTAGGCTTGAATGAATTCTGCATTTTTGAGCAGAATTTGAGCAGAATAACGGAAAAACAAACAGTGACACTGATGATATGCATAACAGCTGTAAGAAAAATTGAAAACTAAATACAAACCAAACGGCAAATACCCTGTGATTAATGTGATTATTAGCTAAAATGCACTCACATGATCCACTGTCTCGTCTAATATTAGTGATATAAGGTAAGATGAATAACAATTTTGCTAGTTTTAAGGGGTTAGGCCCAGGCTCCCTTCCATATTTGCGTAACATACATAAGGCCCGAAAGGCCGAAACTTTTTTGTGTAACGAGCAGAATTTGAGCAGAATAAGGATGTCCGAGCAGATTTTCAAGCAGAATAAGCGATTTTTACGAGCACTGCCGGCAGGCAGAACAAGCCATTTTAAGAGCAGAGTTTATCCAAGCCTACTCCCCTGCCAAGTTTATAAACTGGAAGGACGGCAATTTTTTTGTTTTATACATTTTTTGCTTTACGTATTTCGTCTTCTGTGTCTTCGTTTCTTTAACTGCCGTAAGGATCAGTCGTTCCTTATATTTTTTTACTCCCCTGCCCCCACGCGTTTTTCGCGCCAGTTTGTTTTCTCTATCCGTCTTTCCGACTATCTTGGAGCCTGGAACAGGCTACACAGCCTACACTGGGGGCAATAAAAGATCGAGTTGGATTGACCGCAGGTTAACCACAGGTTAACCACAGGTATAAGCCAAAGCGTAATATGAGAGTTTGTATGGAACTGAAATAATCGGCGTTTTTCCGCCGAAAATACATTAAAATCGAAAATAAAGTTTGAAAAACCTTACCTGTTGTGCGTTTGCTGTGTTTTTACCGCTTTTCCGAGCTTCTGGAGGCCGTTTTGGACAATTTTTCGACTTATCCAAGTCAGCCCAATTGACTCCCGATAACTCGAACCTTCAAGGGAAATCGAAAAAGGTTCGAGTTATCGCGAGACAGTAGCATCAAAGGAGCAGACACCCATTGCCAATTTAGTTCGAAACGTTGGCTAACTTTTGTAACACTAGAAAGCAAAATATGCCGGAGGAACCTTGACTTGATTAGTCCTTCGTAATCAGTCTGTTTGGCTTTCTCGGCTTGCGAATGCACTGAAACAGTAACTTTTCTCAAAGGTTGCTTCCGAGAGGGGCTAGTTGTAGCTAATTACATGCATGCTTTAATACACGGTTTATGTCAAAAACACATGTCAAATTACGTGCGAGCGATCAGTAAGATAAAATTTTGTATGAAAATGAGCTGAAGGGAAAACGGACTTACTTCGAGTTAACCGCGGGAGGTCGAGTCGAGCCATGTACAGAGGGTAAACTTAGCGTAAATAGCTAAAGCAAATCCAGGGGAAATCAATTTTGGTGCGAGTTACCGGGAGACAACTTTAATTTTTGGCGGGGTTTAGGATATGTGAGTTTGAAAAACTCACGTAAACCCTAACGTACCATTACAAAGGTGCCTAAGAGTAAAATAGCAAAAAAGAAAGAGGATGAAAGGCCTTTGCTCAGAATCATGTCCTTCACTCTTTGAGCTCAGCCCGTTCCCATACTTCTCCGATAACCTCGACTAAAGTACAGCTCCGGCCAAACGCTCAGCCTGCGTGTCTGGCAGGAGCTAAAAGAGGAGAGAAACGGGGACTCAAGAGGGCAAGGCGCCAGTCGCAATCGCGGAGTGTTCTGGAGCGTTTCTTTATTTTTTGAGGGCTAGAGGAGTTGCTGAACGATCTGAAATGGTCGATTTGAGACCTCTTGACAGCTAACGACAAGTGATTCCGCTGACGGTTGACAGTAAAAATATGATGTTTTTCGAAGTTGGATGTTTAAATATCAGGCTGTCTGACTGATGGCAGAGACCCTCTTACCCGTGCGCAAAGATCGATGGAAGAACAACAATACTGAGGTCAGCAAAGGCGTTACTACTTACCTTCTACAAAAAGGAGAAACTTGTAAATTGTAACCCTGAAGGGCTTGCTTTTTGACACACAGCAATGAAAAATCAAGGCAAAAATAATCCAAATCATTTAGTGTAGGGCAAGCAATTCTCAAGGCCAAATGGACCACTCTGACTGCCCATTTCTCGACCAGGAGTTTACAGTACAGGCCATTACCATGGAAACGATTCTAATTTAAGGCAGAATGAACAAAATGAGAAGAGTGAAAAAGATGTCAATTGCTCATAACAAAATGGCTAATAACAAAATGGCTAACCGAAACAACAGCGCAACCGAAGCAAGTTTAAATTCTCCGGCCAAGCCTGGGGAAGCCTATTGTCATTCTACATGAAACTAAGAAAACTACTGTTCAGTCTAACTAACAACATTAAGGCCGACGAGTTCGGCACGCAAGCGTCCGTCCTCCTGGCATGACATCGCGCCAACATTCTTCAGTACGGTCCTGGCGTCCAGTTAGCCAAAAAGTTAGTATATATGATCATTTTCATCTCTGTTTAAACTGAAACTAAATCCTTACATTACTTTAAAATAAACTGGTTGATTTAAAATATAAGATTAAAATTCTGAATTAAACATGGGAAAATAGTATGGATTACACGTACAAATCTCCTTACGCAATAAATGCAGAGCATGCAAGATCATTGTTATTATTACATTCTTGGCTGGTTCCTTGCCGTTCTTTACGGCACTTTGTTATGCTACCGTTTTTATTGCAGTTAAATTACAGCCAAATTACAAGAAAATCACCAAAAAACATTGTAAACATAGTAACAGTTCTCTAATCCGACACCAAAATTGCATCGAGTTGATTTCGTTTCGCTATCAGGAGAAAATTGTTGAGCTCCGTAGCAGTTTCCATAATTTTCAACCGCAAAGAATTTCAGTTTGTTTGTAATGGCTACGCGAGAGCATTTCTTAACCATCTTTTCCATCTGTTTCGAGAACGGCAGTGGCACAAACCAGTTGATGTCATCACGGAAACTTCCGAGAAGAGTCGAAGGAAAGTTACCAAAGCAACCAATTCTATCTAATAAAAACAAAAAGAAAAAAAAGACAACAAAATACCTTGAGAGTCTGGTGAATTATTTATTTCTGACCTTAGCTTTTTTAGGCAATTCACGCTTCTCTCATTTGGTCCGTACCTATAAGTAGGAGTCTATTTCCAGAAAGGTTATAACTCCCATACTGCTTCTAGCTATGAAGTCGATAGACTGGCTGATATTTATTTTGACCTTTTCTTTTGCGAATTCTAATTGCCCTATAGACAGATTGAGTCAAAAGAAATCAAAACCAAAAAAGAAGAACAAGGATGATGTGAAAATATAGCTGCTGAGTTTCTAACAAATTAAATTAAAAATATATATTAAAGAATAATATCCTGAAAATATGTATGTATGCCTGTTAAAATATAGTGACTACCAAAACATCAAATTCCCCGAACGAAATCATGCCAATGTTGGAATTGCTGCGAAATAAATTTACGAAAAATCACAAAGGCTTTAGTGACTTTTGCTTTGACTTTAAAAAAGTTGTAAATATATAAATTTGAATCAGCCCGGATACTCTATGTATACAGTGTAAAACAACATTTGCTGTTTTGTGCCGTTTCTGTACATTACCCACTAACTGATTTATGTGCTGGTACAAACATCGATCAAGTATAACGTCTGAACAATTTTGAACGTAAGAAAATGCTTGCGAGGGGTGAGGAGGGGGTTTACACCTTGTATGGACAGGGAAAGATTTCATGGTAGTCACGTTATGGAAACATTACCTGTCGCAAAGTGAGGATGGATAGGGCAAATTCTCCTTTCAACTACATCGCTAATACCTACCTATACAATGCTTGGTAGTGTTACACGATTTGACATCACTGCGATTTCCTTCGCAAGGTCTTCCTTCCGCAACCCGTGCAGGATTGTCACACTTCCTCTCGCGTGACATGACACCTATTCCGCATGTCACGCTACATTCCGTCCAGTTGCCCCATTCAGACCAACCACCATCGACTGCGAGACATAAAAAGTATAATTTTTGATAAAATAGTTATGCAGGAATCAAGAAACAGGAATCAAGACAAAAGCTACTGACTAAAATCAACGCCATATCGGTGGAAAGCAGATTGCAACTATGTGCTGACAATTGACAAGCAGTCCGTCACTCGAACTTTATTACGTGAACAGCATCAAAAGTCAAAAGGGGATAACAACCATAAGGGAGGGGGGGGGGGAGCTCCTTTATGGGGCCATCTTTCAAAGGGAACATATCTGAAGGGACAATTAATATGGGGAGAGGACTAACTGAACATCAAACTTTGACAGTCCCTCAGTGATAGAACACACCTCAAATTGTTAATAGCGTACAACCCTAGTATTGCGAGAACTTTGGAAGCTACAGTCGAAGCTCTCCTTGCGACCTCTCTCGTAAGCGACCAGCTCTAGTTACGAACAGCATTGTGAAACCTCGTTTGAATCCTCACTTAAACTCTGTAATTAGAAGTTCTCGTAAGCGACCTCTCCCGCAAGCAACTGCGACCACTTTTGTGAATAACCGACTGGTCTTTTCCTTTGTTTATAAGTTCTTGTAATTGAACGCTCAGTCAATGCTTTGAATAAAAGCGCTAATGGTTCGTTCAAAAAAAAAACGTAAGAGTTAATGGTTCGTTCACTTGTCTATACGCGAATAATGACAGAAAGACCGACCGACAGGCACAGGCAAACAGAAAAAAAATCTTCAGAATTTTGGTGGTAACCTGGACATTTGCTCGCAGCACACTCATTCGATTCATAGGTGTGGTTGTAACGGCCCAGTCTCCCACCAAAATACAAAGGTGAGTTCGTGTAGGAACGCTGCGCTCTCCCACAAGTACACAGGGTAACTAGGAACTCCAGCCACACCAGCTGCCAAGGATGGCCCTGTATAGTGCATGGCGGGTGGAGTAGCTAAACGTTCTGGTTTACTTATGGTTAAACCTGTGTTGGGGGCCTTTAGGAGCCCACCCGGTCTTGCTCGAACCCGCCTGAATTTTCAGATAACGGAACTCAACGAACTACCGTCAACTAAATAACACAGGGACATCACACAATAAAAATGGGTGCAATACATTTAGAAACAGATAAGTGGAGAATCCTTGAAGTATTCGACATGAGCTAGAAAGGGTGGCGAACAGAGCCAAAATGTAACTACGGACGTGTCGTTATTTCAACAGGCTGGATTAATAGTTCGGTATTTATTTCCCCAATAAAGGTTGCCTCTGTTCGTAATTTAATCATACAAATAAACAAACATCAACAACCATGTCCGTTGGTTATAATTGTTGACTACAGAAAACAATTCAAAAGACCTAACATAACAATTTTCTCACCTGGACATAAACGCGTGTTGCACACCCGCTGTTCTCGTGTCTTTCCTGGACATGGTTTTCCGCCATATCTAGGCGGCGTGCAGCTCCTTGGTCGAGCTTGAGTCCCGGATTCACAGGTTTTGGTGCAAGGTGTCCAAGCGCCCTAACTAGACCAGACTCCATCCTCTGCAGAATTAGATGGATATGGCTTTGAATTACATTTACATATTTTTGCGATGTGGAAGGAAGGACACTAAACTTGCCAAACAACAACAACAACAAAACAAACAGACGAATAAATAACTTCACCTGCATCTTGCAAGAAAATTACCCTACGATCTCATCTCAGGGGATCTAGTCATTTCCTTACCTGGACATGGACGCGTGTTGCACACCCGTTGTTCTCGTGCCGCTCCTGGACACCACCTCCCGCCATATTGAGGCCGTGGCTGCGTGCAGCTCCAGTACCGATGTTGTGTCCCGGGTCTACATGTTTTGCTACAAATTGTCCATGCCTCCCAGCTAGACCATTGTCCATGCACTGTAGCCGGGAAAAAATAGGGTTGCTTTACAAAATGGAATTAATGCGTAAATATAAGGTGAGGTAAAGTCGCACACGAGCCAAGAAGGCCCACACGGCCGGAGCTTATCCTGGGTTCTGTGGCATGAAGCAACTGAGAGTATTGCTTCTCCCCCCTGGGTGGGATTCTAGTCCATGACAGGGTTAATGTGTAAATATGCATTGCATAAAACTGACTATTCATATCATACAATCAGACGTCATAAGTTACGAGAGTACGCCGTCCCAATCCCAATTCCCAAATAAAAAAAAAAGACGTCTTGTCGACATGGAGAGAAGGACATTGGAATAGGCCAATCTGAAATGGCCAGTGTGCATCTGACATTTTTTGTTGAATTAAGGGGGCTAAACACAAGAGAAATGAAGGAGCCTTGTACCTAGTACCTTCGCCAATTTGAGAGACAGGGAAACAAAAATTTGTATGTTACTAGACATTCCCAAGAAAGAAATTTCAAAGGCAGTATTACACTTGTGACGTTGTCTGTCACGTGACCATAACGTGTTCCTAACTAAGATGAAGAAGGCAATTTATGCAAAGTAGTGTAGATACGTTTGTACTTTTTATTTTTCCTGCTAAAAGTAAAGGGGAGAACGCATATCCAGCCCGTATAATTTACTCCATCGCACAATAGAGCCTGTTGTCATATGATACTCGTTGAAAAATGTTTGGTGGTCTCAACAAAACATTTAGCTCTTTTCAAGACACTAGAGGTACGTCGATAGTGTTTGGCCCGTTCAACTTAACACACGAAATCGTTTAGCTAAGGTTAACTGTTTGCTGTGGAATAATTTCAGAAAGTTCTCCAATTTCTCCCAACTCTCAAGGGAAGTGGATTTTTTTCCAGATCGAAAGGTTCGAAATAGAAAGATTGGTGAAAGGTTTTTTTGTTTGTTTTGTTTTGTTTTATAATACTGAACTGTGATACATATCCTGGCCAAACGCCAACTTTTTTCTTGTAGCAAAACGTACAGTAATTCATTCGGCAAAGTTGATTTCTTAACAAAATTAAATCACAAACTCATACCCACACCATGGTACATGGGGTGAGGAGTGGTGGACCCCCTTTGCCAGATAGCCCTTGATGTTAGCCGTGATGTGTTCTAAAAGATGAGGTAAATATTATGGGTTGTGGCACTGCTAAAAATCTAGTTTTTTAGCAGGCATTGCTAAAAATTAGTTTTTTATGTATGTAGTCTTGTAGTTATTTCGTTTTTTCATGTATGTACAGTCTTGTAGTTATTTTATGTATATGTGTAACAGTTAATTTTATATTTCTGATTGTTATTATAGTTATCTTATAGTTACCTTCAACTGTTAGTTAGGTGTCCCCTATTAGCAGGGGGATTTCCCCTTGCTAGACACCTTAGACACGTCAATAAAGTTTCTATTCTATTCTACTGCTGGGGGCATGTGACATCATTGAAAACTGGAAACAAGATGGCGGCCATCTTTGATTCTATCGACTGTTGGAAATTATCAAAAAAGGAGAAAATTAGAAATTTTCGATGCTATCGACGTAATATATGACGTAATTTAAAACACTTTGCTGCTTTTTGACGACAATGTTTTGCCTTTTTTGCAATGAAAGGTTGAAAAACGCGTTTTTTGTTCAAAAATGGCTTAACCTCTGCTGGTTATGACGTGTACATCGTAACCATAGTAACCGATTCTCGCCAAACTTGTGTCAAGGGCTAACGCTCAAAACGTTAGCTCTCAATCTCTTTACGGTGGCCAATTTACCTCATCAAATCAGTTGATAAATGCAAAGTTTTGTGTTTTGTTTCAATTCGCCACGAAAGCAGCACCACAGTTTTTTTTAGAAACTAACCCCCTTGTTTGTTGGGTCAAAGTGTGTCTGAAAGAATATGCGTACAGCTACTCAAAGCGGCAGGTGCTGATAAAATAATGGTTTTGAAAAAGTTTAAGTAAACTCCCCCCGCTGCCTCCTTGTACGCCCGACAGTCAAGTAAACTTAAGAGCTTTAAAGAGCTACCAAGGTAGAGCTCGTTGTCTATGCAAACGCCATCTGTCTGTTGGTAAATGTGAATATACATCGCGCATTGCTAGTTATATGCACTTACCTGTGATTGGAAGTGTCAAACGAATCTCGCTAGGTCCTTGGAATCTTCTGTGCTGCACCTGTGTAATCCATCTTGGTTTGCGCGCTCCTGCGTATCCCACGAAAGCAAATGAGCCCCGGTAGCTGGTCATGATGGGATCGGTAGCACCCAGTCTTTTGAGAGCGGGGAGAGCGGGTGATATATATCTTGAACCAGCATCATGAATGGCTACTAAAACGATGTTACTGCAGCGAGAGAAGGAAGACTGTCAGCGTTATCATAGACGATTTTCTTTTTTGTTTTTCAGAAAAAATGCAATTACACAGCAACACCTGTGAGAATATAACTGACATTACTTACTCCCCTCTTATACCGTTAAGATAGTTTCTCAACTTGTTGCCAGCGGTGCTATCTCCCCAAGTATCAAATGTCCTGGCTCCAAGGAAAGAACCTACACAAACAAACGGATTTTTTATCTGTCTTTCAAGGCAATACATTTTAAGAACATTGTTTTATTTAAGGTATTAGGACAGGGCAACAAAAATAGAACAACACCAAACAGACAAAAAAAAAACGGCAAAAGCAAACATAAACAAACGACAACAACAACAACAAAAACGTGTCACAATCATTGATTTGTATGAATTTCTTAACAACTACCGTTATTCCTAGGCCAGTTATTAAAGAGAGAGGAGGGTTATTACTTCCCCCTTTTTTTCTTATTCCTGTTCAGGATATCATGTGCCCATATAAACGTTAGCAACCACAAACCTGTGTTCGCGTTCAAAACGACAACGTTGTGTCCTCTGCGAATAGACGAGCGATCCAGTCCATTTACCCAGATGTAAGTCTTTCCTGGATCATCGTGACCTGCACTTCGAATATAGATATCCAGGGAGGAAGCTACAAGCGAAAGAGAGAATAATAAATAGGCTAATCAATTTTTTGTGGCTCATGGAATTGCCCTTGACCACGTACTTGCGGCGACAGCTTCAATTTTCTCGTCGTTTGTTTGTTTGTTTCCTTTTTGTTCTGTTTTTCTTCGTCTTTTATTTTCAATTTTCTCTCTTTTTTCTTGGAAAATATCATCAGAAACGGATTGTCGTTCAGTTGTTCTCCCTTTGAGAAAATCATCTGATTTCTTTCTCTTAATGTTTGGGCAATATTTTGTGTACGAGAAAAGGTTAAATTTGCTTTTGAGCTCATTTTTTACCCAAAAACGTTAAAATCTCTGTGAAGGCCTCTTTAATCTTAAGACATTATTTCCTTAGTTGCAAGAGGGAAACTGGCCTCGTAATTACCTGATCCTTGTAATGCAACTTAACGCTGAATTTAATACTTGACCGTGTTTTCCTCAGTGAATATGTGCAAAACCTTCCACAGCCGATAATAATCATATTTTTTTTTCCTTCCTTTCTGCTTCTTTTGGTGTTTTTTTTTCTAACTTCTCAAGGGCATGTTTGACCAATTTAAGAATGGTAAGGACGTTCAAGAAATATCTATTGACTGTAATTAATCATATCCTTTCTATACCTTAATTTAAAAAAAAATGCCCCCCCCCCCTCCCTTCGACTGGCTACTTACCAGTTGAAAAAAAGGTAAAAATTGCCATCAAAATCACTCTCATTTTGGCCAACTCCTGTCTTTGAATGATTTTTGCTTTGAACTCTATAATTAAGGCTAGTTCAATCTGCCGCGATCGAGCTTTATGTTAAATGAAATCTTGAAACAAGAAAATTTTATACCCAATCTCCATTTGGAACTTCCGCTGTTTTTATTTCGTTTTTAAATGTTTAGAATTCTAATTGCATGCAACATATATAGGGAAATGGTATGATTCAGTCTTGTTTCATCATTAAACGGATGCGGGTACGGATACGTCGGCCATCCTTAAAAGGAATTATAAATTTTCATGTATATTTTTATTCTTATAACGAACTTGGTAAAAAAGGTTTGTGGTTCAGCTTTATAAGATGTGTTTTGGGTTTATTAAAAATATGAAATTAACCTTTGGTGAAAAGAGTTTCTGTACGCCTTTGCACTCTTTATTCTTTTCTTGAAAATAACAACAAAAACAAACAAACAAACAGACAAAACTGAACACGAAGTTGAACTCTTTCAGCATGATGGTAACTGCGTGTTAGCGTTTCTAAGACGGCTTCCGTCTGGCAGGCAGGAATCAAGCGTTTCAGTTGCAGACCTTAGTCTAAAATTACTAAATGTCGGCTATAGAGATATGTCCGAGTTTTTTCTTGACCTTCAAAAATGCATGATCCTCAACTTTAAAGAAAAGATTTAATGTGTAAGATGTAGTAACTTTTGAACGCCTTTGCCTTCTTTGTTTTGAATTCCTTTGAGTTAAAAAAGTAAAGAATCGCACGAAGCTGATCTATTTCAGCGTCATGGAACCTGCATGTCAGCTTTCTAAGAGTTTCCTTTGCAGCAATCAACCATTTCAGTTGTACAGCTTAGTGTCAAAAAGCAAGCAACCGGATGCCGCAAAAAGCTGAGTTCCGGCCATAGCAATGTGTCCTGAGTTGTGTCTTGAGCTTACAAAAATACTAAAAGGAATTGTGGATGAAATAAGAAATAACGATGACCTTCGCATTCGCAGGTAAAGATATCAACTTAAGCAGTTGATAAAAGCACTACCAGAAAGCATTGAGGCTTGAATGGGATTCGAAGCCATGACTTCTTTGATGCCGATGCAGCGCTCTAACCAGTTAAGCTATCAAGCCAACTGGGAGCTGGTCATTTGTGAATTCGCAGTGATCTCATAGGTGGTGAAACAAATTAGAATAAATATATGAAATAATCATATACGTGAATCTTGGATGAAGTAAGAAATGATGATGACCAACACAGGTATCAACTCAAGCAGTTGAAAAAGGAACAACCTTAAAAAATCCAGGCTTGAACGCGATTTTTTCAGGTTGTTCTTTTATCAAATGCTTTGACTGATATCTCCATCATTTCTCAGGATTGAACTTTTCCCATTGCAGAACTTCCCAACTTTGTGACAAAGTTGGTCAACATTATTTAGAGCGTTATTTTCTCTTTTAAAGCATTCTTATCTTCACAAAAAGTACTGAACACGAAGTTGACGTCTTTCAGCGTCATGGAGTCTGCTTTCAGTGTATCTGAACTGAGCTTCCTTTGAAGCAATAAAGATGACATTTGCACAGAGCAGGATTTCGGCCGGATGCAGCGGTAAATGTCCTCAGTCCAAAAGATTAATGTTGAGGGGGAAAGTTAAAAACGTAACCTAAGCGTAAGACTTTTGGATGGGTCACAAAACTGAAGGACGTTTGTGTGAGTTGCACAAGCTACTTTCCCGCGCTACACGAGGCACGATTTCTTGCCAAAATTCGGTTCTGGTCGCGTACCGGCGTCGGGAACGTTCGATAAGAACCAGCTCCACAGGATTTGCTACAAGTACTCCCCTGGCTACCCGCTTCAACCTTTGGAAAACACAAGAAACAATTTTAATTTGTGTCTGCTGGTAAATAAAATGCACAGAGTACACCGAAGAAAAAGTGAAACACGTTTCTACGATCACTATTCACCACTCCCCCCCCCCCCCCCTTTATTTTCTTTCTGCTTTTCTTTTTTTGGAACGTGAAATCAAATGGCTCGGCCGGTTGATAAATGGTCCATCTTGAACCTCTTTTGTCGGTTATACCGGTCGGATCTAACTTTGTTTATGTGAAGTTTGAAAAACCGTCGCGTTAAAAAGGCATTCCCCTTGTTTGCCTCGTTTGAAACGGAAGCTATATCATGCGGTTTCGCAACAATCGTCCCAACTTTGTTGGTCATATAAATTCGAAATATCACCCTCTTTTGCTCTCAATCCATGTGGCAAGCCATGTTTGTGATTCCTTTCATACAAACAGAGTCTTAGTGTCACATTAACTGCAAACGGCAATAACTTAAGCGCTTTGCCGTCTGACGTCTCAATCTTTGGCTAGCAATGACAATTTGGGGGGTGGGGAGGGAGCGAGACACTCCCCCAACCCACCCTCGTAAGGTTTTTTTAACCTTTTGTTGTCAAGAGGATTTATTATCAGCACCTAACCGTTTTCAGTGGCTGTTAGTTTATCCATTGGACACAATTGCTTTTCACAAAACACAAATAGAGTTGTAAAACAGTGCATGGTCAAATGTTATTTTTTGGGTAGACCTCTATGCCAACAAAGTTTTCTGTCATAAATTTCTCTTTTAAAGCAGTTGGCTGAGAATCACCTTCTAGCGCTTCTGCGACGCTGATTACTCGAGTAAAGCTTTGGACAAAAGAAGACGCTCAAGACTGGAAAAAACGAACTTGCATAGAGGACTTGCGATGGATGGGAAAACGGACAAGTACACGCAAGTAAAACAGCCATTTCGCTTCAGCCTGGCGTGTGAACCCATTCGCTAGGCAGTGGCTTCTCCCAAGGAGGGACGGAGGGTGGGCGGGAGGAACGGACGGTGGGGGAGAGGGAGAGGGAATCGGGCACATCTACATGATTTGACATTTCACTGAAAATTGTTCTCTAATCTTTTACCCTTGAGCAGACATTTCCAATCAAATTTACCACCCTAGAGAACTACAGTAAATACCAAGCGTTGATTAATTAGAAAAACCTAAAAAAATAAGTGACTTTACAACTTGCGCAAATGCAAGTGTTGACATCGTTCACACTCTGATGACCAATGACTTCTCAAGGGCAAAAAATGTTGAAATTAGTGATCTTTCGCGTCCTTACCAATATCGACAATGCGAAGATGTCTGCGAATGCGAGCATAAGATTCATGTTAGGAGGACAAAGGACAATACGGGATACTATAATCATGCTTGGTAACCCTAAAATGAGCGCCAAAATTAGAAGTCGTCAGTTAGTTGCCGCTGACCACGTACGCTGAGCCTGCGAATGATGCCAGGAAATTCACAGCGGTCAAACGCACAACGCTTGCGCAATTCCCGCATAATTTTCCAATTGAAAATACTGACAAATGAAGTAACTGACGTCCACAAGCTTTATCGTGGAGAAATTCGGTTTATTAGGACATTTTCTGCATCGTTTTCATGGAAACTTTACGCTCGTACATAGCTCCAACCTGTACATAGCCAACTGGTCTGCCTCCGGCCAGTTGGAATTGTTACTTGTTATTTTCAGTTTGATGTTTCTTTCTAGATATTTATTTCGTATATTTGTTACACGGAGATATTAGCCTTTCTGGCTACTCTAAAATTCGTGTTAAAATAAAGCTTTTTTTTCGTAAACGTTTGAACTGATTCAAATTTCAAGGCTCTGGAAGACCAGAAGTGACGTAACTTTCTGCGTTTGACCACTGTGAAGCCTGGGAAAGCATATCACTGTCAAATTCACAACCCAAGGGAGAACAGTGTTAGTCAAATCCCGTGGATATGCCCTCAGGGGGAAACAACTTACTGGCGTACAGATAAAATGACTTGGCTCTGACAAGCTTCCGTTGACTTGCAATGGGTGGCCAAATTTAGTCTGTTCCAGGCCTTCAGAAAATTAGAAAGGAGCGTGAACTAAGACCTGCGGGATATTAAGGGGAAAAGTTCGCTTCCCCTACTATCTCGGTGCCTGGAACAGGCTAGGCAAAACGCTGAAAAATGTGCGCCAAATTGCGTGCGAACTTGGTGAAAATGAACGCATGGCATCGCAAGTTATCGCAAGTACGTGCAAGATGTGGCGATGACATACGTTTACTTAAAGATGTTCTAAGAATATGCGGGTAGTGATTTCTCCTAGCGACGTAGTTAAAATCGTGAACAGCCAAAAGGCCTTCAAATTGCCCTACAGTAAGAGAAAATGATTTTCCAAGTTCTCACCCTATCTGACTGAAACTCAGATTCCAGCGTACTAAAAGAAGACGCAATAATTCATGCAAGAAACCGCTGCACAAGGATTTAACTCTTGCACCGAAGCCAAACTAAAAACGGCAACAGGCGAAGTAAAAGATTTCCTTTTTGGACACAGTAATGAGAAATAAAGGCGCAAATATTACAAATGTGCAACTGTCTAAATGAAAAAGATATGAATTTATTTTCTTTGAGGTGCGAATTCTTACAGTAATTAACAAATAAAAATAGAATATTAAAATAAACATGGAAAATGGAAAGGATTACATTGAGTCTCCTTTTTGCATAGATGGATAACATGCTAGAGTACTTTTTTGACCCTTTACATGTGTGATTACATTCTAGGCAAGTTGCTTAATACTTGCATTGATATACGATGAAAATATATTCTTTCATAAAATAAAATCAAGGAATTACACAAAGGTCTTCTAAAGTAATAAATGTGGAACATTTATCCCTTTAGAAGTTACACTCTCTCACATTCTAGTGTTACGCGCTAGGTTAAGTTTCCTTACTATTCTTCAAGGTTCTTCGCTGTGCAACCGTTTTGCTAGCAAATTACAACTTAATAAATTACAAGAAAATTTGTTATTATTACTTTTTAGGCTGGTTCCTTGCCATTCTTTATACCACTTTGTTTTGCTACCGTTTTACAGTCAAATTACTAGAAAATCACGAAAAAAAAAACATTATAAACATATAAGTAACAGTTCTTTAAGGCCTATGTCAAAGGTGGAACTTTACATTAGGCCGGATAGGTACATGTAATTTAGATGTTTGATCTAGGCCTAATCCCGACACCAAAATTGCATCGAGTTGACTTTGTACGGCTATCAGGAGAAACCTCTTGAGCTCCGTAGCACTTTCCAGAGTTTTCAACCGCAAAGAACCTTGCAATAGTAACGCGAGGGCATTTATTGACCATCTTTTCCATCTGTTTCGAGAACGTCAGTGGTAGTCAAACCAGTCGATGTCATCACAGAAACGCCCGAGAAGAGTCGAACGAAAGTTACCAATGAAAGCAAAGAAAAAAAGAAAAAAAAAACACCTTGAGAGTCTAAAGAGGCTGTTGAGTTGGGCAATTAACGTTTCTCTCATATGGCCCCTAGCTATAAGCAGGTCATTTTCAGGAAGGTTACAACTCCCATACTAATTCTATGAAGTCGATAGACTGGCTGATACTGGTGTTTCTTTGCAAGTTTTTTTTGTTTTTGCGAATTCTTATTGCCCAAGACAAACTGACTCAAAATAAATCAAACATCGATCCAGTATACCTTTTGACCACGAGCAGTCTCTCTCAACCTCGTTCCCAGGGTCTCTCTCTCCCCGCCCCCCAGAGCGAGAGAAGAGAGACCCTGGTTGGGTCTGGTCACGTGCCCCCCAGAATTTGGGGGGTGAGAAAAAAATCGTTGATGGGAGGGGCGGCTTAGAGTGTTTTTGTCAATACTAAGCCTACAGGAGAGCGTAAAGTGTTGCCACCAAAATAAACACATATTTCACGTGGTTCCGGTATGTTGCATTACGGCCATGTCGCAGTGCAATCCAGTGCTAACGCCGAAAAAAATTTATCAATCGTCCAGTAACAGAAATCCAAGTTGTTGCAGGTTGTGTGGATTTGTTAAAGACGTGAATTATTGCAAAAATCTCTTTGCGGAAGCCAACAAGCAATTGCTTGCCGTGGCCGAGGAGGTTTACGGAAGGCCTCTGCTTCGCAAAGTAAACGAAGAATTAAGGCCACATCTATTATGTAGGCCTTGTGAAAGAAGGTTAAAGAACTTTAAAGAATTTAAGGGCATCATATCTGAAATTCAACGCTACTCCGAAAGAAGCGAACGGGTGAAGCGTTGTATCGATGTGTCGCCGTCTGCGCCCCGGACTTTGAAGACCGCGAAGGATCAGAAAACGAGTCGTCGCGGACTGAGTTTTCCTGCCGTTGCCGCCGAAGAGCAGTTAAGCGTCCAGTCTTGTACAGAAAAGGAGGTTAGAACAGGAAAATGATTTTATATTGCTCCGATATTGAATATTTTACACGAACGACAGCAGTCGGCCGCGCGTTATGTTTTTTCATGTTGTTGACAAAATTTAGACAACTTAAATTTTCTCGCTCTTTCATTCAGGATGACCTTGAGGTGCTGGAGATTTCCCAACCCTGGAATCTGCAGGAAAGTGAAGTGAAAAAAAAAAAAAAAAAGAAGCTCAGCCAAATATATTTTTAAGCTTGTTTTCATTCATTCAATTCGCTAGTAGTTTGGCTCTAGACTTGTGAAATAAAATCAGAATTTATACTGGCGTGTAAGCTTACCGTATGTGTATTCGCTCTACCAGTTCGTTGTTTATTTCTTCATCGATTTCTATGATATTTCTTTTTCTGTAGCTTGACCAACCAGAGCCGCTGGAAAACCTTCAGGCCAGCAATCGGCAGGAAAGTTTTGTTGAACCAAAAGTACATTTATTTTTAGGAATGCTTTCAATTATTCAGTTCACTTAGGTTGGCTACTTGTGAAATAAATATAGAATTGCAGCCATGTTTGGATGGCGTTGTTTATTTCATTATTCGTGTTGATTTCTTTTTCTGTAGAGCCAGCCGCTATCCGAAGAAGAAGTTCTTAAAAAAGTTCTCGCTGAAGTAGAAAAGGAGTTGATAGAGGTGGCGCGAAGAGTGACTAAATCTGTACTCAGGGAGCGTGGATTTACCGGAATGAGCACTCTAAATTTCGAGGAAGTGGTCAAAGAAGTACGGAGTCAGTGCCCTACAGTTTACAAGATACTATCTCAGATGGTCCAGCTCTGCATGGACCCCGATAAAAAGAAAGCTCCTTTGGCTCTTATTTATGGCATGATTATCAAGAGGTGTGTTTTGTATTACTGTGTTCTGCAGATTGCAGTGTACTGTTTACATGTACTAATAAAAAACAATGTCAAGAGCACATTTTGTCCATAAATGATACAGTATTATATATTGCTTCTACTTAAGAAACAAAAATTATATCATTTTTGGTCACTATGTTGTAAATCATTTTTGTTTAGTATTATTTATTACTGATGTGCGAAAACAATTTGGTATTTCGCATCTCGAAGTTCCGCGGGGTTTGCATCGCTGGAATCGAGTTCCAAATCCTCATTCTCTCCTTTCACGCTTAATACAGTGGCTTTCACGTTGCCCTCTTTCAGTCTTCTTATTTGATCTTTGATCAGTGCATTTAACGGCGAAACAACAATGATCACAGGAGATGGCGCTACTCGACTTTCACACTTCATTTTGTCGAGGAATAGCGAAGGTAGAAGATGGAATATCATGGACTTTCCATATCCCGTCGGTAAAACGGCAACAACATCTCGTCCACGATAAAATGCCTCGAGACAAAACACTTGCTTGACTTTGAAATTTATGTTCGAATAGATGCTATTCGAAACGGCGGCCTGAAGACTGCTGTAAAACATGACACGTTTAATGGCGGTCGGAGCGCGCGAGTGATAGCCTCGTTTTGAAATCGACAAACGACAACGCGACAAAATACTTGACATTAGGGGACCCCTCCCTTATGTTCTAATTTGTCCAGGAGGCACGTGACCAGACCCAACCAGGGTCTCTCTTCTTTCGCTCTGGGGGGCGGGGAGAGAGAGACCCTGGGAACGAGGTTGTGTCTCTCTTTGATTTCCGCTCAGGGATAGTCGAGCTCGAGGGAAACGAACAAGCGAGCGGGCGCGAAAATCGCCCGCAGGCGATTTCGCGCTCGCTGGCATGTTTGTTTTCCTCGACTATCCCTGAGCGGAAAGAGAGACTGCTCGTAGTCTACCAAACTCGAAGGTAACAAAATGTCTGCAAGGGAGGAGGAGGAGGGGTTTAAACCTTGTATTAACAGGCAATATTGGTCATAGCACATAGTCACGTTATGGAAACATTACCTGTTGCAAAGCTATGACGGATAGGACAGATTTTCCCTTTAAATTAAAGTCATTTATTCTACACCGCTAATACCTACCTATGCAAAGCCTGGTAGTGTTGGTGTTACACGATTTGACATCAAAGCGAGTTCCTTCGCAAGGCCTTCCATCGCCTAACGGTGCAGGACTGTCACACTTCCTCTTGCGTGACATGACACCTATTCCGCATGTCACACTACATTCCGTCCAGTTGCCCCAGTCAGACCAACCACCATCGACTACGTGACATAAAAAGTATAATGTTTGATAAACGGGCAGTGTAAAACGCAGACTGCGGACTGATTGCGGAATATTGTTTTCTCGTTCTTGAAACAATGGAACTATTGTAGTCACCCGCTCATTTGCATGGTGAAAACAATAGTCCGCACTCTGCATTTTACACTGACCGGTTTGATAAAGTAGTTATGTGTTGTTTTTGAAACAGGAATCAGGACAAAAGCTACCAACTAAAAACAACGTTATATCGGTGGAAGGTAGCAGGTTAAACACTTTCAGACTGATGTATTAACTATGACAATTGACAAGCCGTCTGACACTCGAAACAATGGGGTGACCTTTCAAAGGGAACACCTTTGAAGGGACAATTAATATGGGAACAGGACTGAACATCAAAATTTCACGGTCCCTGTAAGGGAACATTCTTAACCGCGACCGTCGGACAGACAGACAGACAGACAGACAGACAGACAAAACAATCACAGTGGACCACAATGAATAAAATTGCCTCGGCATTTTGCTGTTAACTTAAGCGTTCTGCGCGCGGAGACGATTGTAATGATGATCTTCTAATAAAAACTTTAAAGAAACGTCATACACGTTATTTGTGCACGAGCGAGATTTGTGGGACTAAAATGATCTAAACTAATTGATGATCTGTGCCTTTCGCCTTACATTTCGTTTAGGGAGTTCAAACTCTCGGTCTTGTTTGGCCTGAAACTCCCATGCGTTCTTTCGTCAGCCATTTTCGGGTAATTTAGAAAAAGCGTGCTTTAAATATTGCAAAATGATTGTTTTAGTCAGTCAACTTTACAGACTTCAGGCTTTTCCTCTCTAATTCCGGCGCGTTCATTGAGCGCTCATACTTGAATACATCGTAGCCCACCATAGTATCTCGTTGATATGCGCATATGTCCGGTCATTCTGCCCAATGGAAACAAAAACATTCCTCAGAATTTCATTAATAACCTGGAAATCGGTTCACCATGTTCGCAGCACACTCATTCGATTCATCTCCGACCAAAATACGGAGGTGAGTTCGTTCAGGAACGCTACGTTTCTCAAAAGGTTTTACCACAGGGCAACCAGGGAACCCAGCCACACCAGCCGCCAAGGCTGGCCCTGTGTAGTGCATGGAGAGTGGAGTGGCTAGACTTTCCGGTTAACTTGTGTTAAATGAACCTGTGGTGGGGGCCTTTGGGAGCGCATTCGGTCTTGCACGAATCCTCCTCCATTTTCAGAAAACAGAATCTTGCTTTCCTTATTTTAATAACACCAGTAACACTGCAAGGTGCGGACACAAACCAACTCGACGAACTACCGTCAACTAAATAACACAGAGAGGATAATACGTTAAGACATGGGTGCAATACGTCTAGAAATAGCTTAGAGGAGGATACGTAGGTAAGTGTCCGATATAGGCTACCCATTCTGGATCAATAGGTCGGTATTTATTTCCCCAATAAAGGTTGCTTCTCTTCGAAATTGAACCAAACATCAACAACCATTTCCGTTGTTTATAATTGCTGACTACAGAAAACAATTCAAAAGACCTAAAAATAATTTTCTCACCTGGACATAAACGCCTGTTGCACACCCGCTGTTCTCGTGTCTTTCCTGGACATGGTTTTCCGCCATATCTAGGCGGCGTGCAGCTCCTTGATCGAGCTTGAGTCCCGGATTCACAGGTTTTGGTGCAAGTTGTCCACGTGCCCCAACTAGACCAGACTCCATCTTCTACGTTATTAGAAGGATAGATGTTAACGTTGTTTCTTTACCATTTTTTCTCTTTGAATTTCTTTCTCTTCTCTTCTCTTCTCTTCTCTTCTCTTCTCTTCTCTCTCTCTCTCTCTCTCTCTCTCTCTCTCTCTCTCTCTCTCTCTCAAATGCAGTTAAGCCTATTAATATACGATACAGTGAATCGAAATGTACCTAGTTACTTAAGTGCTCTTTTCTCGAATGCATGTGAGAACAACCCTTACAAGTCTAAGCTAAGAAATACGGAATATAATGTTGTACTGGACCATGTTCCAAAACAGAGTATTATAAAGGCTCTTTCTCATATAGAGGAGGAATACTCTGGAATTCATTACCAACTGACATAAAAACGTCCGAATCTAAAACTATTTTTAAAAGAAAACTGGCTAATAGGCAAGCAAACTGTTGACTAGTTTTTATTATCGGTATATATTTTTAGTGTTACAGTATTTACTTCTGTTTCAATACGGCTTTCATGTAAAGAGGTTTTTTGCAAACTTATGAAATTACCGTATTCAAATAAAGTGAATCAATCAATCTCTCTCTCTGTCTTGCCAACAACAACAACAACAACAACAACAACAAAAACAAACAAATAAAAACATGTAATGTAATGTAAAACTTTATTTAAACACGGAAAATCACCAGTTGAGCTAAAAAGAAGTAAAAAGCTTTACAACTGGTTTACAAGATTGCCGTGTGGGAATCCGATAAGTCAGATACCTGCTTGACGTTTCCTTTAAACTGAGCAATAGAGCCCGCTTCCTTTAATTATTGGGGCAAATTATTCCATAGACAGGCCCCCTCTACAACAATAAAAAATATTGCAAAAAAATTCCCTAAGATCTCATCTCAGGGATCGAATCATTTCCTTACCTGGACATGGACGCGTGTTGCACAACCGCTGTTCTGTTGTTGCTCCTGGACACCACCTTCCGCCATATTGAGGCCGTGGCTGCGTGCAGCTCCGGTATCGACTTTTTATCCCAGATCTACAGGTTTTGCTACAAATTGTCCATGCCTCCCAGCTAGACCATTCTCCATGCACTGTACCGGGAAAAAATACGGTTGATCTCACAATCTGACGGCGTCATAAGTCGCATGAGTACTCCCACCCCACGCCACATAAAAATGATGTTTTAGCTTGCTTTGTGATCAGACCAGTGTATGTTACTAGAAATTCCTAAGAAAATAATTTCAAAGGGAATATTACACTTGTGATGTTTTCTGTCACATGTCCAGGACGTGTACCTAACCAAGGTAAAGAAGGCCATTTATGTTCAAGGCGTAATGTAGAGACCTTTGTACTTTTTTAAATCTTTCTTCCTGCTAAAAGTAAACGAGAAAAACTATTGCTTAAAAATTTGCTGTCTCTTGCTCAGCATGCCGGAAGAAAGGGACAACATTTCAGTAGTGCGTTTTCACAGGCAACGCAAGCTCTACAACTTTGTAATGTGGGCGCCTCTAAAACGTCGCGAAAATAACACTGATTTCATACTAGCGTAGATTATAAGGGTTTGTACGGGGATTTAAAAAATGTATCAGTAATTGAAAATAATGATTGAAAAATGATTAATTAAAGTAAAGTTATATTGCGTCACCTTTCCCGCGTGGTTTACAAACAAGTATTGGATGAGGTTTTTTATTATATCCGGAATAATCAAGGTCGAGGTAACTGTTATCAGGTGAGGCCGGAGGC
The DNA here is from genome assembly GCA_964030785.1 of Siderastrea siderea. NCBI lineage: Eukaryota > Metazoa > Cnidaria > Anthozoa > Scleractinia > Rhizangiidae > Siderastrea > Siderastrea siderea. The sequence goes on along the minus strand of OZ034966.1, from coordinate 72,582,178 downwards.
TTCGGCTGATAACACTTACCGAGACCTTGATTATTCCGGATATCGCAAAAACCGAATCTAATAATCGTTTTGTTATACATTGTTTTACAGGTAAACAAAATAGCGGCAAACAATTTCAACATTTGTGTCCTTCTTGTCTTCCGGCTTCTGAACGCTTTTTTCCCGCTTTTTCCCCGCTTTTTCCCTTAAGGTATTCGTGGAACAGTTCCTTCGCAATTTTTGTCAGTCTTCTTTTGTTTTCCGAGTCTTTTTGTTTCAGCAATTTTTCAATTTCTTGCTCGGTTGAAGAAGCGAATCGACGAGCCATGAGTTTACTTCGCTTTCAGATGCCTCCCACATTGCCCTTGGATTGCTCAACAGATTATTGCTCAACAGATTATTCACTAATCTGCTAGCAGATTAGTGAATAATCTGTAGGTTGCGCTGATTCCCAGAATTAACTGTAGGCTCTTAGCCAATGAAAAGACAGATAGTGACTACAATGTATAATAATTTGTGTTATTTGCGTTGTGTACTTGGGTTGTTTTAGAGCGATTTTAGTGGTTTTTAGTTTCACCTTATCATAGTTTATAGTACGCAGGCAACCCGAGCGCTACGAATGTTTGTATGTCGCTTGTAATGTATAAAGCCGACACACACTAGGGAACATGTCGTGGGGACATGTAGCGGGGACATGTTGCAGCGACTGTTTTCCTCGTGTAACATCCCCGTTTTTGCGAAAACGTTCCGTTGCGGGGACGGAATTTCGACGCCGCAACGTGTTGCATAAAATTCTGTTGGTTTGAATTCGTGCGTCATCTGAAGCGGGGACAAAATGACCCTAATTTTCAATGTCGCATCGTGTGCACTGCTCTTGCAAACTTTCCCCGCTACAAAATAGCGAGCACCAATAAAAACGCTCCATTGGCTATCCCATAAGTCGTAATTCTGCCCCCGCAACAGAACTTTTTTCGCAAAAACGGGGATGTCACACGAGAAAATTGTCGCTGCAGCATGTCCCCGCTACGTCTCCCGCAACATGTCCCCTATTCACCTTGTAATGTCCCATATACATTATATACCGAGAGGACAAATGCGAAGATAAAACTGACTGGAATCACGCTGAAAGAATCAAAATACACAACGCAAACACTTCAAATATATTACGGAGGCAAGGTGAAGCAATTTTGCTGCACTTTTGACTTTATTTTAACCCCTGTAAGTTTGTTAAATCCGCATACCAACCCGAATAATTTACGCCATTGTGCAGGAAGGATTATCATTCAAAGACTGTTGAAATACCGTAAACTGCCGCTTATAAGCCCCCCCCCCCCCCCCTCCGGTTATAGGCCCATCTACCTGTAAACAAAGAAATACAGCCGGTTATAGTCCCGCCGGATATAAGCCCTCCTCTAGTTTCCCTTGTTTCCTTACTATTGAGCACTCTCACAGAACACTGCGAAGATGAACTCTGAGCTCCTGTCTTGTGTCGACACACTTGTGTCTGAGCTCCTGTCTTTAAAAGATAGCCTGTGATGTGCTCTAAAAGTTGAGTTTTATATTGAGTTGCGTCGCTGCCAGGGGCATGTGGCGTCTTTAAAAATGGGGGCCAAGATGGCGGCCATCTTAAATTCTTAGATTCTTGCCAAGCCTGTGTCAAAATGTGTCTGAGAAGTCTGTGATCTACATCTACTATAAACGGCAGGTGCTGATTAAAAGAAAAAGGTCTCAAAATTTTTAAGAAAAAGGGTAAGTAAGCCTTAGAGTATTGAAGAACTACCAAGATAGAGCAAGTTGTTTATGCAAAACCGACGACGTCGTCTGTGCTTAATGTGATTATACATCGCGCATTGCTAGTTAGATGCTTTTACCTGTGATTGGGAGTGTCAAATGAATCTCGCTAGGTCCTTCGAATCTTCTGTGCTGCACCTGTGTAATCCATCTTGGTTTGCGCGCTCCTGCGTATCCCACGAAAGCAAATGAACCCCGGAAGCTGCTCATGATGGGATCAGTAGCGCCCAGTCTTTTGAGAGCGGGGATAGCGGGTGATATGTTGTTTGAACCAGAATCATGAATGGCTACTAAAACGATGTTGCTGCGGCGAGAAAAGGAAGACTGTCAGAGTTATCATAGATGACTTTTTTTTGTTTTTCAGGAAAAAAAATGGGTGAGAAAAGAACTATCACTACTTACTCTCCTCTTATACCGTTAAGATAGTTTCTCAACCTGATGCTAGCGGTGCTATCGTCCGTAGTATCAAATGTCCTGGCTCCAAGGAAAGAACCTGCAAAAACAAACGGCTACAGTATTAGTCTTTCAAGGGCAATACATTTTCAGAAGAACATTGTTTTATTTAAAAAAGATATGAAGACAGGGCAGCGAAGATAAGACCAATACCAAAGAGAAAAAACGAAACAAAAAACGGCAAAAGCAAACATAAAAAACAGCAACAACAAAAACAGGTCACAATCATTCATTTGTATGAATTTCAGAAGAACTACCGATATCCCTAGGCCAGATATTAAAGAGAAATGAGGAATTCCTGTTCAGGATATCATGCGCCCTTACTCAGTAAACACAAACCTGTGTTAGCGTTCAAAATAACAACGTTGTGTCCTTTGCGAATAGACGAGCGATCCCGTCCATTTATCCAGATGTAAGTCTTTCCTGGATCATCATAACCTGCACTTCGAATATAAATATCCAGGGAGGAAACTACAAACAAAAGAGAGAATAATAAATAGGCTAATTAATTTTCTGTGGTTTATGGAATTGCCCTTGTACTGTACTTGCGGCGTCAGCTTCAATCTTTTTTTTTTTCGGAAAACACTTTTACCTGCGACTGAGCTGTGTCTTCGTGTTACAAATCTTGAAAATATAATTTATAAAATAAGGATATGTCTATTGGGATTGGCGGTTTCTGTGTTATCGGCTGGGACCTACATAAAAGGGTAGACGTTGTTTTCCGGAAACACTTTTATCCCCGATCAGCTTGTAAGGAATACTCTTTTACCAGTGACCGAGCTGACAATTCTATTACTATTTAAATGTAATCTTAAATATTGGCAGTTTCTATGCTATCGGTTTGGGTCAGGTAACGGTACCCTCCCAGGCAAACGTCAGTATACATGTAATTTTAAAAGACAAACAATGAGAATAAATGTGGATTTATTTAAAAAAAAGGAAAAAAAAAACTTTATATGACAAGTTTGACTTGCGCAACGTTATTGCTGTTGTGAAATAGTCAGTATATCACAATTACTATAGTTCCATATACACATTCGATGGTTTAACACATAATACGCGCGGGTATTTTGCGAGTTGCGTAGTATTTTACTTGAGTAGTATTTTACTTATTCCACTTGAAAAAATCACGTCAAAATTTTTTTTTTCAGTCCTTCGCCCAGAAAACCTGTGAAACCTGGATTTTGCAGTGCAATTAATACATAATTTTACTGTGTAATACCGTGGCATATTCTGCCCGTTCTCTTGACCTTATATGGTAAAATGGCGCAAGAGTGGAATAATAAATTGTTAACTAGTATGCGGAAAGTCACAAGGGATACATCTGTAACCGAGCTCAAGAAAGTAGGCGATAGCAAATGACTCACGGAAGCAATTTGATCCAGGGGAATAAGTTTGATATTAAAGGGCTTTGCACCTATTTTTAGGATTACTCAAAAAAGCTAAAAGAAATTTTGCAATGAGAGAAACCATACAATATTGGTCACGGTTGACTATCAAATCTCTGAGCTTTGTTTAATTGTTTTTGGCTGCGGATCGCTAGGATGGAAGTATATTGCAACTTAAAACAATAAGGCTAATGTTTTCAATTGTCTTCATTTTTTCTTGGAAAAATCACGAGAAACTGATTGTAGTTTAGTTGTTCTTCCTTAGAGAAAATCATTTGATTTCTTTCTCTTGATGCTTGGGGACTACTTTGTGTACGAGAAAAGGTTAAATTTGATTTTGGGCTTATTTTTGGCTCAAAAACGTGAAAATCTCTGTGACGGCCTCTTTAATCTTAAGACATTAGTTTCCTCCGTTGCAAGAGGGAAACTGGCCTCGTAATTACCTGATCCTAATGTAATACTAGCAGTTAACGTAATGCAACTTAACGCTGAATCTAATACTTCACCGTGTTTTCCCCAGTGAATATGTACAAAACCTTCCACAGCCGATAATCAATCTTTTGTGTCCTTCCTTACTGTTTCTTTCAGAGTTTTTTCTAACTTCTTTACTCTGGATGTAATTAAGCAGCCTATCTTTCAGTCGTATGTATATATTTATATTAGTGAACTTCATAATGCTATCAATTAATTAACTTTATATTTTTTATTATCTCCGAGCTTCACTGCAAACATTTTTCTTTTTAGTGTTGTATTTTATTTATTTTACTCGATTCATTAGCTATCTAAGCTAGGAGCCTAATAAGCTCCATAATTTCGAGTATAAATAACTCTATCTACCTATCTAAACTTCTCAATGGCACGTTTGACTAACTTGAAAATGGTATAGGCGTTCAAGAAATATCTATTGTAATCAATCAAATTATGTATTTAACAAATTTCCTCCAGTTTTGCGTGGTATGGCCTCTTATTTCCCACGATTTTCGTCATCTAGCCGTCAAAACAAGTTGGCGAGATGACGAAAACCGTGGGAAAAAAGAGGCCAAACCACAGAAAACTAGAGGAAATTTGTTTTTTACCACAGAGAAAAAGTTTTTTAAGCGGTACGAGCCTACTTGTTGGCGCGATCCGTGGTATGGACTCTCATCTCCCAAGGCTCTCGACCGATCAGAAAACGAGAAATTGATAGGATGTGGTAAATATATATATATCTATCCTTTATCTACTTTAATGAAAAAAATATATGTCCCTTCCCCGCCCTGACTGGCTACTTACCAGTTGAAAAAGAGATAAAAATTGTCATCAAAATCGCTCTCATTTTGGCCAACTCCTGCCTTTGAATTATTTTTGCTTTGTACTCTATAATTAATTCTAGTTCAGTCTGCCGCGATCGAGCTTTATGTTAAATGAAATCTTGAAACAAGAACATTTTATACCCAATCTCCATTTGGAACTTCCGCTGTTTTTATTTCGTTTTTAAATGTTTAGAATTCTAAATTGCATGCAACAAATTAAAATAGGGAAATGGAATGATTCAGTCTTGTTTCATCATTAAACGGATGCAGGTACGGGTACGTCGTGCCATCCTTATAAGGAATTATAAATTTTCATGTATATCTTTATTCTTATAAGGAACTTGGTAAAAAATGTTTGTGGTTCAGCTTTACAAGATGTGTTTTGGGTTTATTAAATATATGAAGTTAACCTTTTGTACAAAGAGTTTTTGCACGCCTTTGCACTCTTTATTCTTTTCTTGAAAATAACAGCAACAAAAAACAAACAAACAAACAAACAGACAAACAAACAGACAAAACTGAACAGGAAGTTGAACTCTTTCAGCATTATGATAACTGCGTGTTAGCGTTTCTAAGACGGCTTCCTTTGCAGGAATCAAGCGTTTTAGTTGCAGACCTTAGTCTAAAAAATCTAAATGTCGGCCATGAAGAAATTTCCGCGTTTTTTCTCGACCTACAAAATTGCTAGTCTCCTTCGCAGCCGTTTTTAGGCTCGTTGCGTGACGACCCTAAAAACGGCTGCGAAGGAGACTACAAAAATGCATGATCCTCAACTTTAAAGAAAAGGCGTTTCTAAGAGTTTCCTTTGCAGCAATCTACCGTTTCAGTTGTACAGCTGAGTGTCAAAAAGCAAGCAACAGATGCCGCAAAAAGCTGAGTTCCGGCCATAGCAATGTGTCCTGACTTATATCTTGAGCTTTACAAAAATATTGAACGTGAACAGCCGACGAAATAAGAAATAATGATGACCTTCGCAGTCACAGTTAAAGATATCAACTTAGGCAGTTAGACCTACCAGGAAACATTTAGGCTTAAACGGGATTCGCCGAATCCATGTCCTCTGTGATACCGGTGCAGCACTCTAACCAGTTGAGCTATGATCTCGTAGGTGATGAAACAAATGAGAATGAATGCATGAAATAATCATATACTTGAAGTGCGGATGACCAACGCAGGTATGACCAACGCAGGTATCAAAATAATAAAAAAGAACGACTTGAAAAAATTCAGGCTTGAGCGCGATTTTTCAGGTTGTTCTTTTATCAACTGCTAAAATTGATATCTCCATCATTTCTCAGGATTGAGCTTTTCCCATTACTGGAACAAGGTTTTTGGTCAACGTTATTTAGAGCAACATATTTAGCACACCTTTTCTCTTTTAAAGCACCCTTCCCTTTAATTACAAAAAGTTTTGAACAAGAGGTTGACTTCTTTCAGCTCCATGGAATCTGCCTTTCAGTGTATCTGAACTGAGCTACCTTTGAAGCAATGCAATAAACGTAACTTGCACAGCTTAGTTTCCAATAACAGGCAAAGGATGCAACAGAAAGCAGGATTTCGGCCGAATGCAGCGGTAAATTTCCTGTGTCCAAAAGATTAACGCTGAAGGGGGAAGTTAAAAACGTAACCTAAGACTTTTGGATGGGTCACAAAACTGAAGGACGTTTGTGTGAGTTGCACAAGCTACTTTATTGCGCTACTCTAGGCACGATTTTTAGCCAAAATTCGGCGCCGGTCGCATACAGCTTCCGGAACGTTCGATGCAAACCAGTTCCACAGGAGTTGCTACAAGTACTCCCTTGGCTACCCGCTTCAACTTTTGGAAAACACAAGAAGCAATTTTAATTTGTGTCTGCTGGTAAATAAAATGCACAGAGTACACCAAAGAAAAAGTGAAACACGTTTCTACGATCACTATTCACCACTCTTCCCCCCCCCCTTTATTTCCTTTCCTTCTCTTTTTTTTGGGGGGGGGACGTGAATTCAAATGGCACGGCCGGTTGATACACGGTCCATCTTGAACCTCTTTTATCAGTTTGACCGGTTGGTTCTAACTTTGTTTATCTTAAGTTTGAAAAACCGTCGCGTTGAAAAGGCATTTCGCATTTCGCTTTTGTCTCGTTTGAATCGGAAACTATATCATGAGGTTTCGCAACAATCGTCCCAACCCGTGTTGATCATACCAATTGGAAACATCACCCTCTTTTGCCTGCAATCCATGTGGCAGGCCATTTTTGTGATCCCTTTCATACGAACAAAGTCTTAGCGTCACATTAACTGCAAACGGCAATAAATGAAGCGGTTTGCCGTCTGACGTCTCAACCCTTGGCTCGCAATGACAATTTGGGAGGGGAAGGAAGAGAGAGACACTCCCCCAACACACCCTCGTAAGGTTTTTTAAACCTTTTGTTGTCAAGAGGATTTATTATCAGGACCTAACCGTTTTCAGTGGCTGTTAGTTTGTCCATTAGACACAATTGCTTTTGACAAAACACAAATAGAGTTGTAAAACAGTGCGTGGTCAATTGTTATTTTTGGGTCGGCCTCTATGTCACTGAACAAATTCTTCTGTCATCAATTTCTCTTTCAAAACAGCTGGCTATGAATCACCTTCTCGCATTTCTGCGACACCGATTACTCGAGTAAAGCTCTGGAAAAATGAAGACCGAACTTGCATAGAGGACTTGCGATGGATGGGAATATGGGCAAGTACACGCAGATAAAACAGCCATTTCACTTCAGCCTTGCGCGTGCACCCATTCGCTTGGCACTGGTTCTCCTAGGGAGGGAGGGAGGGAGGGAGGGAGGGAGGGAGAGGAAAGGAGAGGGAATTAGGCACACCCACAGGATTTGGTATTTCACTGAAAAGTGTTCTCAATTTTTTACCCTTGAGCAGACATTTCCAATCAAATTTACTACCCTAGAGAACTATAGTATTACCAAGCTTTGATTAGAAAAACCGTACAAAATAAGTGACTTAACAACTTACAAATACAAGTGTTGACGTCGTCCACACTCTAATGACCAATAACCCACATTAAATTATGTTCTCTAAAACAAGAAAGATGCAATCTAGCTATTATCGAAAAAGTAAAAAAAAAATGCTGAAATTAGTGATCTTTCAGGGCCTTACCAATATCGACAACGCGAAGATGTCCGCAAATGTGAGCACATAATTCATATTAGGAGGACATTACGGGATACTATATGTTTGGTGACCCTAACATGAATTTATACCAAATGTGCGCCAAAATCAGAAGTCGTCAGTTAGATGCCGCTGACCATGTACGCAGAGCTGCGAATGCTGCCCAGGAATTTACAGTGGTCAAACGCACAACGCGTGTGCAATTCCCGCCATAATTTTCCAAAGGAAAATTCCAACAAAGTTTTACTTAGCCGCAACTAAATGATGTTTCTTAAAACTTAAGCTTTTTACGTCAAGTGTGTGTGAAATGAAGTAACTGACGTCCACAAGTTTTATCGTGGAGAAATTGGGTTTATCAGGACATTTTCTGCATCGTTTTCATACGAAACGTTTGAACTGATTTAAACTTCAAGGCTCTGGAAGATCAGAAGTTACGTAACTTCTTACGTTTGACCACTGTGAAGCGTGGGAAAGCATTAAATTGTTAAATTCCCAACCCAGGGGAGAAAAGTGTTGGTCAAAGCCCGTGGGTATGCCCCCAGGGGGAAACCACTTACATAGCCTAACCAAACGTAGCCTGTTCCAGGCCCTCAGATAGTAGGGACGGCGAAAATTAGAAAGGAACGCGGACTAAGACGTGCGGGATATGGAGGAAAAAAGTTAGCCTCTCCTACTATCCGTGGGGGCGCGGCAGTGTAGTGGTTAGTGCGTTGGACTTCAGCTCTGAATGTCGGTGATTCGACGCCCAGTCCCTGCCATCGTGTTCTTTCCTTAGACAAGAATATTTACCCAACTTTGTCTCTCTCCACCCGGTTGTATAAATGGGTACCAGAGAAATACTGCTAGGGGTAACGGTGCGATGGACTAGCATCCCATTCCGGGGGGATGGGGAGCAATACTCTCAGTTGCTTCATGCTACAGAAACCGGGATTAGCTCCGGCCGTATGGGCCACCTTGGCTCGTGTGCGACCTTACTTTACCTCTCCTACTATCTCGAAGCCTGGAACAGCCTAAGCAAAACGATGAAAAATGTGCGCCAACTTGCGTGCGAACTTGATGAAAATGAACTTATGGCATCGCAAGTTATCGCAAGTACGTGCAAGATGTGGCCAAAAGAAGTCACAAGTTTTATTTATTTAGAAACTTCCTTCAGTGCTCACTTACAAGAATACAAGAAAAAATGCGATTATAGCAACGAGCACGCAAAAAGGTGAGCAGGACGAGGGGCCGTGCGCACGAAAAATGTGGTCAAACGAAGAGACAAGTGTTATTTATTTAGGAACCTCCATCAGTACTCACTTACAATAAAAATTCAGTTGTGGCAACGAACACACAAGACAAAGTGAACAGGATGATATATAATTACTTAAAGATGATCTAAGAATATGCAGGTAGTGAGTTCTCCTAGCTACGTATTTAAAATCGTCAACAGCGAAAAGGCCTTCAAATTGCCCTACAGTGAGAGAGAACGATTTTCCAGGATCTCACCCTATCTAGATCTAAGTAAAACTCAGAGTCCAGCACGCAAGAATCCATGCAAGAAATCACTGCAAAAGGATTTTTTCTTGCGTTGAACACAGATTAAAAAACGGCAACAGCAGTAGTAAAAGATTTGCTTTTTTGACACAGTAATAAGAAATAAAGGCAGAAATAATATAAATGTGCAACTGTATAAATGAAAATCATATGAATTTATTTTCTTTGAGGTGTGAGCTCTAACAGTAAGTAACAAAGAAAAATAGAATATTAAAATAAACATGGAAAATGGAAAGGGTTACATTGAGTCTCCTTTTTGCATAGATGGATAACATGCTAGAGTATTGTTACATGACCCTTTACATGTGTGATTGCATTCTAGGCTAGTTGCTTGCATTGATATACAATGAAATATATTCTTTAATAAAATAAAATGAAGGAATTACACAAAAGTCTTCTAAAGAAATAAATGTGAAACATTTATCCCTTTAGAAGTTACACTCTTTTACATTCTAGTGTTACACGCTAGGTTAAGTTTCCTAGCCATTCTTCACGGTTCTTCGCTGTGCTACCGTTTTACAAGCAAATTACAACTTAATAAGTTACAAGAAAATTACAAAGAAACCTTGTATACATAGTAATTGTCCTTTAATCCCACACCAAAATTGCAGCGAGTTGACTTCCTTTCTCTACCATTAGAAAATGTTTGTGCTCCGTAACAATTGCCATAGTTTTCAACCGCAAAGAACCCCAGTTTCTTTGCAATGGCTACGCGAGAGCATTTCTTTACCATCTTTTTCATCTGTTTCGAAAATGGCAGCGGCAAAAACCAATCGATGTCATCAACGAAGCGTCCGAGAAGAGCCGAAGGAAAGTCACTAAAACAACCAACTCTATCTAATAAAAGCAAAAAGAAAAAAAAAAAGAAAAGAAAATTCTGAAGGGTTTTCAGAGGCTCTAAGATTGTTTACTCTTCAGCCGTTTACGGTTAATAAACAAACTACCAAAAGACTGTATACTGTCGAAAACTTTATTCTGGACAGCTTCGGAAGGGGGAAAAACCTTCTACAGTACGGCACAACACCGGAGGGGAACAACTACCGTATAGGATAAACTTCTGAGGGGAACAACACCCGTACATATTTCCTTTTCATTATAATATATTTTTTAATAGACTTCGTTAAATAATCAGTAAACTAGAGATTCATTCGTATTGTTTTTAAGACAAATGCATATAATTATTTTATCTGTTTATATATTTTTAGTTAGTTTTGGTTAGTTATATTGTTTTTTTTTGTAATGCGCATTTGATCATGCACTTTAAGTATGTTAATTTGCGCACTATTAAGTAATAAATATTATTATTATTATAACTAACCAATGGAAGAAACTCCCTTATGGGGCCATCTTTCAAAGAGGATGTCTCCCATGAAACTCCTCTTTGAGTTAATAACCCACAGGCAGTACCTTGCGAATGGAATACTAAAATGAGGACAGGATATAATAATAATAATAATAATAATAATAATAATAATAATAATAATAACAATAATAATAATAGCAATAATAATAATAATAATAATAACGATAATAATAATAATAACAATAATAATAATAATAAGCATTTCTATAGCGCCATATCCAAGGGCTCATGGCGCTTTACAACGTAATAGTAATATTAAAATAGAGAAAATTAGGATTTTGTACAAAAAATTTACATCAGTGATAAAAACCATCAAATATAAAGATAGTTAACTAAAATATATATACAGAAGAACATAAATATATAAAGATACTAACTAAAAGGATACGATCCAAAGTAAAAAAACGGAGCGATTTTAGAATACCCGGCCACTTATTTACATATCTCTCAAGGCTTTAAAGAACGAGGCATATAGAAACAAAAGGATCCATTCAAACTCAATGAGATGCAAATTAGTGGCCGGGTATTCTAAAATCTAGCCAAAAAAACTCCCATACCGGAATACATTTCGAGGGGAACAACCTTAGGTGCCAAAGAGGGAACCGGCACACTGGACAGTAGCTCTAGAGAAAATGAGGATTGAATGGTAGTTATTCCCAACTAAAAGGCATCTACGTGACTACAGACGAACCTATATTCATGACACTACCGATGGGGACACTGGGTCATGTGATCACAACATAGCAGACAATAAAAAAGTTACAGTTGTTAAGAAACACACACATATACGCATCGACAGACAGACAAAAGAATAAAGGGGTTAATTTCTTAAGAAACTGTGGTGCTATGTTGATAAGGAAGTGAAACAGAAATTAGGATTATCAACTGAGTTGATGAGGCAAATTGAAAGCTGACATTTCGGGTGTTAGCCCGTCGTCAGAGCGAATCAAGGAATTGTGGGTCGTGTATTGCTTACAAGTAGCGCGGTGGATATGCACTATTGCTGGAAACATGGAAACGTTAAAAACAAGAACAAATTAGCGTTCATTGATACCGTAAGTTTTGACTGCCGATTTGGAAGATGAATTTTGAATTTTTGCTCTAAATGTTTGAGGCTTTCCTTTGTTGTCCTCATGTAGGGAAAGACCACTGACCCGTCAAATGTTGGCTAGAATGACCAGGGAGATTGAAGTGTCGGGCGATTGGTTTGGATGCTTAATGGCATTTCTTTCAAGTTCTCGCAGGTGTTCGCGACAATGTTATCTATTGCATAACGCGCACCTTATGCAAAAAGAACTACACTGGCGAAACAGGGAGGAGACTAGGCGCCCGATTCCATGAACACCCGCGAGACCTCGAAAAAGAACCCAAGAATCCACGTATATCAGTTTCACATCACAGGTTAATTAAAACATGTCAATCTGACATATGATTATTACATCAACTCAAAGCGAATGTCTGAAGTTCGCAAAATTATAGTAAAATACTTTCAGGGAGCATAGAATCAGAGGTAGCCTTACCCACGAACTCTTGGGGTTTCTTCCTTGTTGACGAAAGGGTGTTATCAACCATTGTTGTAGGGGATGTCGTCGTTGTTGGTTTAAAGTGGTACATACAGGCGCCATGGCAATTATCTATAATAAAGGATATAAAGTATTTACCCCAGAAAGAAAGTACACATGCAGCGCTTGAAAAAATGTCATTTACGCAAACACACATGTTCATCTTTGTCTCACACTATAAGACCGCTAATTTCCCCGCCACCCCCTGAGTGCGACAGTCACTGTTATGTACAACTATTGATTGTATAAGCAAAGAAGAAGAAGAAGAAGCAGAAGAAGAAGAAGAAGAAGAAGAAGAAGAAGAAGAAGAAGAAAAAGAAAAAGGAGAAGATGGATAAACAGCTGTGTAAATGTACGTGTTGTTGCTAAGTTCTGAAAATGAGATATGAAACTTAGAAGAAATCTGCAGAACACCTGTTGAAAGACTAGTTTGCAGTTCGTGATACTTCCTCAACTGCTTTTTCTTCTTTCTTCCAACAGCTTCCACTCACGCACAACTTACGATAATACAAGTGGTTTTATTTAGGATGTCATCAACTTGCAAAATACAGCATGTTTTAATTTATAAGTGTGTATCTATCTACTTTACGTTAAAAACCTTTAACGTCATTACTAGATAAAATGTAAAATGTGTAAAATGTATAAAATGTAAAAAAAAAAAACACCCGATCAGATTTATTCATCATAATTTGTGTAAAAACAATTTAGCTTGTACCTGTTTCTTCCTCACAAATCCACCCTCTGTAAGTATTGTCGTTTATGCCACCAAATAGCCCATAAGAACCAGGAGGATACTCGTTAGCCATAAGGGCATACCTGTCATCTTTGCCAGGGTCTTGTGGCCACCATTTATCTAGAGTCAGTGGTTTGCCATTGACCCAAGTCCATTCTCCAGTTGTTACGTTCTTAAACAAGCCTATGTGCCATTCATCGTATGGAAAGGTCTTTTGCTCTGTGATAGATTTGTTGATGAATTCCCACTCCTGCAGAGTCTCAATGACAAGAAGATGTTTGTTGTCAAATGAACAACCATCCTTTGCTTGTTGCCAGTTCTTCCTTCCGGTAAATCCATTTTCAAAGGTGTAGCAAGAGCAAGCTTTCTGTCCATCCGGGCGCCATGGAACTAGAAAATGACAAATCGTAATCGGTTGAAAGAACAGCATTTTCCGTTTAACGGAACAAAACATCGACAACCCAAAAGCAAATGGTAGCAACATAAATGAACACTCAAGTGACTTTGAGAGAAAATAATATTTGCGTCAGTTGTAATTGTGCTAAGTAAAGAGTTTTAAAGGGAAAAATGAAATCCACCATCACTTTTGCAGCGCTATACAAAAAGTAAATCTATAAATTTAAAGTTATTAAACATGAGACCTGGAATGACATTTTTTAAGAAAGACAAATTATTTTTAGTTCTAGATTAACAAAGTTATGTTAACAACCTCAAGAGCAGCAAAGAATGCCTACAAATATAAAGCTTGAGCACGACCCAGGTCATGGACCTTGTGATATTGGCGTAGTGCTCTACCACCTTAGCTATTAACGGCTGACTGGGAAGTACGTGAATTGTCCTGGAACACGTTCCAATGCGATTGCAAAATTTCCGTACATATTGTCGTTGCTTTTCTCGTTATCTGCAGTGGCCGAATCAATTGTGAGTCACTGAGTTGTATTCAAGCGTACTCATTGGGAACTGTTGTCTTCCATATCGTCGTGATCAGTACCGCACAACATATCAAAACTATTTCACACAATTCCTAAAGGATACAACCTCAGAAATGCTGACCTCAACATCCCTCGTTTAGACTGACTAGTATACGATGTAACTTCTATTTATCACAAAATCGGTTTCAAACTAGGTGTAAAGTACCTACTAATTAGTTAGCATACCCTAGTCCTTTCATATACAGAAAAATATCTCAATCTTCCGTTTTACTGTATTTCACCTTTTATCTATTTTAATATATATGTTTTTCTCATAACCTGAAGAGCCGCTATGGAGACCAAGAATTATGAGGTATAAAATCTTGCTTCTCAAATAGGTCATTTGCTTCAAGTCAGGAATCTTGCACTGAAATGGACTGTCTGAGTAGCTGACGCACAGAAGAGGAGAACGAGGGGAATCCGAGCGTCTAGCGCGAAGACAACGCGTAAGGCGATGCCTCAGAGAACAATCACGTTACTGGCCAATTCTTGCCTTTGAATTACTTTTTCGTTAAGCTCTCGCTTGTGCCGCGATCGAACTTTTGAATCTTGAATCAGTAAGCAGGACATTTTATACACACTGATACAGTTTGGAGCTTCCGCTGTTTTTATTTCGTTTTTAAATGTTTAGAGTTCTAAATGGTTTGAAAACAGCAAAAATTGAAGGATTTAGCATTGTTTCATCATTAAACAATTGCAGGTACGGACCTTGTGTGTCCTCCTTTTAAAGAATTACATTTATAGTTTCATTCTTACAACTAAAGGAAATAGAGGGAAAAAGTGTATGCAGTACAACTTAGATCTGTCTTGAGCTTTATAAAAATAACTGATAAAGGGTTGTCAAAAACGATGGTTAAGAGTTCAACTTCGCTTTTTTTTTGGAAGAAAAGAGTAAAGTTGATTCAACAAACAAAACAAAACAGAGTAAAATACGAATTTCAGCTCTTTCAGCGTGATTACATCTGCATGACAGCGTTTCTCAGAGTTTCCTTTGCAGCAACCAACTGATTTCAGTTTCACAGCTGTGTCCCAAAAAACAAGCAAGAGATGCCACAAAAAGCGGAATGTCAGAGATAGAGATGTAAACCTGATTGTGTCTTGAGCTTTATAACCTTTTCGACCCTCGGCGTACAAAGAAAAAATGGAGGAGGGGGGCAAGGCAGGACGTCCCTCCTAACTTTGTTTCTTTAGCTGTTTTTGTAAAGAGGCCTTTTTTTAAATCAGCACCTACTGTTTTCAGTAGGTGTACTGTATAGCTGTACAAGGCTTCATAACACAGAACTGTGGAGAAAGCAACGCACCAATATCGTAGAGGTCATGGGTTCGAATTCGATCCTGCTTGTTCTATTTTCAGGCTCAAAAAGCAATAGCTTAAATTGCTACGCACGGCGAAGATTATTCCACTTATATCGTTTATTTGTATCCATTCAGTCCATTCATAAATTGTTTTGACAAAACACAAATAGCGGTACAAAACAATGCGTAGTCAAACCTAATTTTGTGGGTCAGCTTCTACATTAAATTCTTCAGCCATTAGTTTCTTAAGCTTTTTTTAAGCAGTCAACCTGTAAAAAATAAAATGTTGGCCTCAAATCTCCTTCTCGCACTTCCGCGACACTGATCAACAGAGTAATGCCCTGGGGCCCGTTTCTCGAAAGTCCCGATGGGGACACTGGGTCATGTGATCACAACATAGCAGACAATAAAAAAGTTACAGTTATTAAGAAACACACACATATACGTATCGACAGACAGACAAAAGAATAAAGGGGTTAATTTCTTAAGAAACTGTGGTGCTGCGTTGATAGAGAAGTGAAACACAGAAATTAGGATTATCAACTGAGTTGATGAGGCAAATTGAAAGCTGACGTTTGGAGTGTTAGCCCATCGTCAGAGCGAATCAAGGAATTGTGGGTCGTGTATTGCTTACAAGTAGAGCGGTGGATATGCACTATTGCTGGAAACATGGAAAGGTTAAAAACAAGAATAAATTAGCGTTCACTGATACCGTAAGTTTTGAGTGCCGATTTGGAAGATGAATTTTGAATTTTTGCCCTAAGGGTGCGAGGCTTTCCTTTGTTGTCCTCATGTAGGGAAAGACCACAGACCCGTCATATGTTGGCTAGAATGACCAGGGAGATTGAAGTGTCGGGCGATTGGTTTGGATGCTTCCTTGTCATTTCTTTCAAGTTCTCTCTGGTGTTCGCGACAATGTTATCTATTGCATAACGCGCACCTTATGCAAAAAGAACTACACTGGCGAAACAGGGAGAAGACTAGGCGCCCGATTCCGTAAACACCTGCGAGACGTCGAAAAAGGACCCAAAAATTCACCTATATCAGTTTCACATAACAGGTTAATTTAAACATGTCAACCTGACATATGATTATTACATCAACTCAAAGCGAATGTCTGAAGTTCGCAAAATTATAGTAAAATACTTTCAAGGAGCATAGGATCAGAGCTAGCCTTACCCACGAACTCTTGGGGTTTCTTCCTTGTTGACGAAAGGGTGTTATCAACCATTGTTGTAGGGGATGTCGTCGTTGTTGGTTTAAAGTGGTACATGCAGACTCCATGGCAATTATCTATAATAAAGGAACATAAAGTATTTACCCCAGAAAGAAAGTACACACACAGCGCTTGAAAAAATGTCATTTACGCAAACACACATGTTCATCTTTGCTTGGAAAACGCAATGTCTCACACTATAAGACCGCTAATTTCCCCGCCACCCCCTGAGTGCGACAGTCACTGTTATGTACAACTATTGATTGTATAAGCGAAGAAGAAGAAGAAGCAGAAGAAGAAGAAGAAGAAGAAGAAGAAAAAGAAAAAGAAAAAGGAGGAGATGGATAAAAAGCTGTTCACCCTAAAGCTATGGAAAAGCTTATTTCGCATAAATGTACGTGTTGTTGTTAAGTTCTGAAAATGAGATATGAAACTTAGAAGAAATCTGCAGAACACCTGTTGAAAGACTAGTTTGCAGTTCGTGATACCTCCTCAACTGTTTTTCTTCTTTCTTCCAACAGCTTCCACTCACGCTCAACTTACGATAATACAAGTGGTTTTGTTTAGGATGTCATCAACTTGCGAAATACAGCATGTCTTAATTTTTAAGTGTGTATCTACTTTACGTTAAAAACCTTTAAGAGACGAAAGAACACCATACTGACTCATGCGTAGGTCACATTTTCAAGACAATCGGTGTCACTACTAGATAAACTGTAAAAAAAAAAAACACCCGATCAAATTTATTCATCATCATCTACAGAACACTTGTGGAAAGACTAGTTTGCAGTTCGTGATACTTCCTCAACTTTTGTTTTTTCTTTTTTTTCGTTTTTCCAGCGGCTTCCACTAATGCTTAACTTTTACTAATACAAGTGGTTTTATAAATACAGCATGTTTTTAATATTTTTAAGTGTGTATCTACTTTTTTCTAACAACCTTAAAAAGACCAAAGAATACCACACTGACTCATGAGTAGGCACATTATCAAGACAATCGGTGTCACTACTAGATAAAATGAAAAAAAAAACATCAAAAGTATTCATCATAATTTGTGTAAAAACAATTTAGCTCGTACCTGTTTCTTCCTCACAAATCCACCCTCTGTAAACACGGCCTCTCATGCCACCAAATAGCCCATAAGAACCAGTAGGAAACTCTTTAGCCATAAGGGCATACCTGTCATCTTTGCCAGGCCCGTGTGGCCACCATTTATCTAGAGTCAGTGGTTTGCCATTGACCCAAGTCCAACTTCCAGTTGTTGAGTTTTTAAACAAACCTATGTGCCATTCATTGTATCTAGCTGCCGTTTGATCTTTCATAGTTTGGTTAATGAATTCCCACTCCTGGACTGTCTCAAGGACAACAAGATGCTTCTTGTTTTGTATACAGGAAACATTTGCTTGTCGCCAGTTCTTCCTTCCGGTTGTGCCATTTTCAAAGGTGTAGCAAGAGCAAGCTTTCTGTCCATCCTGGCGCCATGGAACTAGAACAGGACAAATCGTAATCGGTTGAAAGAACAGCATTTTCCTTTTACCGGGACAAAAAACAACAACTTCCAAAAGCAAACGGTGGCAACAGAAATTAGCGTACAGTCAAGTAACTTTGAGAGAAAATAATATTTGCGTCAGTTGTAATTGTGCTAAGTAAAGAGTTTTAAAGGGAAAAATTAAATCCACCATCACTTTTGCAGCACTATACAAAAAGTAAATCTATAAATTTAAAACTAATTAAAATGAGACCTGGCATGAGATTTTGTAACAAAGACAATTTATTTTTAGCTTCAGATTACCGAAGTTGTATTTTAACAACCTCAAGAGCTGCAAAGAATGCCTACAAAAATGAGGCTTGAACACAACTCAGGTCATGGACCTTGTGATATTGGCGTAGTGCTCTACCAACTTAGCTATTTAGCTGACTGGGAAGTAGGTAAATTGTCCTGGAACACGTTCCAGTGCGATTGCAAAATTTCCGTACATATTGTCGTTGCTTTTCTCGTTATCTGCAGTAGCCGAATCACTTGTGAGTCACTGAGTTGTATTCAAGCGTACCCATTGGGAACTGTTGTCTTCCATATCCTCGTGGTCGGTTAGTTAAAAAAAAAAGGCTTAAAAAATTCTTATTTCATTTAATTACCAGAAGAGCCGCTATGGAGACCAAGAATTATGAAGTATAAAATCTTCCTTCTTAAATAGGTCATTTGCTTCAAGTCAGGAATCTTGCACTGAAATCGACGGTCTGCGTAGTTGAGGCACAGAGGAGGAGAACGAGGGGAATCCAAGCGTCTAGCGCGAAGACAACGCGTAAGGCGATGTCTCAGAGAACAATCACGTTACTGCCAATTCCCGTCTTTGAATTACTTTTTCGTTAAGCTCTCGCTTGTGCCGTGATCGAACTTTTGAATCTTGAATCAGTAAGCAGAACATTTTATACCCACTGATATAGTATAGAGCTTCCGCTGTTTTTAATTGTTTAGAATTCTAAATTGCTTGAAAACAGCAACAATTGAAGGGTTTAGCATTGTTTCACCATTAAACGGTTGCAGGTACGGACATTTTGTGCCCTCCTTATAAGGAATTTTCATTTATATTCTCATTCTTACAACTAAAGGAAATACAGGGAAAACGTGTATGCAGTTCAACTTACATCTGTCTTGAGCTTTATAAAATAACTGATAAAGGGTTGGCAAAAACGATGGTTAAGAGTTCGACTTCGCATTTTTTTGTGAAGACAAGAGTAAAGTTTATTCAACAAACAAAACAAAAAGGAACAAAATGAGAATGTCAGCTCTTTCAGCGTCATGACATCTGCGCGTCAGTTTCTCAGAGTTTCCTTTGCAGCAACCAACTGATTTCAGTTTCACAGCTGTGTCAAAAAGCAAGCAAAAGATGCCACAAAAAGCCGAATTTCGGAGATGGAGATGTATCCTGACTGTCTCGTAAGCGTTACAACCTTTTTGACCCTCGGCGCGCAATGAAAAAAAAAAGGGAGGGGGGGGGGGGGGCAAGGCAAGACGTCTCTCTTAAGTTTGTTTCATTGACTTTTTTTGTGAAGAGGACTTTTTTTATCAGCACCTACCGTTTTCAGTAGGTGTACTGTGGCTGTACGAGGCTTCATAACACAGAACTGTGGAGAAAGCAACACACCGATATCGTAGAGTTCATGGGTTCGAATTCGATCCTGTTTGTTCTACTTTAAGGCTCAAAAAGCAATAGCTTAAATTGCTACGCACTGCGAGATTATTCCATCTATTTCGTTTACTTTTATCCATTTAGTCCATTCAGAATCATAAATTGTTTTGACAAAACACAAATAGCGGTGCAAAACAATGCGTGGTCAAACCTTAGTTTGTGGGTCAGCCTCTATATTAAATTCTTCAGCCATTAGTTTGTTGAGCTTTTTTTTTTAAGCAGTCAACCTGTAAAAAATAAAATGTTGGCCGAAAATCTCCTTCTCGCACTTCTGCGACACTGATCAACAGGGTAATGCCCTGGGGCCCGTTTCTCGAAAGTCCCGAAAACTTTTCGGGCCCGGAAAGCTATTTTATGAGCTCAAGGTTCTCCTTAAAGTTTCCATTTTTGTTGTTTTATAAAGCTAAGCAGTAAAATTGTACGTTGACGAAACAAGTCGAGCTGGTTTGCGGGCTAAAAGCTACATCACCATTCTGTAGATTTTGATTTTAAAATATAGTTCCGGGCCTGAAAAGTAACCAGGGACTTTCGACAAACGCACCCTTGGACAAATGAAAACGCACGCTAGCTCAAGTTTGGGAAATGCGAACTTGCGTAGAGGATTTGCGATGGTAGATAAGCTGGCCTCGCAGGTCGACGCAGATATCCAAAGAACCACCCACAAGGATTACTCGTGTACCAAAGACGACAACAGGCGTCTTAAAAGCCTGACTATTGGCTATCTATCAAAGGTTTACTTTTGACAAATGCTAATGAAAAATTTATTAGGCGAATTAATATCAACGTTCAAATAAAAAATAATATGAATTTATTTTCTTGACGTGCTCATTCTTACAATAACTTACAAATAATAAAATATTAGAATAACCTTAAAAAAATACGAATGTTTGGATTTAGCTTCCGTTTGGCTTATATGCATAAAATGCCAGGGTATTGTCACATGGCTTACAAAATGCTCTCCGTTGTGCTCCTGCTTTGAAAGTAAATTACAACTAACTTCCAAGAAAATCACGAAGAAACCTTGTGCACATAGTAATTGTTCTCTAATCCGACACCAAAATTGCATCTAGTTGACTTCGTTTCACTCCCAGTAAACTCTTGAGTTCCGTAACAATTTCCAAAGTTTTCGACCGCAAAGAATCTCATTCTTTTTCCAATAGCTACATGAGCGCATTTTTTGATCATCTTTTCCATCTGTTTCGAAAATGGTGGTACAAACCAATCGATTTCATCACTGAAGCGCCCAAGAAGAGTCGAGGGAAAGCTACTGAAGCAACCAACTCCATCTGACAAAAAGAAAAGCATAAATAAAAATCACCTTGAAGGTCAGTTAGCTGCTGAATTCTTCAATTTTCAGCTAAGCTGAGTTTAAATAGTTCTAAATAAAACTTAAATAATAAAATATCAAAATATTTACTTTTCCTTCTTAGGGTGGTAAAATATACGCTGCTTTCCACCTTAAAATTCACATCGCACCTGATAGATTTCTATACTGCCAGAAACATGAACGTAAGAAAACACTTGGGGGTGGGGGTGGGGGTGTTAAACTGGTGGACAGGTGAAATTATTCATAACACACCTCAATTTATGAAAACAGGAAGTGTTGTAAGGCTCAGAGTCAGGTCAGAGAAATTTCACCTTGAGATTTTCACCTTTTATTATCCACGGTTGGTACATACCTATGCAAAGCTTGGTAGTGTTACACGATTTGACATCCCTGGGGTATCCTTCGCAAGGTCTTCCACCGGCAGCCGGTGAAGGATTGTCACATCTCCGCTCACGTGACATGACGCCTATACCACATGTCACGCTACATTCCGTCCAGTTGCCCCATTCAGACCAACCACCATCGACTGTTTCACATAAATAAGTAAGTTAGATAACCAAAATATACCTAAAAATCAAAAAGCTACTAACTAAAGAAAAGTTTTTTTAATACTTTAAAACACTTTCTGCGACGAAAGCTGATAAACAATCCGTAAAAAGACTTGCTTTTGAAAAACGACACCTTGTAAAGTACGAAGACAACATCCGAAGGGGATAACACTGTTTAGGGAAAACGTACGAAAGGAAGGCACCCCCGCAATTACGGGACACCTTCCAAAGGGGACAACTCCTATGAGGGGACACATTTCGAAAGGGACAACCCCTTTGAGTTTATGTTCCAAAGGCAACACTTCCCAAGCAGAATATTAATAGGCGGAGAGAAGACGATCCAAAGAAAACAACACCCACACGGGGACACACAGACAAACAAAAAGACAAAAAAGTTCTTCGAAAGTCACTGCCAACCTGGGCATTTATTAACAGCACACTCCTTTGTCTCATAATAGTGACTGCCACAGCCTTTCCCGCCGAAATACGGAGGTGGATTCGTGCAGGAACGAGTGCGCTCTCTCAAGCCTCCACCACAGGTTTTACCACAGGGTGACCAGGAACTCCACACACTCCAGCCGCCATGCACTATAATATAGACAATAGCAAGCTGTCTAGTACTATTATTTACTCTGTAAGTCGATAATTGCGAGCTTGGGAGCCCACAATTTCTGGGTGGGCGGTATATATGTTGATTGACGTAAAGAAATCAAATGATTTATAGCTTCCGTACCCTGTGTGTGAAAGAACTCTGAAACATAAAAATTGTAAATTGGGAAGATGCAATCCCACAATGTTCTGCAATTTGCGCGTTTGTTTCTATTGTAATTAGGAGTCAAACAAGAAATCTATTTGAAAAATAATGAATTAAATTGATTACAACGACGAAAGAAATGCTCCTCTCACCTGGACATGCGTGTGAGTTGCACCAACTACTTTCCCGCGCTGCTCCTGGACAAGGTTTTCCGCCAAAACTCAGCGCTGGTTGTGTACAGCTTCTGGAACGTTCTAGAAAACCGGTTCCACAGGATTTGCTACAAGCACTCCATGCACTCCAAGTTGACCAACCTCCGTCAACTGTTCGTATGATAGAAAAGGCAAAGAAGAAAGGTTATTAAGCACTACTTCAAATTTTGAATTTTGCACTAGTTTGGAGAGTTGCGACTCTGAAGTCTTCTAGTAAATAAAATTGTACAGAACACGACAAACGAAAATTGTTCAACGTTTATTCGATCAGAATCAACCTTTTCTTCTAAGGGATACTCGATTAAGAAGCAAGACCCGTGAGGTCTCGCGGCAATCGCACGTCTCACGGAAACTACACGCGCAATTTTTTCAGACTGTATTCCACAGATGTTGATGCTTTGCATCGGTCTAAAAGTTCCGAATTCAAAGAGAAAGGCAGATGAAACGACATTGTTTTTATTGTGATAAACATTTGACCAATCGAAGTGGTTGGACCACTAATACGAAATTTCCCTATACATGTACAGTTTGATAAACTGGTGCGTTTACACAGAGAGAGTCGTTCGGCTCGGTTGCCTCATTTGAATCAAAAACTGCCGTTTTGCTTCAAAATTAAAATTACTATTCCTGCTGGTGCAGTTAATTTGTTGCAGAACGAAAGGGAATTAGAAATTGCTCATGTTTAAGTTTATCTTCCATGTTGTACGTCATTTTCAAGTACGCGTTCAAGGTAATTTCAAAAGTGATACAGACACGACCAAAAAGAAAACAGACAGATAGACAGTCATATGCTAACCTGGACAGACATTCACAGCGCACTCCTTTGACTCATAGTTATGACTGCCACAGCCTTTCCCGCCAAAATACGGAGGTGGATTCGTGCAGGAACGAGTACGCTCCCTCAAGCCTCCACCACAGGTTTTACCACAGGGTGACCAGGAACTCCACACACTCCAACTGCCATGCACTAACACAAACGCGATTCGTATCTTTGAGTACTAACAAAATAGTCTTACGTTCCTACAATTTCCAAGTCACGTTGTTTCCTTTTTGTTGTCTTTCAGAGAGATAGTAGGGAGCGAATTACTTTTGTTAAAATTTTGGGTTAGTGTTAAAAAGACTTTAGATTGTCTATGTAAGATTGCAGACATTTGTATAAACGCTACTTCCCTGGCAGCAGAGGGCCCTTGTCAAAAATAAAATTAAATCGCTCAAAATGTTATTTTCGTCTACAAGACAATCCGGTGTTCAAGTCAGGACAAAAGTGACAGTGTAAATGGTATTATTTATCTCTTCTTAAGAAAGTAAAGACATGGTTTGAGAAGGGGCGATATTTGTTACATCAAATTTTGACTAAGCATAAACTTTAACTAACAAATATGGATGGTCCTACGGATCATCGGTATTAAGAGATGTAACAGAAATGACCAAATAACCTTTAACCTTTTTGTTTCAACCAAAGGAATTACAAAGTCCATTTTCTTACCTGGACACGAATGGGTGTTACAGTCGTGACTTTCCCGCGCTTCTCCTGGGCAAGATTTCCCGCCAAAACTCGGTGCTGGTCGCGTACAGCTTCTGGAACGTCCTCTAAAACCAGTTCCGCAGGATTTACTACAAGAAGTCCATTCAGTCCAATCAGACCATCCTCCGTCGACTGAGAAACACAAGAACAAAACAAAGAAAGAGAGAGAAAAGAAAAAGGAGAAAAATCCACAATGTTACTATCTTCAGACTGCTAAGTGGGGACTGCTAACTCGCAAAGAAAGAACAGTGAATAAGCAGATTTATTTAAAACTCCTCCAAATGGTTTATTTCCTACAACCACATGCAGGGTGTCTAACCTGGGCAAGGCTTCTTCGCACACAATTGTTCCTTTCGTGCGACTCCTGAGCAATCTTTACCACCATGTTTTGGCGCAGGATCGGAGCAAGTACGTGAAAGTACTTCTAATCCACTGCCACAAGTGACACTGCATGGTGTTGACACAAACCAGTTCGACCAACCACCGTGAACTAAATACCGGTAATACAGACAAGATAATACGTTAAAAGTCTGTGTGGTACTTTAGCAAACAACATATAGGACGATGCATAACTGAGCAAGCCGATAAGATCTAGAGCTAACCATTCCTCGAGCAGTGCGGCAAATTTTCGGAATGGAAGTATATATATATATGTATGCCATTCGCGGCCATTCGGTCGGAATTTCTGCGATAAAGACAGTTTCATACCTCAACTTTCATTTCTAGGGCTGTGACTGCTTTTTACATTGTCGTGGGTCGGAAATTACTCCGTCGGGGTATCCTTTATGTAGTGAGTAAAATAAATAATAATGCTCGGAGATGGAAGCGCGTGATAATGGCCTGTTTGAAATTTCAAGTCTAAACGCTATGGAAAGGGTTCGATGTTTTATCCAAATTTCAAGATGGAAAGTAATAGGGAAGAGATGGCGAGGGGAGGGGTATTAAACGAGGACAAAATCTAACGTTTTGAGGCAAGCAACATGTACAAAACAACACAACAAACCTAAATCAGAAAATAAAACGCAAAGACATCATCGTTACATATTTCTTACTCGGACATGAATGCGTGTTGCACACTCGCTGTTCTCGTGCCACTCCTGGACATGTTTTCCCGCCATTTTTAGGCGGTGGCTGCGTGCAGCTCCGTGATCGAGCTTGTGTCCCGGATTCACAGGGTTTGCTGCAAGTTGTCCATGTGCCCCAACTAGACCAGCCTCCATCGACTGTAGCCAAGAAAAATAGTAGTAGTTAGTACAAGGAGGTCTACGGTTCGTCAGTATCAAGAGGTGCAACAGAAATAACAAAACAACCATCTTTCCTTCAATAAAAATAATTAAAAAGTCCATTTTCTTACCCGGGCATGAATGGGTGTTACACTCGTGAGTTTCCCGCGCTTCTCCTGGGCAAGATTTTCCGCCAAAACTCGGTGCTGGTCGCGTACAGCTTCTGGAACGTTCTCTATAGCCAGTTCCGCAGGATTTACTACAAGACGTCCATTCAGTCCAATCAGACCATCCTCCGTCAACTAAGGAACACAAAAGCAAAAAGAGCCAGAGAAAGAGAAAAAGCAAAAACTCAAACTTATTATCTTCAGGTCTGCTAAGCAAAGAAAGAACGGTGACTAAACAGCGCATTTTATTCTATACTGTGACAGCGTCACCAACCTGGGCAACGTTTCTTTGAACACACTTGCTCCTTTCGTGAGACTCCTGGGCAATGTTTACCACCATGTTTTGGCGCAGGATTGGTGCAAGTACGTGAAAGTACTTCAACTCCACTGCCACAAGTGACACTGCATGGTGTTGACACAAACCAGTTCGACCATCCACCGTGAACTAAATAATACAGAGAGGATTATACGTTAAAAAGTATGTGTGATACTTAAGAAAACAACGTAGAAGGCGATACATAACTGAGCGCCGATAAGAGCCAAGAAGGCCTCGAGGACCGCCAAATTGTTACTGTGGCTGTGTCGCTGCTTCAACCAACACCCATTCGAGTCGGTATTTGCGCGATACATATAGTCTCCTGGCTCAATTTCTATTTCTAGAGCTGTGGCTACTTTTAACATTGTTGTGGGTCGGAATATTATTATTATTATTATTATTATTATTATTATTATTATTATTATTATTATTACTATTATTATTATTATTATTATTATTATTATTATTATTATTATTATTATAGCAGTGCAAGATGTATATATGCTACCACCCTAAATAGCATGCACAGGGCGCAAACGTAGCCTATGCAGCTAACTTTCAAGGAAAAAAAAAAACCTAACTAAGCACAAATGCCGCTAAAATGTTCAAAGTCTCTTAAATACTAAAATGCCTCAAATAAATACAAGACAAGAAACTTAAAATAATTCCTTTAAAATTGTCACGTTAAAATCTAAAAGATATCTTTTACCACACTTATTATCATTATTATTATTATTGTTATTATTATTATTATTACTCCGGCAGGGCCTCTTTTAATGTAGTAAGCAAAATAAATAACACTGCTCAGACAAGCACGTGATAATGCTCTGTTTGAAATTTCTAGTGAAATGGTACGGAAAGGGGTTCGAGAAAGGGAGGGGAAGGGTATTAAACGAGGCAAAACCTAAGATGTTTACAAAGAACAAAAATGCCATTTAAATGAAAACGTTGTCTCGTTTCGGGAGGCAAAATGTACAGGAAACAACACAACGAATTCAAATCAGAAAATAAAGTTTAAACGTTGGCTGCAGCACCCCAATATATGACACATCTTTCTTACCTGGACACCAATGGGTGTTGCACACGCGCTGTTCTCTCGCTGCTCCTGGACATGTTTTCCCGCCATTTTGAGGCGATGGCTGCGTGCAGCTACGTATGCGAGCTTGTGTCCCGGATTCACAGGGTCTGCTGCAAGTTGTCCATTTACTCCAACTAGACCAGCCTCCATGAACTGTAGTCGAGAAGAATATTGGAAGTTAGCCCGAAAATCATTTCACATGGAACTACAGGCAAATCTTTATTCAGTGGCCCTATATAAAGCGGCAGCCTCTACTAATCGGTCAGTTATTAACATCCCGAAAACTATCCCCTCGTGGTTACCGTGATTAACCAACTGTTTTCGTTCTGAAATTGTGAAATTATGAAATTTCGTTCTGAATATATGAAATTCATATATTTGAACTGCGGAATGAAGAATTAAATGTAAAGAAGATCCTCGCAGTTATTAACGCAACTTATGCAGTTGCGAAAAGAAAGCCTGAAAAAATCAGGCTTGCCGGGATTCGAAGCCTGATCTCTGCGATGCCGGTGCAGCGCTCTAACCAATTGAGCTAACAAGCCAACTGGGAGCTGGTCATTAAATTGGTTCGTAATATACCCGGGAAAGATGAAGATGAAATTATGAATATATGAAATTCATATATTTGAACTGCGGAATGAAGAATTAAATGTAAAGAAGATCCTCGCAGTTATTAACGCAACTTATGCAGTTTTCGTTCTCTTCACCTGCATTAAACGACGCCTTGTCAAGGGATATCATACGAGTACGGCCCTGTTGGTATTCGAATTAAGTAATATAATTTCTTTTCACAAAACACCAGTAGAGGAATAAAACACTGCGCGGTCTCAAATCCTATTGTGTGGTCTCATCTCCATGTCAAATTCTTCTTTCGTTGAGTTTTTTCCTCTTAAACAGTTTTAATGGGTTAAAACCTGTATCAAGCTGTCAGTTAGTCATTCCCCAAGGGTGACCGTTTCATAAAGGTTTGACTTTATAAATATGGAATGAAAGGCTACAGTAGGCTACAGTCAACTGAAAAAAATATATAGAGAGCAAAAAGAAGCCAATGAACAACAAACATTTCCTAAGTCTTCAAACGCTTGTCAAGTTTAGGATTGTGTCTGCTAGAATTCGAACACTAGAATGAACACAAACGAAGAAGAGGGCAGAGCAAAAGTATAAACTAACTTGGACAGGGATTCTTTGTACACGCTTGTACCATTCGCGCGGCTCCTGGGCAGGGTGATCCGCCGTACTTTGGAGCGGGATTGGTGCAACTCCGCGAAAGAACTTCTCTTCCTTTGCCACAAGTGACGCTGCATGGTGTTGACACAGACCAGCTCGACCAACCACCATTCACTGAATAAAACAGAACACACGATACAGGAAAATGGAAAGTGACCACCTAACAGAAGGCCGCTTAATACGATGGAAAATACCTGATAGGTAGGTTATTAATCGAAATATATGTTCTCACACTCCTACCCCTGCATCGTAGGGGTACATGAGAAAGTCGTAGGGGTACATGAGAAAGCCGTAGGGGTACATGAGAAAGTCGTAGGGGTACATGAGAAAGCCGTAGGGATACATGAGAAAGTCGTTGGGGTACACGAGAAAGCCGTAGGGGTACATGAGAAAGTCGTAGGGGTACATGAGAAAGTCGTAGGGGTACATGACGGAAAGTCATGAGACTTGTACGTGAGAAACATGAGAAAGTCAAGCCTGGTCCGGCTGGTAGGGTGATCCTCTTAACCGCCGGGAGAACTTTTTTCCCCATATAAACACTTTGACTGGCATACCCGGGACAACTCGGACCCCGCTGAGCATGCACAAGCTCTGTTGTTGTTTCAGCCGAGCTGCAAAAAGGTGGCAAAATCGGTAAACCACAGTTTTCTACGTCAAAAAAGTGGTCTTGGACACCTCATTTAGTAGAGACAATCATTGACTGCTTGATTGAGTATAAAAGTGTTTGTGAGTTCAACGCTACGAATTTCAACGCTGATGAAGTGCAATTATACGCGAAACTTTTCACAGTTCACCAGGGACGACGTTTTAATTCTCATATGAACACTCAGTAAATTTGTCTCGGGTACTTGGGGCATTTTTTCTCCATTAAATAAGGCGTACGATAAATTGACCATTTTCAGTTTTACTTTCTTTTATGGTATTTGGCTCTTAAGGTAGGTGCACCGAACTGTCAAAAAGTTTTGACCCCCTGAAGAAGGCAGCATTGCCGAAACGTCGGGAAAAGTATTTTGACTACAGCGTAGTATTTACCTCTTTTGTCAGTCATACCTTTTCTAATTATCCCTTCCTTTGAGAGCTGAAATTAATAAGCCCCCCCCCCCCCCTCGCGGGGTGTGGGCTTAAAAGAGGAATTACGGGCGTTAACGAAACGTATAGCGAAACGCAAGAAAAATTAACATCGACTCACTACACTGGAGAAAGCCAAAGTAATATCAGTCATACATAAGCTATAGACACGAAATGCATCTTGAAAAACATCACCCTTCTATTTCTTCACAGGGGAACTAACCATTTTCTTACCCGGACATGAATGCGTGTTGCACACCCGCTGTTCTCGTGCCGCTCCTGGACATGTTTTCCCGCCATTTTTAGGCGGTGGCTGTGTGCAGCTCCGCGCTCGGGCTTGTGTTCCGGATTCACAGGGTTTGCTGCAAGTTGTCCATGCACCCCAACTAGACCAACCTCCATCGACTGCGGGATTAGATGGATAGATGTTATGTCTTTAATTTCCTTTTTTTGAATGTCTACGGAAGGGAGGGCCATAAACTTGTCAAAAACAAAACCAACAACAAAAACATTGCAAAAAAGACAACAAAAACAAGAAAACAAATAAATAAAAACACCATACTGATAACATTCCTTACTATTGACCAAATCAAGTACCATAAAATTGTAATTATAACCCCCTATCCCCCTCCCCAGCCCCACCACCGAAAATAAGCCCTCACGAAAACAACCCCACCAAAATGCCTTTTAGACAAATATAAGCCCAGGGCTTATTAATTGGAATTTTAAGGAATCTAAATAAAAGTTTCACCGCAATATAATAACGATAACGTGGTACTTGTATCCTATCCCCAACAGCAAACACACAAATCTGAATTAAATACAAATGTAACTTTATTTGTTACATTTACATAGACAATGTTGTTTAAGCCAAAATAAAGTTACAGTTCGTTGAAAGAAAAAAAGATATGCACCCGCTGCCCCCCCCCCCCCCCTCCTCAGATTAAGCGCCCTCCTCTGCATAAGCGCCCACCTTTTTGTCTCGAATTTTAAATAAAAGCCCGGGCAGTAACGTTTCTCAAAATTTGGACACTCAGAATGTTCCTTTCCATCGTAGAGCAGTGAAGCCACATAACAATAGTATGAAATAATGGAGAGCTACCTAGACGAAGAGCTAAGACGGTATTAGCATGCTATTTTGATAACTAGAAACCGGAGGAGGCGGAATGATCGCATGGTACTAAAATACCGGCCTGCAAAGCATCCAGACTTTTCGGTCTCTTCTCAGGGGGTACAACAAGAGCGAAGGAGAAAATAGCCGGAAAGGGCTTCTCCCTTCTCTCGCGATCGCACTCCGCGCTCACGAATCCAATAAGGGCCCCTTCCCCCCCCCCCCCCATCTTCCTTCCTATCGGCGTTTGCCATGCATACATGCTACAAAACACCGAATTTTACCGAATCATTCATTGTTGCTCGCCAATCTCTTGAAATAAAAGTGCCAAGAGCCACATATACAAACCAAATTAGCCGACGTGACCGTGAGCGACCGATCTGCGCCCTGGCAGTGCCAAATTTCAATTTGTCATAAGGTTTCACCGGAAACTAAAATTGAATAGGAGATTTGCAAAGTATTCGATGATGATAAAGTTAAAGGAGGATGATCGCAAATTGAGGAACTCACCCGGCTGGTGCACAATATTACTACACGGCTTTGTTTGTACGTATGGCCAGCCACATCGACAGCGCCAAGTCCTTGACTCCTTCGTTCGATAACGTGACCTTACTCCATATGAACAAACGCTCCAAAAGCCCCATTCACTCCACACACAGTCATCGGGCTCCAGTGAATCCGGGAATGAATCATCTGAATCGTCAAATTCGGACCTAAATATCTCGGGCTCGCAAACAGGGGCAAACGTCTCGGTAAATAGTACCAGAAGGCACAACAAAGAAAGGAAAGTCGCCGTGCCTCTGGTCATCGTGATTATGAACTCCGTTTCAGGTGAGCAACAATAATCTAGATTCCCTCTCGTCCGAGTAAAGATGTAAGTGAAAAAGACACCGCTGTAACTGAGAACTGCGGAAGTGAAATTAAACACCACCGGTTGTCCATATCTGGGTTAGACTGATAGCTTGAGTCAAATACCGCAAGTTGCCGAGATATGCTTTCCAATAATGTTATTACATTTGTTTTTCCACATCCTCTGAGATCAATTGACAATTTTAAGTTCCAGTTGTCTGAGGCAGTCGACACTTACCGTGTGTTGAACTTCCTTTCAAGATAACCCTTTGACAATTTTAGGTCAAAACTAAAATCACAGAAAAATTGATGGCACATTTTACGACTTTGTAAGGTATTCGGTTCTTTTCAAGCCAAGAAAGATTAAGACAGCTACAAAAGTATTTCCTCTAGCTATTTCGTCTCCTTTGGTCGATAATCTCTTTTCTAATAAGCCTCCCCCGCTTCTCTGAGGCCCCAATGGGGCTTGAGAGAGGAAAAATGTAGAGCAAATGCAAGAGAAATTAATATCAACTCAGCTACACTGGGGAAAAGTTCTCAGACGACGGAAAGGAATCTTTTTGTTTTCAACATTATTTGGCGCCAAATAATTAATGTTTTCAAATGCTGCTCATGCAGCTGGCAATGCGCGGAGACAAAAAACGTTATATCCTGCTCAGGCTTATCCTGTTATAGTGGACCTGAGAACGATAAAAACTGCGTTCGCATTATTTAAAAAATACCCTTCTATCTCTTCTCAGGGGAACTAATTATTTCCTTGTGATAAGTGGAGTGAGGACTAGCTAAAATGAATTTAAAAAAAATGTTCTCAAGTCGTTTTTACTCAGAAAAAATCTGAGTCACAACCTAGTTGTATGGCATCGCTCACCACGAGTCCCCCATAGCTCAGTGGTTAGAGCATCCAGCAGGCACCTGGAAGGTCATGGGTTCGACTCCTGTTGGGAGGACTCTGATTTTTTTTTTAAGTTAAACGACTTGACAACTTTTCCAGTCTTCTAATTATTTCCTTACCCGTACATAAACGCTTGTTGCACACCCGCTGTTCTCATGTTGGACATTGTTTTTTTTTTTTTTCATTTTGAGGCTACGCAAGCGAGCTTGTGTCCCGGATTTACAGGTCTTGCTGCATGTCTATACGCCCAAGCAGACCAGCCCCCATTGACTATACGGCTAAATATATAGATGTCATTGACATAGCGGGGGGGGGGGGGGGGGGGGTATTAAGAGTATCGCTACAACCGGAGGCCCTTTCTTATTGCTTACCAGGGCAGGGTTGCCTGTCGCACATTTGTTTTTGCCGCGCTGCCCCTGGACAAGGTTTTCCGCCATGACTTGGGGGTGGTTTCGTGCAACTTCTAGAACGTTCTTGAGATCCTGTTCCACAGGACTGACTGCAGGAGCTCCAGCCACTCCAATCAGACCAACCTCCGTTTACTTTGTACAATTGTAAAG
Organism: Siderastrea siderea; assembly: GCA_964030785.1. Lineage (NCBI taxonomy): Eukaryota > Metazoa > Cnidaria > Anthozoa > Scleractinia > Rhizangiidae > Siderastrea > Siderastrea siderea. The sequence continues at coordinate 72,549,405 of OZ034966.1, read as the reverse complement.
AAAGAAAACTGTTATTCAACTGTGAAGACTTTCCTCTAAAAGAGAAGAGAAGAGAAGAGAAGAGAAGAGAAGAGAAGAGAAGAGAAGAGAAGAGAAGAGAAGCCGAGGAGAAGAGAAGAGAAGAGAAGAGAAGAGAAGAGAAGGGAAGAAAAGAGAAGGGAAGGGAAGAGAAGAGAAGAGAAGAGAAGAGAAGAGAAGAGAAGAGAAGAGAGGAGAAGAGAAGAGAAGAGAAGAGAAGAGAAGAGAAGAGAAGAGAAGAGAAGGGAAGGGAAGGGAAGAGAAGAGAAGAGAAGAGAAGAGAAGAGAAGAGAAGGGAAGGGAAGAGAAGGGAAGGGAAGAGAAGGGAAGGGAAGAGAAGAGAAGGGAAGAAAAGAGAAGAGAAGAGGAGAGAAGAGAAGAGAAGAGAAGAGAAGGGAAGAGAAGAGAAGAGAAGAGAAGGGAAGGGAAGAGAAGAGAAGGGAAGGGAAGAGAAGGGAAGGGAAGAGAAGGGAAGGGAAGGGAAGAGAAGAGAAGAGAAGGGAAGGGAAGAGAAGAGAAGAGGAGAGAAGAGAAGAGAAGAGAACAGTTTATTTATACACGGAATTTCTTCAATTACAACGAGTTGTTTTCCGAGAAAGCCGTGTTAAAAACTATTACATTGATAATTAAATATGTGCTATATATAAATATCTACATAGAAATAAGTTATAAGTAAGAGTATTACATACTATTGGAGACCGAGTGTGAAATGACTCAAGAGACTCCTCTGATTTTATCTTGTTTGGAAGTGAATTCCACAATTTAGCCCCACGATAAGAGAAACTCTTATTCAAGATTTCAGTTCTAGGTTTTTGGAGAGCTAAATTGTAGACTGAGTCTCTGAGGCTGTAAGCAGTGCCATCACGAACCAGGTTTATTTCTTCAGTGAGGTACTCTGGAGCTCTATTATGCAAGATTTTATGCATCATAATTGCATAAAGACAAGACAAGACAAGACAAAACAAGACAAGACAAGAGAAGACAAGAGAAGAGGAGGAAGAGAGGAGAGGAGAGGAGAGGAGAGGAGAGAGAAGGAGATGGGAGGAGAGGAGAGGAGAGGAGAGGAGAGGAGAGGAAAGGAGAGGAGAGAGAAGGAGATGGGAGGAGAGGAGAGGAGAGGAGAGGAGAGGAGAGAACGTGTGTGGGGAGGTAACGTGTGTAAGTTAGGCACAGGCATATAACGAAATAACTGCAGGTACAACTTGGAGAAAATGGGCGGTTGGTAGTTTTTTGTAGTCGTGCGACCCGAAGCTCTTTTGTCTTGTTAAATACCCAAAGAACGACCACATCGCGTTTGCGCGATATTTTGAGTATAGTGACAACTTTGCAATATGTTTGCGTTTTATTTCTTACCAGGGCAAGGTTGCGTATTGCACTTTTGTGTTTCCCGCGCTGCTCCTGCGCAATATTCCCCGCCATAATTCGGAGGTGGCTTTGTACAGCTTCTAGAGCGTTGTTGGGAACCAGTTCCACAAGATTTACTACATGACGTCCATCCACTCCAACTTGACCATCCCCCGTTAACTGAAAATTACAGAAATAAGACGCGATTAACTTTATCCACTCGTTGTGATAATCGGTTGTGATAATTCGGTAACGCCATCTGCTTATTAGTGGAGAGATTAAGTATCACGTTTACGGCAAACGGCTTGGCGTAACCTTGGCGTTAACTCCTTGAAAGCTAAGATACACAAAAAAGGAGCTTTCTAACTGGTAACCAAAATATTAATTACCGGTTGAATGCGGTTTCCACTGGAGGTTTTGACGGTACTGCATAATTTGAGCGCCTTTTTCATAAAAGAGTTGACAGCCTTTGCCAAAGTGTAAGCCAAACATCACTGAGCTCATTTTGTCCGCTTTCTCGTACTTTTTTCTTCCTTTTTGTGTGAACGCTGACAGTTAATCGTTTAATTTACGTAGAAAAACAACAAAATAAAACATTACTCTGCTTAAACACAGGCAGATAATTGTAGCAGAACGATTAAAAAACTGCAAACAAATCCTTACTTTCTTAAGGAACGCGAAAACAGGCCTTTTCACATTGGCAACGGCAAACGGCAAACGTGAAAGATGGCGGGAAACTCATGATCACGTGGTCGTTTTGCCGTTCCCACGGTCCTTCAACCATTACACGTACCTTATTCATAGATGGCCAAGATCTCCTGCTCATCCGGTAATAACTTTCCCGCCTAAATTTCATTCTCTGTTTTTTCCCGTCTTTAGAAGTGAAAGTCATGAGACCCCTCTTCAAAAGAATACCCGGTGAGTATTTGAGTAAGAGGAGGAACTTAAACGGACAGACAATGACTGAGAGGAAGTGGATACATCTCAGAATCGCATAAAGGTACTCGCACACAATGTTTGGCTCGAACAAATGATGCTTTACTGAATCAATCGGGCTTTCGACGAGGTACAACTAACTCTTGAATCGTTGACAATAATATGGAAAACTGTAAAATCGTGGTGGCGTACTTTCTCGTTTCTCGTGTGAATCTCAACTCTCGATAAATAACTCGACAACAACTCGGTAGCAATTCGATAACAACTCGATAACAACTAACTCGGTGACAAATCGATAACAACTAAACTAAAGCTACTGGTGAAAAAACTATCTTTTAAATAACATGACGTCATAATCCTATTAATTTTCGCGCGAAAACTACTTAGAAACCTGAAACCAAAATCACTATAGGTGAAATAATCACGTTCGTGACAAATTTATCGCATTTTTTCATTTGTCAAGCGAACTTTTAACCATTTCTGTTCTTAAATTAAAAGGAATGGAAATCGAGAACGAGTGAGAGAAAAGCAAGACGGCAAGAAAGGAAGATGAGAAAGAGGTCACGGGGAAAGGAAACGAGAGAAATTGAATCTGCCTCCAGCCTAAAAAATAAACTTCAGTTATTGAGGCATAAAAAAAATTACTGTCACTACTTCAAAACAAGTTTTATTTCTTACTAGGGCAGGGTTGTGTGTTGCACGACTGTCCTTGCTGCGCTGCTCCTGGACAAGTTCTTCCGCCATAACTCGGAGGTGGTTTTGCGCAGCTTCTTGAACGTTTCTGAGAACCAGTGCCACAAGATTTACTACAAGACGTCCATCCACTCCAACCTGACCAGCCTCCGTTTACTACATTGCAGTGAAAGGAAAAGGCATTGAAACAATTGCTAGGAAATGTAAATTAAGGGGAAACGAGGTAGAAAAAAAAAGAAACGAAAAAGAAATGAAGGGAGAGATTTACGAGGGCGGAGACTTTTTGTCTTCTTTGTTTTCGAACAAATCATTTTAGTGCTTCTGTTTTCCGAGTCTCCTTACGCATGCGCCATTGCAACCTGTACCCAGGTTCCCCACTCTTTTCCTTTCGTCTCACATAAGCATCGCCCACAATGCTATTGTCTTTTGCGACATGTACTTACAGCGCCCGATTTCAGAGCGCACGGGATAATTGCATGTTTAGAATTAGTCGGCTGTGACTGGTCGGCGGACTTAGGCTTTGGGAAACCTTGGGTCTCTGTTCAAACCTACCGAATAGTGAGATTCGTCAAAGAGTTCGCGAGAAATTTTTTTAATGACTCCATAGACTGCCAAAATGTTATCCAAAATAGTTTCATGCCGTTCAAGCGGCTTTAAACGCGGTTGAGACGGCTGCAAAGCATTACTTGTCCGCCGCTCGCGCATCGCGGTTTAATATTCTGTTTTGCGCTCGCTCTCTTAGCATCGCTTAACTGCAGTCCTAAGTACTTCAGTTTATCAAAATCATGTTATCAATAAAGAACGACAAAGAGAAAAGTGAAATAAACTAGATATACTTTCTTTGTCGTATGATCACAAATGAACAAGCGCTCGTCTCAAGCCGGCCCACGCCAATTAGGCTTGGATAAATTCTGCTTGTAAAATGGCTTATTCTGCCTGCCGGCAGTGCTCGCAAAAATCCCTTATTCTGCTCGAAATTCTGCTCAGACACCTTTATTCTGCTCGAATTCTGCTCGGTACCTGAAAAATTTTCGGCCCTTCGGGCCTTGTGTATTTTCACGAATATGGAAGGGAGCCTGACCCTAACCCCGAATACTAATTACATATTCATTATGCGTAGCAAAATTATAATTCATCTTACTTTACATCACTAATATTGGAAGAAACAGTGAATCATGTGTGCATTTTAGCTAATAACCAAATTAATCACAAGGTATTTTCCATTTGTTTATTACTTATTTTTAAATTTTTCTTACATCTGTTATGCATATCATTAGTGCCGTGATTTTCCCTTATTCTGCTCAAATTCTGCTCGAAAATGCCTTATTATGCCGGCAGAATGCTCGCCTCAAAAATCGCTTATTATGCTCGAAATTCTGCCGGCAGAATTTATCCAAGCCTAACGCCAATAATTACTCCTGTGGGAATTAACATCCTATTGTTTGCGAAAAAAATTATTCAAATTTGGATTTTCGCGGGAGATTCAAAGCGTCTTTGTTCTATTGTTATGCGAGTCTCTTCGAAGAGGGAAACCAAAAATATCAGTGGAAACTGAAAGTTGGATTTCGCTTGCACTTTAAATCATTCATTTTCTATCATATTTTGCAGAAAGCTTCCTTGAACACCAAACAATCAAAGCCCTGTGCTAAGTCAGAAGTTAAGCAATTCATTGGAGAAAAATTCAACCTCGAAATGTTTGCATTGTGTTTTCTCCTACAAAAAGAACGCTGAAATAGACAAACTTTGACTAAATTTCGCTACTATTTTCACAAGTGGTAAAAATTTAAAGAAGGTCTCATTCATTTCATTAATGTATCTTCTGTAAAAGCCGTATGCTATCTAGTACGAAATAAACTTGGTCAACTCGTAATCTCGCAAAATGCATGCGCTGTTGGACATTTTAAGGTCATTTTCTCTATTGTCTGTCAGTCTGTTATCCTCACTGAATTTGAGTTTTCGCGCTGGGTACACATCTAAGTCCCGGATGTGTAGCGGCATTGTGGGCGATGGTTGCAGACTACTTACAAGCAGAAATTTTTCCATTTTTTTGGTCCTGTACGTCGAGTCTAATTAATTTTCTTATTAAGTCTCTTCCGTACAACTTTTGTAAATATCTTATTGAGCACCAAGGATAGCTGCCTTGCTTTTCTAACTATTACGGTCCTCTCTTGAGGCATGCTAGTACTCACCTGTGTTATTAATATCATTATAACTTGCAGGAAAAACAAGTATTTATCAAGTTAAATGAACTTCCTAGGGCAGAGCAGAAAACACCCCCTAGTGACTTACCCGGACAAGGGTGTCTATTGCAAGGCCGGATCTCTTTCAGTGCATATGGACAAGTCCCACCGCACGAGGGTCCTCGAGTCACGGTGCGCGTACGCTGTTGTGTCCCTCCATTACCACAGGACCTGGTACAGGAACTCCACTTGGTGAATGAACTCACGGCACAGTTTGTCCTTGGGCACCTTCGTCTGCGGCGCCTCCTCCATCCTTCTGTTTGGTCCAACATCACAAGTGAGAGAAATACAAAGGACCAAAGCAGTTTGAGAATCATTGCTTCAATGTTTCCTTGTGCGAATCTGCAAAGCTAATGTTGACAGGATTTGACTCATCAAAAATTGATGGAAAGATCAGAAAAATGTCGAATAATGTGAGAGCATAAATCCGTTACGTGAGTGTGTCTGTATGTGCGTCATTGGGAAGGAAAGGGAAGGGAAGGAGGGAGGGAGGGGGGGGGGGTACTGTTCCACTAGGACCTACAAAACCCTACTACTCCCTGCTACTCCAGAACGGACACTGTAATGAAAATTGTCTGTAATCTACACCTGGCCAGGAGTGACCTGGCTGGAAAAAAAAGTTGTCAGGAAAGAAGCATAGAACAAGAATGATGCGACCCTACGGTTTGCCATACACATTATGATAACGTTAGCCTGCATAACGACGTAGTTATTTTGCCGAGCTCGGAGGGCGAAGCGAAAAGTATTTTTCGTTTCGCGCTCCTCGCTCGTGTCTCGTGCCTTGCGCTCGATCAGCGGTCTCTCTTGGCTAAATAAACGCCTGTTATGCAGGCTATATAGCCGCGTCCTCCGTACGGTCGAATATAATTCCTAAATTTAACTCGGCACAGTAGCACGCCGCTTGAAGGAGGCCGCTTCAGAAACTGTCCACCCTGTGACCTTGAGAAGGGTGGAGTTTATCCCGCTTTGCGTGTCTCAGCCCGATTGCTCCTGTGAAGTCATTTCGCGAGAGTGAACAAGAAAATCTTCCATCGTACATTTAAGTTGCAAAGCTAAATTGCCTTATGAAAATTTTTTTCTTGACCAGAGTGAAACAGGGCAATTTCTTTTTCTTTCACGAGTTTGCTGAATAGCGCTGCTGAAAGGGTGACACAATTTCAGTTTACGCTGATTACGCTCTTGTGACAACCGTTTGCACGAAGTTAGCAGTTCTCTATCCAAAACAGGGCAATGGATTGCAAGAGCAAGCATCCTGAAATGGCTTGGCTACGCTTCAGCGAAATCGAGCGGCAGGCAAACACGTGCGGTAGTCTCGCGTGAGCCGGACAAGTTTACGTAGCGGCCGGTACTGATTTTCGTGCGAAAGATTAGCCGAGGACACATCGAGTGTTTTTTTGTGCGACTCCGCCACTAACGCTTTGCCCTTCTATGTGCAAACACGGGCTATCTCGAACGGGAATTTATACTCTGAGATACTGCCTTACAGAGGTTAATTACTACAGGCTAACTTGACCACAATTCTGCTTTTTTGGGTAGGCAGTGTTGCACGATAGTGCTTCTTCGATCATTACGAATATAAACAAAATCACTTCGTGAACTTGTATAAATTACCTCGTTTTTGGCTGCTTCACTCCTATGTTGCGGGCAAAATTAATGACGGTCAATCAACAGAGATGACACGAGACAACGCTTTCGATTGGAAATTCTAAATCTCCGATCTCTCTACCGTACCACTGAGATAAAGAATGAAGAATGAAAGAGACAGGCTGGACGGATGAATGCCGTGTGCAACCACCTTCAAAGACGTGACAGAATCGCTTTGAATATCAGTCATTTCCTCTCAGCGACTTCATCAGCAATTCAAATTCCAACTACATTCCTCCATTTCCTCCACGGTTCAAGGAAAAAAACTTACCTGATTGGAAAGTATCCTGAGAGACTCTTAAAGAAAAGTACATGCAAACTTGACTTGTTTCAAGATGTTTGTGTTGTAATTGTTTATGGGGTACGTCATGTCGATGTCACGGTTGAAGTAACGGCGGTAACGCAAAATTATTTCGCAAGGGTGTCCCTTGAGACCCGTAGGAGGAGCAATTTATTCTATTTTCTTCAGATCGCACGCGCGAGTGGAAATGAATGAGACTGCTTGCAGTCTATCAGCCAGGCTGTAGTTTTTCTCAGGTTTACTTCCAACGCAAGATATAAAATAGAAGTGGAAGAGAACTAGATATCAAAGACATTCAGCAATTGAATTTCCAATAAATTCCTCCATCTTCTTCACGGCTGGAGGAAAAAACATTACCTCACCTGAAAGAGGTCAATTTAATAAAACTCGCGTTTTCGAATTAATTGTTTCCGCTCACGTATAGCCTGCGTGCAGACGTCTCCTATTTCCTTCCACCCGCGGAAAAGGGACGTCTGCGAAACGGCGTCGCTAATCGTGTTTCAGTATCCTGCTGTTTTTCAGGAATTCGTGGAAAGTGTTTTTATTGGTTGCTTGACAATAGCCACTGTTAGAAACAACTCTGATTGGCTATCGTCGGGAAATGCTCGAGATAATGTATGCGATCTACATTTAGCGGGGTTTTCCATTGATCAAAACATGTCCGATTGTGTGTTGTGTTTCTCGACTATTCTGAAAAACAACAACAGAAACCTTGTGAAAAGTCGCAGTGAATTTAAAGTTCAGGAAGAAATCCTTTCTCTTCAGTTCATCGTACACGAAACATCGTCATATATTTGTAGATCGTGCGTGGGAAAGTTGCGAAAGCGGAGAGGTCTTGACGCCTAAGTGAGAAAAATCGAGGACGAACTTTTTAGCGATTATAGTTCCAAAGCTTTCAAGGCAGGACTTACAGTAAAAAAAAGATCGAGACACTAGGAAAGGACAGCGTAGGAACTTCGGCTTCTCCCGAGAAGCGAATTCTTTTGGAGGAGTCGGTAGATTGTTCGTCGAACGATCTCAGTTCGCTGGTTACGTCAATTCCTGTGAAAGCCGTTCGCAATGCTTCTGTGAGAAAAATTCATATTCCTCCTCTTAGTCCTGTTCGACCTCCGATCATCATCATGGAGCGATCAGAAGGAAACGATTCTGGCACAGAAAACAAAACTGTGTTATCATAATTTATGCGAAATTTAAAACCCGGACAGCAGGATACTGGAACACGATTAGCGACGCCGTTTCGCAGACGTCCCTTTTCCGCGGGTGGAAGGAAATAGGAGACGTCTGCACGCAGGCTACTTACGTATTGTCTCCGTTGAAGCCACTCAAAATTATTTCGCAAAGCCGGAAGGGCGTCCCTTCTCTGGAGCTCTGTATTTGTTAAAGTTTTTTTTCCAATGCAAAATATAAAATAGGAAAAGAAAAGAAAAAGGAAAAAGAAAGCGTAGAAAATCTTGAGATCAATGAGTTCGAATTCCGGTTGACTTCGAGCTAAGTTCCAGGGTCTTCCAAAATGCTGTTTAGACACTGGCCGGAAGAAAACGTCGACCTCGAACATTTTCTTCTGTCATTTTTCGTTTGTTTGTAACGTTTTCTTTATACTCAGTGTCAGACTTAAAAGAGGCTAGCTCAGGCTTGTTCAAACTGATTGAAATATTCAAGTACGATTTTCAAGTTCACTCAAGTTCGAGTCAACAAAACTTGAATAACTACTCCTATTAAAAAAAAAAAAGAAAAAAATCAGAAGTTATTTTCCTAAACCCGAATCCTATCTTGAGTAAACTTGAAAACGTACTTAAGCAAACGCGAAACGTACTTGAATATTTGAATCAGTTTGACTGCAAGTCGAAAAATGATGACAGACGTTTCCATCGAAAATCTTCGATCTTTAGGGGCTGTTTACATGGAGGAAGGAAGATCCTAGCACTAGGAAGATCCTAGAAAGCGAAACAAATTTTCGTTTGGTTTACATGCAAAAATTTCGGTCGGGGTGGTTGCTGGAAATCAAATAAAACTGTCGGTCTTTAGCAGCTGAACGCCCGGCTGCCGCCAAATTTGTTTTTCTGTCCCTAGTACTAGGATCTTCCGAGCGAAGGCAGTTTACATGGTGCTAGGATCTTCCTAGCACTAGGATCTTCCTATCTCTCAGCTAGGAAGATCCTAGTACTAGAAAGATCCTAGCGCTAGGGCCAGGTACAACATTCTGCATGTAAACTGAACACAGAAAACATATGGCGCTAGGATGATCCGCCTTGTAGGATCTTCCTAGCGCCAGGATCTTCCTCCCTCCATATAAACAGCCCCTTAGAGGACGCTCTAACCCTAATGATGTGTTCATTATCCTTTCCCTTTGGTAATTCTTTGAACGGTGTAAGTGTTGTTTCGTTTGCACTCGTGAAAACGAGGGCGGACGGGTCTAACAGCCTCTCGATCTGTCAATGAATTCAGTAACATGTCGCTATATTTTTCAGCGGAGCCCCTTTGCAGCCAAAGGCCGCAGAGCGCAGCACCATGGGTAAGAAAATCTGGTAAGCAATCGATACGAGAAATTTTGGTTCTGACGTCAGCGTACGCCCGCATGGAGTGCCCGTCCGCACAGACTCTGGGGGTAGGGGAAGGGTAGTCCCAAGACGACCCGACGCTGGGAGGAGAATACCATCACTACTTGGCGGGAAATTCCTCGGTGCTTTGGGGCATCCAGCGTTTTTCTTGGCAGAAATCGCCTGACCATCGTCGCCTTTGAAAATGAGGTTTCTTTAAGGTGGTCTTACACTCAAAAAAGGGATGTTTGGTTGAAAAACACTTGGGAATGCTGTCTTGAAATAATCTCACTCGATTTCCAGCATTAAAGCAGTGAAATTTAAGAAATCTAATCAGCAGTACGTGACTTTTTCCACAGCAGCGGCCCTAGCAACAATTGTTTAAATTTATTAAATGCTCACAAACAAACCTCAATAAGAACACTACCCCAATGACATCTGGCACTACTGTGGAGAGACACCTGACCGAGGAGAGAGTCCTGAGGTCCGAGTTTTAACCGACAGAACATGACCCCAGATCTCACAGAAACGGATTACCGTTTAGCTTGTATTTTAGTGTGGCAACTTTAATTTGTCCTTCAGGTTTTGGGATACTGAGCGATGGATAAATTGTTTAAAATCCGTTCCCTTATCTTTAAGACTGTTTTTCTCGGAATCGGAACTGGTTGTGAAAGCATTACATTGAATGCTCATAAGAAATAAACTAGAATTGCGCGCGAGCTAAATAAATATATGCCACGTGCGAGCCTTTCCCACACAGATTAGCGCTCTCGGTTCTACCTACGCGATGTGACGTCACCGAGTAACAATGGCCGGCTCATCCCCCTAGGTTTTGCGCGGTCAAAGAAGCAAGAGACTGGGACGCCTCAAGGTATTAAGATGGTCAGGCAATGTCATGATAGCAGCCGTTATGCACGCTGGTTTAAAAATAGCTGGACAAAAAGCTGTATAACAAGAACTGGTTGAATTTAAATGTTGAAGCAGGCGTGAAAAATAACGTAAAGGGATAAAAAAAGAAAGAAACAATTACAAACGAACGCACGGAAAGACGGGTGGATGGATGGATGGATGGATGGATGGAAGGATGCATATTAATATTTTTTTTAATATTTGTGATATGAATAATAAACTTTATTATTCCATTAGTTGTAATAAAATGACGCACTTCCTAAAAATGACCTATTGGGAATTTTGCATTCTGTGCCTCTTTTTGATGGTAAGTGCCCAGAAAAGTCAGGGTGGCAATAGCCCATGAACATCAGTGGAATGTTGAGCGCATGAATTGCGACAACCGGGTAGCTTTGTAACCGTACCTGCCGGGTTTGTTTTGTTTACTTAAGGGCGAAAAGTACATTTGCCGCACATGGTAAACCAGTCAAGCACAAAAAGAAGACGCGAGAAAATATTTCAAGCAGAGAAATGTTGGCTCATTTTGCGAGAGGGAGCAGCGAAGTGGATTGGTGTGAGTCGAACTATACACACTTGTCTTTTATCGCCGAGTTTTACAACACGGTATGAAACTATTTTGCTATCAAAAAATGGTTCTTGATTAATTTCGTGGCAATTCCTTAATTTTTGTTTTCCTCAGTTTTCTAAATATTCCTAGAAATTCTAACTCAGTCTGTTAATCTAATTGGTTGTTTTTTTTTCAACGCAGATCAGCAATGTTATCTTTCTTGTTCTGCCTCCCTTTTTCATGTAAGTACAATTATTCGCTTTGTATTGAGTTTTAATCTACACTGCGCTACTAAATTCTTTCAGAATTATGTTTTCTTTAAAAGATATGGCTGTTGATATCCTTCTCAAACATTGAACTGCGGGCGTATCGAAATCATACTCATTTATTTTATGTTACGTTATGCATGCAATTATCAGTAAAATGTCGGGCGTAGTTGTACATTTATTACCTTCCGATATTCGAGTCTTTTTTACAGGTAGACTATCAAAATAAACAATATAGTGTCAATAACATTCAATAATAATGCAAACAAGACTGAAAAACCTGTAAGATTCATACACGGTTAAGAAGACAGCAAAATTACAGATTGCTTCAGAATTTCTTCTCAAGACTATAGCCGGAACGCTTGACTACAATACCAAAATTTGTCTTAGTTCTCCTTTATTCTTATTTTTTTTTTGAACCCATTAACGTTCAAATAACAATGGCCCTAATTTCCTTGAGACGGGAACAACCTGAATGGCTGTGGTAGAAGTAGTCAAACCCCGGACGCCATCGTGCAGATGTCCTATTCAAAAGTCTCTCTTAACGCTATACCTTGGCAGGTTCGGTTTGTAATCTTACGGGGAGTCTCGTTCCGAGTAGGCAAAAATTAAGATTAAACTTTTCACGGCGTGTTCTGAACTTGAAGTTGTCAACCCGAAAGCGGTCGATAGCACAGCTGGACAAGACGATACAAATCAAGCATTTAACAGGTACTTGTCAAGTACCTGTACTTTTACTATAGCTTACATAATTTTGTGGTCCAAGTGCTATTAAACAAAGGCATACTTGAAAATAACAAGAATATGAAAATCTGGCCTTTGAAAGAAATATACATATATTTCCGGCACTGCTCTTGAAGTACTGATACACCTAAGTGGTTGTCGTTGCGAACGGCGAGTTAACTCTGGTCGAAACGTAACATGCAAAAGGCAACACAATACCACTGAATAATCAGTGAACTGGTGGCAATATGGATTAACTAAGGTGCTTATACTGTTACTTGTGCAGTATCAAAACGCAGAGATTGCCTTACAAAACGTTGTTCAGTAGAATGCGCGAGTCTCTTTCTTCTCCAAGTTTTTCTACACCGTGACTCACTGAGCAGTAAAAGTGGTCATAATTTAGCCATAGTTACTCGGGCTCACGAAAACGGTACAATTGAGACAAGTATAGTATTTTGCTCAATTAAACTAATTAAAAATAAGTATAAAGAATTTGAACGTTCGTGTGTTTAAAGCCGTGAAACAGCTACTGAATTTCTGTATACTATTCTCTCCGTTCAAGCCATTATGATTAAGAAGTTATATTAATTTAGATAGTTTGAGACCTCTTTTCTCGACAAGGCATGTGGAATGGAAGTTAGACAAAGGTACAGCTGTTTGGGTTATTGTCTTGCGTGATAAGACATGCCATGATATGTGGTAATGAATGTGGCATATTCATTGTTCACGAAAGACAAATAAATATCACTCGCGGTCGTGAATGTTCATATTTTTGTTCACTGAATTACAAAGGATAAATGTCAGATGAATTACTTAAATTATTAGCGTAGAACATGTAATAGATAATCAAAAGCGGGACCGAACAACTGCCAGCGGTTCTAATTGGACGGAAATTGTACCGAATTGGTATCAAAATTTCAGATTGAGTTTGCAAAGTATCGAAAACTGATTATTATAAGCAGAACCACAGGAAAGCACTACTCAGGAGTAGATTAGCTTTTGGAATTCACATTGGTACCAATTACAAAATCAACAACTTTACATTTCCGTGACAAACTTGACACGAAAAGACCTTAATATTTCTAAGTGACACATTTGAGCGGTGGTAATATGGCATTCAACAATTTCAGTGGAGTGGGGTGGTCAGGATGTGTTCTCTTCTTTAGGCTATACAGCGAAGTTTTCCTCCCAACCCCCCCCCCCCCCCAAAAAAAAAAGTTAAGAGTTTTTGAAAAAGAGTTATACTTCTTGCTATTTTGGCCACAGATGATCCAATTTGATTTCGGAAGAATGCGCTTTGTCGTTGCGCCATACTCATCACGTAATTATGGCGGCCGTTTACTCGATCGTGGCTCGATCGAGATAAACACGGGTGTTTTTCCTGGGAAAATGTGTTCGGACCGTCGCAAAAACCATGCCTGTGGAGAGCTCTGATCTGCTTTGTTTGGCGTCGGGACCTCTGCCAAATGCTGCGAACTCAAGAGATGTACCGACCGAGTTCGCTGGAGGCGATCAGCTCTCGGTTCCGACCGTAGTTCGGACTATGTCAGTTCTTTGCGTTGTTTGGTGTTGGTTTTTCTATTGTTACACTACGGTCCACATTTTCGGTTTACAAAATGTTTCTGCGTTTCTGTAAAGGTGGGACGCACTGCGGAAAAAGAGAAAGACAGTGTAGTGCTCAGGGAAGTGCGGGACAAGAACTGGGGTATGGGGTATGTTGCTCTGTGAAGACCTTTGAAAGCTGAAGCTAAGGACAGCCAGCCGACATCGAACAAAATAAGCCCTGGCACACGACCCATACCTATGCCCTGGCATACGACGCTCTGATAAGTGGTATTCAGTGTTACAAATGACTGTACCGGTCATCAGCCAACCCTTCCTAAATTCTAAAGGCAATGTCTAGGTCTTGTGAAACTGTATTGATGGTGGAAGATAAGAATTCTCCGCTTTCAGTGGGTGACGGATGAAACCTAAGCCATTTGAAGTTAAGCAGTTTGACAACTCTATAGACACCGACCCCCCTTCTCCCCCCCCCCCCCCCCCCATTTGAGAATTTCGGGCCAACCCTTGGAGTTTAAAATACCTCTCTCGTTCATGCCGGAGGTGAAAGAGTTTTAAAGTGGCCAAACTGATTCATTGTCTTGTGCTCTTTACAGGTACCTTTTTCGTCCATACTCTAAACATGTCTGCTCTGGAGTAAACATAATCTGGGCTCTGTTCGTTGTGGTGGGAATTAGTTCGGCGTATTTTCATGCAACTCTTAGTTTGGTGGGACAGCTGTTGGACGAACTCGCCATCTTGTGGGGTCTAATGGTAGCGTTTGCATTATGGACGCCGAAGTGGATGCTCGCATTAGGCCCATTTGCGGTAGACAGGTATTTGAAAGTTACCATATAGAAGTATAATTATTGGGGCTTTCAACGCTGTCTATGATTTGCTATTGTGTTTGAAACTAAATGTATTACATGAATATTTAAAACTTCCGTAAATAACCCCCACCTTCTAGAATACGCCCAGATGTCTCAAATATTCCTTTCTTGACACAGACATGTACTCTCCCCCTCACCCCCATCGTCCAAGAGAGTAAACCCATTTTCACAGCTTAAGGCTCTCTTTAGGAACTGCAGCCTCCAACGTTCTTGGGGCTCTGTTTGCATTGGAGGCTAGTAGTATTTAGACCAACTTTTTTCAGCTCGGATGTCGACTTGACCTCGATCAATGAACGCATGATATCGCAAACCAATGCAAGTGGACAGGAGCAAGACACATTCAAACTAGACAGCAATGACGGAGACGAAAGTTTCAACTTGCATTTAGTACGCTGTGTATAATTTCAGTCGACCCACTTTCACTGGATGAGTTTTGCGCGAGGTGCATAAACAAGTGTAGCTGTTTCCAGGCTACAGATTCAACTTGAATTTTTCGGAGCCTTGTTGTCTCTAATTGCATCACCTATGGAAAACAACGCATTAATTAAGGATTAAATTTGTTTTCGTACACAGGGAGACGTTCCAGTACGCTATCCTTGCGTTGTCGCTGATTTTTACCTGGTTAGGATTCCTCTATCCTGTGGTCAATGCATTTGTACTGTTGGCCATCGGATTCCCGTTTGTATTCATGTTGTTCACTGAATTGAAAAGGTAAGTTAGACACACCACAAAACACTGCAGCCTGTATGGCAGGCGCGGAAAGGGAAAGGAAAGGGTAGAATTTATCCTCGAGCGCGGAGGGCGAGAGGAAGGGGGAGGGAGCTGTAGGTGATTTGATAGTGTAAAGGCAAAAGCCGTCCCTCGGGTCCGGTCTCTTCAGTTGGGGGAAGAATGTGGCTATGTTTCCTTTGGTGGTGAAGTCGCGAGTGCAGAGTACAACCTAAACCACCTGGCCAAAGAGAGGGGAGGTCTTTCTAGCCTTCGCAGCTGGAGGGATTGTTTGCGCAAAGTCTGAGCGACGAAGCCGCGACAAGAGTGGCGAAATCGCAAAGGGAATGGGAAGGAGGCGATTCTAGCGGCTTACGCCGCTCATGACCAACAACAACAACAACAACAACAACAGCAACAACATCTTTTATTTCAATTAAAAACAATTGTTACAATGCTAATTTAGATGTAAGTCAAACTTTCCCTTTGCTCGCAACCAATACCGCTTGATTCTGGAGCTTAATTTCAGTGCTCAGTCGGTTCAGTCGCTCCCTAGGCATTACAATGACTTTAAATGTTACTAATTGTTGTGTAATTAATTATTTTTATAGTAGTTACGATCCAATTTAGTACATAAGTATTTAGTAGTAATTTAGAAATATATTAGTTTATTAGTATTTAGTAATATTTAGTTAATACACGACCCCACAAGCATTGTGCTTTAACTTTCTATCGTGTTTAAATAAAGGTTATTCATTCATTCATTCATTCATTCATTCATTCATTCATTCATTCATTCATTCATTCATTCATTCATTCATTCATTCATTCATTCATTCATTCATTCATTCATTCATTCATTCATTCATTCATTCATTCATTCATTCATTCATTCATTTATTCATTCATTCAGCTACGCAGGTAAGACTCCTGATCCTTAATCAGTTGGTACGGATACAGCCGTTTCCTCAATTTCAATGTTATTGTTTTTTGTTCACAGCTGTCGGGATTCCAGAGTGAGAAAGTTGGGATTTGTGTGTACCGGCTGGTGGTTTGTTGCAGTTCTTTTCTGGGTAAACGATCGAGTCTTCTGCGACATATGGAGGTCTGTGTCGTTTCCGTATCTCCACTGCGCTTGGCACATACTGATATTTATTGCATGTTATACCGGTTGTGTGCTGGGATGTTATTTCTACGCCGCCTCCGAGTTTCCACAGTTGCGACCGACGCTTTCTTTCTGGCCTTACTGGTCATCTGACTGGGGACTCCCATACATTGTCTTGAAAGCTGCTCCGAAGGAAACGATCCCATGATAAATGCCAATAATGCGGTGAGGAACTGATGCAGCTTGAGATTTATGTGAATGCGTCAGAGAAACCTTTATCCGTATAAATAAAAACATTACAGCGGGAATTTAGCAGCGGAATTTTGAAGATTCCGATTTACAATTTTGGAGACGCTACAAGTCATCTTCTTGCTAGGGCTAGTAGTTACGTCTCCTTAAAGTCCGTAATGAGAGCACTAAAACAGGAATTCGGTTACTCAGCATGCTTTTATGGCACAACACTTAAGACCCTGCATGGCAACATTACATTCTCAAAACATTATCAGTCAAAGCGCCTTAGAAACAATTCACTGATCAGAATAGACCGCAGACCCGTCCTTTTCAAAGAATGGCTAGCAGAAGGAATTTTGACCATAAAGAATCTTGTTAAAGACGCTACTACATTTCTTTCTTTCGAAGAGTTCCACATCAAATGCAATATACAAGCCCGCCCTCTTGACTTTATCGGGAAGATTCATTGCTCAAAACTTTGAGAAAAAGATTTACAGAAAACACCAACTGCCCAGATTAAACTACGCTTAAGCCCTTCTGTGGAATTTCCTGAAATAAAAGAAAAAAAAAACAACAACAACAACAACAAAAAAACGGGTAACCTTTTCGTATAGAAAGCTTGTTGCAGCAAAGGGTGAAAGACCAAGAGCTATACAGGAAAAATGGCATAGAGATCGTGGTCTAGAAGAAGGAGAGATCAATTGGAAAATATATATATAAAAAAAAGCGTTTTAACTGACACGATCGTGTACCAAAAGCTCAAATATTCCTATTTGTTACTTTGAACTTGTCTATCTCCTTCTGCCTACTAATAGTTTTTAAAGAAAATTAAAATTAAGGATAACGAGAAGTACTCTTTTTGCAATGCAGAAATGTAAACCTTTATCCATATTTTCTGGTCTTGCAACCTGACAACTCTTTTCTGGGAACACCTTTCCACATCATGGCAGCAAACCTGCTTATTACTGCACAAAGGAGCTACACTACCAGTCGCAATTGTTGGGACACTTTCCTGTCTGCTTGCCCCCTCAATGTTGGCGTACAAGATATGGTGACTAAACAGCAGTTACCAACATTGAGAGGGAGAAGGGGAGCACGAAAAGGAAAAAATTGCGTTTAGTTGAAGTGTCCCAACTATTTTTGTCCGGTAGTGTGTCAAGGAGCAGGAATTTGAAGAGGTGTTGACAGATAAGGGTCGTTAATTTGTAGTCCAGTCACAAACGGCGCGAAGGTCGTGACTTACTCAGCGATTCGGCAATATTTCTATTGCCGTTGATTGAATGCAATTAAAGGATAGTTTTTTTTTTCTTTCGCTTTGAATATAAGGGGACCTGTGCGTTGCGATGATCGTGTTTTCTAAAAATAATCATACCAGAAAAGGAAGGGAAAAAAGAGCAAAGTGTAAAGCCTGGGTTTAAAATCTGATAGCGTGACCCCAGCACATGTTTACTTTGTCAAATTCACGGTTTGCTAACACAGAGAAAAGTACAAATGTGCCAGGTTTCTAGGGAAAGCGTGTAGTGGCTGACGACGGAAGTCCTCCCTGGAAACAAGGAGTCTAAGGAACATGGGTAAACGGAACCTTCATTGACCTTAGGTGCAAGGCAGAGAGGACAAATTATGAGGGCGATAAAGTGAGTTCGGTAGAGGGAGGGGACATGTCCTCGTAAAAGAGCTATGCTAGAAGAAGGATTTTCTCTAACTGAAGAATTTGTAAAAACAGTGACGGTTCAGTTGCAATCGAAAGTGAAATATTATCTACAATCAAGTTCAAGGAGTCTTCTAGCCTAAAAAACGTGCACAGATTTATCCACTGCACTAACAATTGTTGTCATGTCCCCAAATATAACGACCCCTCTTTGTTAGCACTGAGTATTGAGGCCAATTATTTCTCACAACGTAAATTCTTGACTTACAGTACGTCTTAGCAAACAGATGTGAAATCGACAACGTATAAACTTTAAGCGCTCTGTTTACATTCCCACTTAATCAAGTTAACTCGAAATGGTGACATCGATTGTCAATCTTTTGACGACGTATAAACCTTTAAACATGACCTGCAAACAAAGCAGTTAGCTTAAATGATGGGGGTAAAAGCATTGAACTCTCACTCCTCTATAATTTGAGAAAGATTTGGCTTCAACCGTTGAAAGGGGACGTTGTGGTTCGCGTGTACAAGGGTCACCCTTAGTTAATTAAACAAGGAATGGATGATTTCTTTTTCCGCGAGTAGCAATGTCACCATGCTCAAAACGCTAATAAAAAAAGTCGCACAGAGTTAAAAAGCGTTCAAACTGCGCCTTATATAACTACGTATATTTTTCTTTCGATTTTTTCTCTTCTCTTATTACAGCTCCCTAAAGATTCAACACAAAAGCTGTTGGAAACATTGTGACCCGTTGTGGTGACCCGTTGAATCGTGTCACCAAAATGTACAGTAATGAAACACATTCGAAGTGAATGTCCATCGCAGGAAAATATCCGCAGAAAACCTCGTAATGTACCTAATTCAAGGAAGCTACCTTTACTCTATCTAGCGGTTTTTGTTGTTATGATAATGTCCCATGATGGAGTGCAAAAACCAAAACGGAAACCTCGTCACAGTTTGCAGAAATTTTTCCGCCAATACAGGCTTACATGGAGCATATACCATAAATTCCTTTAAAACACACTACCAGTCGGAATTGTTGGGACACTTTCCTGTCTGCTTGTCCCCTCAATGTTGGCGTACAAGATATGGTGACTAAACTGCGGTTAACAGCATTAAGAGGGAGAAGGGGAGCACGAGAAGGAAAAAAGCAGCGTTTAGTTCAAGTGTCCCAACTATTATTGTCTACTCATTAAGAAACGGCAACAGGCGCAGTAAAAGCTTTGCCTTATGGACACAGTAATGAGAAATAAGGCGGGAGTAATATAAATGTGCAAATGTATAAATGAAAGTAATATGAATTTATTTTCTTTGAGGGTCGAATTCTTACAGTAATTAAAAAATAAAAACAGAATATTAAAATAAACATGGCAAATACAAAGGATTGTATAGAGTTTCCTTTTTGTATAGGTGGATAACATGCTAGAGTATTGTTACATGACGGTTTACGTGTGTACTTATATTGTAGGCTAGTTGTTGCATTGATTTATGATGGAAATATATTCTTTAATTCAAAAAATTTACCCCTTTAGAAGTTACATTCTCTTACATTCTATTGTTACACGCGCAGCTCAGATTCCTTGCCAATCTAAAAGGTTCTTCGTTTGCTACCGTTTTACAAGCAAATTACGACTTAATAAATTACAAGAAAATCACAAAGAAACCTTGTGTACATGGTAATTGTTCTTTAATCCGGCACCAAAATTGCATCGAGTTGACTTCGTTTCTCGTTCTAATGCGACTGCAAAATTTCCGTCCATATGTTCGTTGCTTTTCTCGTTATCCGCAGCAGCCGAATCACTTGTGAGTCATTGAGTTGTATTCAAGTGTACCCATTTGGAACTGTTGTCTTCAGTAACCTCGTGGTCAGTTAGTGGTCAAAGTAGTTAGCAAAACGATAACGCTAAAAACTCTTATTTGATTCAATTACCTGAAGAGTCGATGTGGAGACCAAGAATTATGAGGTATAAAATCTTTCTTCTCAAATGGGTCATTTGCTTCAAGTCAGGAATCTTGCACTGAAATGGACTGTCTACGTAGGCAGGCACAGAGGAGGAGAACAAGGGGAATCTTAGCGTCTAGCGCGAAGACAACGCGTAAGGTGTGCCTCAGATCAATCACGTTACTGCCAATTCCCGTCTTTGAATGACTTTTTCGTTCAACTCTTGCTTGTGCCGCGATGGAACTTTTGAATCTTGAATCAGTAAGCAGAACATTTTATACCCGCTAATATAGTTTGGAGCTTCCGCTGTTTTTATTTCGTTTTTAAATGTTTAGAATTCTAAATTGCTTGAAAACAGCAGCAATTGAAGGACTTAGCATTGTTTCATCATTAACCGGTTGCAGGTAAAGGCATTTGTGCCCTCCTTATAAGGAATCTCCATTTATATCCTCATTCTTACAACTAAAGGAAATAGAGAGAAAACGTGTATGCAATTCAACTTAGATCTGTCTTGAGCTGTATAAAATAACTGATAAACGGTTGCCAAAAACGATGGTTCAGAGTTCAACTTTGCATTTTTTTGTGAAGAAAAGAGTACTGTTGATTCAACAAACAAAACAAAACAGAACAAAATACGAATTTCAGCTCTTTCAGCGTGAAACATCTGCATGTCAGCGTTTCTCAGAGTTTCCTTTGCAGCGACCAACTGATTTCAGTTTCACAGCTGTGTGTCAAAAACAACCAAGAGATGCCACAAAAAGCCGAATTTCGGAGATGGAGATGTATCCTGATTGTCTCATAAGCGTTACAACCTTTTTGAATCTCGGCGTGCAATGAAAAAAAGGGGGTGGGTGGAGGGGGGGGGGGGGGGCAGGGCAAGACGTCTCTCTTAAGTTTGTTCCTTTAACGTTTTTGTGAAGAGGACCTTTTTTATCAGCACCTACCGTTTTCAGTAGGTGTACTGTAGCTGTACAAGGCTTCATAACACAGAACTGTGGAGAAAGCAACACACCGATATCGTAGAGTTCATGGGTTCGAATTCGATCCTGTTTGTTCTATTTTCAGGCTCAAAAAGCAATAGCTTAAATTGCTATGCACTGCGAAGATTATTCCACTTATATCGTTTACTTGTATCCATTCAGAATCATAAATTGTTTTGACAAAACACAAATAGCGGGTACAAAACAATGCGTGGTCAAACCTTATTTTGTGGGTCAGCCTATAAATTAAATTCTTCAGCCATTAGTTTCTTAAGCTTTTTTTAAGCAGTCAACCTGTAAAAAATAAAATGTTAGCAGAAGATCTCCTTCTCGCATTTCTGCGACACTGGTCAACAGAGTAATGCCCTGAGGCCCGTTTCCCGAAAGTCCCGATAACTTTTCCGGCCCGGAAAGCTATTTAATTTTAGTTCAATTTTTGTTGTTTTTTAAAGCTAAGCAGCAAAATTGTAAGTTGACGAAACAAGTGGAGCTGGTTTGCGGGCTAAAAGCTACATCACCATTCTATAGATTTTGACTTTAAAATATAGTTCCAGGCCTGAAAAGTAACCGGGCTTTTCGACAAACGTACCCTTGGACAAATAAGAACGCACGCCAGCCTGGGAAATGCGAACTTGCGTAGAGGATTTGCGATGGTAGGTAAGCTGGCCTCGCAGGTAGACGCAGGTATCCAAAGAACCACCCACAAGGATTACTCGTGTACCAAAGACGACAATAGGCGTCTTAAAACCCTGTCTTTTGGCTATCTATCAAAGGTTTACTTTTGACAAATGCTAATGAAAATTGATCAGGCGAATTAATATCAACGTTCAAATAAAAATAATATGAATTTATTTTGTTGAAGTGCTCATTCTTACAATAACTTACAAATAATAAAATATTAGAATAACCTTAAAAAATACTAATGTTTGGATTTAGCTTCCGTTTGGCTTATATGTATAAAATGCCAGGGTATTGTCACATGGCTTACAAAATGCTCTCTGCTGTGCTCCTGCTTTGAAAGTAAATTATAACTAACTTCCAAGAAAATCAAGAAGAAACCTTGTGAACATAGTAATTGTTCTCTAATCCGACACCAAAATTGCATCTAGTTGATTTCGTTTCACTCCCAGTAAACTCTTGAGTTCCGTAGCAATTTCCAAAGTTTTCGACCGCAAAGAATCTCATTCGTTTTGCTATGGCTACATGGGCGCATTTTTTGATCATCTTTTCCATCTGTTTCGAAAATGGTGGTACAAACCAATCGATTTCATCACTGAAGCGCCCAAGAAGAGTCGATGGAAAGTTACTAAAGCAACCAACTCCATCTGACAAAAAAGAAAAGCATAAACAATAATCACTTTGAAGGTCAGTTAGCTGTTAAATTCTTCAATTTTCAGCTAAGCTGAGTTTAGATAATTCCAAATAAAACTTAAATATCAAAATATCAAAATATTTACTTTTCTTTTTTAGGGTGGCAAAATATACGCTGCTTTCCACCATAAAATTCACATCGCACCTGATAGATTTCTCTACTGGCACAAAAATGGACCCGAACATGAACGTAAGAAAGTACTTGCGGGGACTGGGGTGTAGTGGGAATGTTAAACCGGTGGACAGGCGAATTTATTCAAAACACGCCTCACGTTATGAAAACAGGAAGTGTTGCAGGGTCGGAGTCAGGTCAGAGAGATTTTACCTTGTACCTGTTTTATTCTTCACGGTTAGTACATACCTATGCAAAGCTTGGTAGTGTTACACGATTTGACATCCCTGGGATATCCTTGGCAAGGTCTTCCACCGGCGGCCGGTGCAGGATTGTCGCATCTCCGCTCGCGTGACATGACACCTATTCCACATGTCACGCTACATTCCGTCCACTTGCCCCATTGAGACCAAGCACCATCGACTGTTTTTGACATAAAAGAAGGAAGTTAGATAACCTAAAAATACCTCGAAATGAAAAAGCTACTAACTAAAGAAAAGTTTTTAAGTACTTTAAAGCGCCTTCAGATTATGGACTAAGAGACGAAAGCTGATAAACAATCCATAAAAAGACTTGCTTTTGAAAGAAGACACCTTGTAAAGTACGAAGACAACATCCGAAGGGGATAACGCTGTTTAGGGAAAACGTACGGAAGGAAGGTACTCCCGCAATAGGGACACCTTCCAAAGGGGACAAATGCTATGAGGGGACACATTTCGCAAGGGACAACCCCTTTGAGTTTATGTTCCGAAGGCAACACTTCCCAAGCGGAATATTAATAGGCGTGGAGAAGACGATCCAAAGAAAACAACGCCCGCACGGGGACACACAGACAAACAAAAAGACAAAAAAGTTCTTCGAAAGTCAATGCCAACCTGGGCACTTATTAACAGCACACTCCTTTGACTCATAATAGTGACTGCCACAGCCTTTCCCGCCAAAATACGGAGGTGGATTCGTGCAGGAACGAGTGCGCTCTCTCAAGCCTCCACCACAGGTTTTACCACAGGGTAACCAGGAACTCCACACACTCCAACCGCCATGCACTATAACATAGACAATAGCAAGCTGTCTAGTACTTATTATTTACTGTCGATAATTGCGAGCTTGGGAGCCCACAATTTCTAGGTGCGCGGTATATATGTCGATTGACGTAAAGAAATCAAATGATTTATAGCTCCGTACCCTGTGTGTGAAAGAACTCTGAAATAAAAAATTGTAAATTGGGAAGATGCAATCCCACAATGTTCTGCAATTTGCGCGTTTGTTTCTATTGTAATTAGGAGTCAAACAAGAAATCTATTTGAAAAATAATGAATTAAAATGATTACAACGACGAAAGAAATGCTCCTCTCACCTGGACATGCGTGTGAGTTGCACCAGCTACTCTCCCGCGCTACTCCTAGACAAGGTTTCCCGCCAAAACTCGGCGCTGGTCGCGTGCAGCGTCTGGAACGTTCTAGAAAACCAGTTCCACAGGATTTGCTACAAGCACTCCATGCACTCCAAGTTGACCAGCCTCCGTCAACTGTTCGTATGTTAAGAAAGGTAAGGAAAACAAGATGGTTAAGCACTACTTCAAATTTTGAATTTTGCTCTAATTTGGAGAGTTGCGACTTTGAAGTCCATGTTCTAGTAAATAAAATTGTACAGAACACGACAAACGAAAATGGAACAATTGTATTCCAGAGATGCTGATGCTTTGCGTTGGTCTAAAATTTCCAAAACTTTTTCAGTTTGAATTCAAATAGAAAGACAGATAAAACGACAATTTTATTGCCATAAACGTTTGACCAATCGAAGTGGTTGGACGAATAGTGCGAAATTTTCCTGTGCAGTTTGATAATCTGGTGCGTTTAAACAGAGAGAGTCGTTCGGCTCGGTTGTCTCATTTGAATCAAAAACTGCCGTTTTGCTCCTAAAGAAAAATTACTGTTCCAGCTGGTGCAGGTGTTGCAGAACGAAAGGGAAATAGACGTCGCTCATGTTTAAGTTTATCTTCCATGTTGTACGCCATTTTCAAGCGCGCGTTCAAGTTAATTTTAAAAGTGATACTCGTTATCAGAAAGACTTAGATGAACAGACAGACACAAATAAACAGACAGATAAACAGTCAATGCTAACCTGGGCACACACTCACAGCACACTCCTTTGACTCATAATAGTGACTGCCACAGCCTTTCCCGCCAAAATAAGGAGGTGGGTTCGTGCAGGAACGAGTGCGCTCTCTCAAGCCTCCACCACAGGTTTTACCACAGGGTGACCAGGAACTCCACACACTCCAACCGCCATGCACTAATACAAACACGATTCATATCGTTGACTACTGACAAAATAGTCTTACTTTCCTACGATATCGAAGTCAGGTTGTTTCTTTTTTGTTGTCTTTCAGAGAGATAGTAGGGAACGAATTACTTCTGTTAAATGGATTTGTCTTAAAAAGAATTTCGATTGTCTATGCAAGATTGCAGACATTTATGTAAAAGCTACTACCCTGGCAGCAGAGGCCCCCTGTGAAAAAGTGAAGTAAATCCCTCAAAATATTATTTCCGTCTACAAAACAATCAGGTATTCAAGTTTGGATAAAAGTGTTGGTGTAAATGCAAGGTAAATAGCATTATTTATTTTTCTTAACAAAGCTAAGACATGGTTTGAGAAAGGGTGATCCAAACTACTCTTAAGACGGATAAGCGCGATATTTGTTACATCAAAGTTTGACTTAGCATAAACTTTATCTAACAAATATGGACGTTCCTACGGATTATCGGTATTAAGAGATGCAACAGAAATAACCAAATAACCTTTAACCTTTTTCTTTAACCAAAGGAATTACAAAGTCCATTTTCGTACCTGGACATGAATGGGTGCTACAGTCGTAACTTTCCCGCGCTTCTCCTGGGCAAGCTTTCCCGCCAAATCTCGGTGCCGGTCGCGTACAGCTTCTGGAACGTTCTTTAAAACCAGTTCCGCAGGATGTACTACAAGACGTCCATTCAGTCCAATCAGACCATCCTCCGTCAACTGAGAAACACAAGAACAAAAGAAAGAGCGAGAGAGAAAAAAAACAGAAAGAAAAAAAAAACCACAATGGTCTTATCTTCAGACTGCTAAATGGGGACTTCTAACTCCGCAACAGTGTCCAAATGTTTTATTTCCTACAACCACATGCAGGGTGTCTAACCTGGGCAAGGCTTCTTCGCACACAATTGTTCCTTTCGTGCGACTCCTGAGCAATCTTTACCACCATGTTTTGGCGCAGGATTGGTGCAAGTACGTGAAAGTACTTCTACTCCACTGCCACAAGTGACACTGCATGGTGTTGACACAAACCAGTTCGACCATCCACCGTGAACTAAATACCGGTAATACAGACAAGATAATACGTTAAAGGTCTGTGTAGTACTTTAGAAAACAACACATAGGACGATACATAACAAAGGAAACGACAAGATCTAGAGCTAACCATGCCTCGAGCAGTATATATATGTATGCCATTCGCGGCCATTCGGTCGGCATTTCTGCGATAAAGACAGTCTCATACCTCAACTTTCATTTCTAGGGCTGCGGCTATTTTTTACATTATCGCATTATCGGGGCATATTTTATGTAGTGAGTAAAATAAATGATACTGCTCAGAGATTGAAGCGCGTGAGAATGGCCTGTTCGAAATTTCAAGTCAAACTCTATGGAAAGGGTTCGACGTTTTCTCCAAATTTCAAGATGCAAAGTAATAGGGAAGAGATGGCGAGGGGAGGGGTATTAAACGAGGGCAAAATCTAAGGTTTTGAGGCAAGCAACATGTACAAAACAACACAACAAACTTAAATCAGAAAATAAAACTCAAAGACATCATCGTTACAATTTTCTTACCCGGACATAAATGCGTGTTGCACACTCGCTGTTCTCGTTCCACTCCTGGACATGTTTTCCCGCCATTTTTAGGCGGTGGCTGCGTGCAGCTCCGTGATCGAGCTTGTGTCCCGGATTCACAGGGTCGGCTGCAAGTTGTCCATGCGCCCCAACTAGACCAGCCTCCATCGACTGTAGCCAAGAAAAACAGTAAAGTTTAGTAGTTAGTATAATTAGGAGGTACGGCCGTGCGGTCTACGGATCGTCGGTATTAAGAGGAGCAATAGCAAATAACTGAACAACCATCCTTCCTTCAATAAAAAAAAAAAAATTAAAAGTCCATTTTCGTACCTGGACATGAATGGGTGTTACACTTCTGAGTTTTCCGTGCTTCTCCTGAGCAAGATTTCCCGCCAAAACTCGGTGCTGGTCGCGTACAGCTTCTGGAACGTTCTCTAAAACCGGTTCCGCAGGATTTACTACAAGACGTCCATTTAGACCAATCAGACCATCCTCCGTCAACTGAGAAACACAAAGGCAAAAAGAGAAAGAGAAAAAGAAAAAGAAAAAACTCAAACTTTTTATCTTTAGCACTGCTAAACAAAGAAAAAAACGGTGAATAAACAACACATTTTATTTTATACTGTCACAGTGTCACTAACCTGGGCAACGTTTCTTTGAACACACTTGCTCCTTTCGTGAGACTCCTGGGCAATGTTTTCCACCATGTTTTGGCACAGGATTGGTGCAAGTACGTGAAAGTACTTCTACTCCACTGCCACAAGTGACACTGCATGGTGTTGACACAAACCATTTCGACCATCCACCGTGAACTGAATAACACAGAAAGGATAATAAGTTAAAAGTCTGTGTGATACTTTAGAAAACAACATAGAAGACGATACATAACTGAGCGTAAGATAAGAGCTAACAAGGCCTCGAGGAGCGCCAAATTGTTACTGTGGCTGTGTCACTGCTTCAACCAACACCCATTCGGTTCGGTATTTGCGCGATAAATACAGTCTCCTGCCTCAATTTTTTTTAGGGCTGTAACTACTTTCTACATTATCGTGAGTCGGAATTTACTCCGGCAGGGCCTGTTCTACTGTAGTGACCAAAATAAATAATACTGCTCGGACAAGCGCGTGATAATAGCCTGTTTGAAATTTCAAGTGAAATAGTAGGGAGAGGGGTTTGAAAAGGGAGGGGAAGGGTATTAAACGAGGCAAAACCTAAGACGTTTGTAAAGAACAAAAATGCCGTTTAAACGAAAGCGTTGGCTCGTGTCGGGAGGTAAATTGTACAAAAACAACACAACGAATTCAAATCAGAAAATAAAATTTAAACGTTGACCACAACAACCAATCTCGTTCCCAGAGTCCGCGTTACCCTAGACCAGCGGTCGGGAACGAGGGACTCTGGGATAAAGCGTTTCGGATCGCATTTTCATTGGCTGAAATCTGAGCATGAGCAGTTGTACCGGAAGTGAAAGTAGCTGTAATTCGTCCCCAGATTCCCAGATTTGGCCTCCGTTCCTAGAGCCCGTGTTAACTTTTCCAGCGGAGTCTTGAGACCGAAATGGCGGACAAAATACCAATGAAAGAGTGAAAGCTTTGCCTGGAGGTGTAGAACTACAGTACGTTTGAAGATGTTGTAATTCCGGCCCTATAAGACATGCGATAGATTTGTTTGGGGAAAAATCTAAGAACGAGAACCTTTTAAATGTTCTGGAAAAGTTGACCGGATTAGTTTTTGTGTATGGTGACGGACTTCCGAGAAATGAAAGTTGCAGCAGCTGTTGTAGTCGTGCAAAACACTTTTCTGAATCTGGGAGCGAGGTTGTTTAAGGACTTGTTTGTGGCTTCACATGAAAAACAAGAAAGTCCCTTGAGGCTGTAGAGAGGGAAAAAGCCAGTCAGAGTCCGAAGACAGAAGAACAATGACAATCGAAGAGAGGTAAACATCATGCTATCGAACTAATATTATTAACACCTCCCCAGCCATCACAAATTTATCTTTTGAGGCTGGAAGCCCTCAGTGATATAACTAATGCTTTCACAATTTAAAAAATTAGCTTGTTCTGTTTGCATAATTTTCAAATTCTTTTTTTTATACATTCCAAACTGTCCCTTTTCTTATACTTCAAACATATAAAATACACTTACAACTTCAAAGTAACATTAATATAAAATTTATAACACTGTTTATTGCTGATTGCACTTTCGAAGTAAAACAGAACATTATTTTTTGCTAACAACTGAACGTTAATTTTTATTATCTTTTTCCATAGGACAGGTTGTATTCCTGGTCCAAAGACAACCTGAAGGACAAAGAGGTTATGATGTACTTGGTGTTGGAAAGGTGTCAGATTCCATCACATCCCATTCACCAGATCTTATTCCTGTTTTTGTTGCTTTAACGTTGAACCTAATAAAGCAGCTGAATTATTCTCTGTTGGTCAAGTTAGTCTCGTGGCCAAGAACAATAGTAGCAGTCTATGGGAAGAGAATCACTGAAGCACCACCACCTGTAGAGCCCCCATCCCCTGTCTCTGCTATTCCTACTAGTTCAAAAGAAAACCGGCGAATGAACTATGTACTTCAGGTCATGTAGCTGAGACTGCTTCTGATGCAGTTGAATGACACAGAAACAGAAGGTGATGGGGAAAAAAGTCTAAGGAACTGGAAACTTCTCATGTTTTATTTTACGGCACAGCCTAGGGGCATGAAATATGCCTTTGAGGCTATGCATTTTATAACATTTGTCATAGGTTCTTTACAGTGAACACATGGCACATCATATTCTTCATGCTCAGTTTGTGAAGCCCAAAGGTGGGCAGGGCAACGATTTATGTGGTGCCAATGACCTTTAAATGGAACGTGGTCAAGAATGAGAAGGGTGCTCTGAAAGCAATATGTGGGAACAAAACTCTCAAAGCAGTTCAAAGATCCACTTCTTCTAGTTAACTGCTAAACGAAACATCCGGAAAGCAGTATGACAGGGAAAGCAACATTTCCCCAAGTCAGCAAGCCATACTTATGCATGTACATCTGATGATATCAAAGAAATGATTGGACATATCAGCAGTCAAAAGCCCTTTGAACATCAGCCAGGAAAGAGTCTTCAAAGCTTCCCTTCCATTTCTAAGAGCCCTTTAGATCAGCTGGACATATTTACTTTGCACTCCTAGTTAACTAAAAACAAGAAATGACTAGAGAGCTAATCCACACAGCTGCGATGACTCAGGAAGACGAAGAGATCATTTCTCTAGATGAACGATTTGTTTAATCTCAGAAAACATAAACATTAATATACATTCCCTAGGGCATCAGCTTTCTTCACTGTGTTACATCACTATTGGTATTACTTTAAATTTGTCAACTGAATAAAATTTATATTTTCAGTCCCACAAAATGAGGAATTTCACTTGCATCGTGGATCACATATTGCTGATACAGTGTACATGAGTACTTTCCACTCTAACTTACAGTGTAATAGGCACTTCACACCAATGAGGCAATTTTTGTGGTGGAGGGGGTGGGGGTGCAATTAAGCCCTACTAAACATTCAAAAGGTCCCAATAACAACATGGAATCCCAAATGACTCAAACTACAGTTATTTGCTTATTAGTTACCCCTGCTCCATAAAATTCTCACTGAAATATTACTGTTATTTTTGTTTCCCCTGATGGTTCACATTATGGAGATTCTACCGCACATGTCTTCTTGGGAAGGTGTTTCTGAATAATACTGAAAAAATCTGCAGCCATATCTTTACTGTACACTTGTAAGATGGATTCCTTCTTTTGTACAGAGATAAGGTCTGGCAAGTGTTCAAGGACCAAAGAAATCATTTCAATCGGAAACCCACTGGACAGGGCCACATTGCGCACAGTGCTTCTCCCAATATCTTTTTGGAGTTGAAATTTATATTTCTCCATGTCTTGTTTGATTTTAAGTTTGGCCTCAGAAGTAAATAAGTGGGAGTTACCCTCATTCTGTTCAGCGAGGGTCATCTCAGACTCATCTTGAACACTGAGTGCCTCAACCTGTTCAGCTGCATGCACAAGCATACAGTTTTCCCACTGACAGTGTAGCCTGTGAAAGTCACAGCATGTGTGATCTTGAGGTTGATTGTCTGGAACCTTGTGGTCAAAATGATTTAAAATAATTTTTCTTTTACATTCCTTGGACTGGACATAGGACCGCACGGCTTCTGGTATGTTTTTTAAAGGCTTTTGGAATGTCATAATAATAATAAGTGTCAGCCCTAGCTGCAAGGCCATTTCTGCCAGCCCTCCCAACCTCGTGTATCTTACCCCAGTGTGAACAATTCTGTGAATGTCATTGCAGTCAATCCCAATTGCAAATGCCACAGTCACAAACAATACACGGTGGCTTCATTTCCCATTTTACTAGTTCATCTACTATTCTCCTTCTCTCATGCTTGGAATATTGGGCATGATACATGGTAAAAAGTCTGTTCTTTGTTGAAGGCTCTGCTGAAGGGTGGTATTGGTCTTTGCCCATTTCATTGGAAAATACAGGAAACAGCCTGAAATTGTTTCTAGATTTCCATAAATAAGAGTGAGGGGCATTTCCAGCCTCTTTGATTTGAGTTCTGCAACAATTGGCTGCAAAATTCCATCCAATTTGTCTTTGCCCCTATCAGGACGCACATGGGAGGTGTAAGTCCTGTTTGGACTACACTCAACTGTTACTGGGGTGGACAGTCCTAAGGCAGTTACAATGCCACTTTTTGTAGCTGCTGTTGTTGTGCCTGTAAGTGCCAGTAGTGACACTCAGATGGGAACAAATTTGTTAACAGGCTTATTCTTCCATACGCTGGACGAAATGTGGCCCTTAACAAAAAACAGAAAAGAAGGTATAAATATACATTTGTGTCCCACGTGATGTTTAATTTGTAATTATGCAATGACTGAAGTACACCATCCCATAAAATGGTTCATTTCCCATCCATCTTTCTCTTTTCATGGGTTGCTCTTTATTTAATCTCTGAAAACATGAGTTGCATGGATGAGAACCTCTCTCTGGGTATTTACACTTTCTGATTGCTTTCATTTCACAAGCCAGTTATTAACCGGTTTGAATGATAAAAAATGTAGACAGACAGACAGACAGACAGACAGACAGACAGACAGACTTTATTTATGCACGATAAAAGTAAAAGCTGTACAGTCTGTGGGGTCATATGAAAGATTTTAAAAATACAATAAATGCCTGACTAAAAAAACTATTGCAAGTTATTAGCCAGTGAGGTACACTGCAGCAAGTTTGTGGTAACAGTCCTTGGATATAAATTACAATGGTTTGATATTTTCTAGCTAGCAGGGAACCAATTAAATATATTCAAGGATGTCTATTTATCAAACAACATGACTTTTTAACGGTTTTGATTTAAAATAATAACGCATTCAGTAGGAAATTGGTCTATTCTGTGACAATATTGTTATTGCGTGACACTGTCACAGCCTCGTGGCGTGCCTACGTCAGAGCCTCGTTCCGAATAAAAGACTTGTTGTTAAACCGCCATCTTGAATCAGGGCTTGTCTTTCTCTCTCATTCCCGAACAAGAACTTAGTGTATAACTTGTTACATGGTGGCAGCGTAACGGAGTAAACGTCAAACAGTGACTACTGCTGTTTTCGTTTTTCTTTCGGACTCTCAAGAACAGTGCTTTACGTCGAACAGTGTCCTGCTGTGCTCGACCGCGTGTTTACTTTGAATTGAGTGCTCAATCAAGTTGTGCAATATGCCTGACCCTGAAGCTCCTCAAATTCAAGCTCTTCAGGCTCCTCAAACTCCTGCTTTCCGACGACCTCAAGTCTCTACTCCAAACCTCTCGAGGTCGACGGCGATCGCGCTGACAATTGGAAAATTTGGAAACAAAGATGGGAAAACTACTGCACAATCACCGGCCTCCTCGATCAACCTGAGGATTATAAGTGTGCTATGCTCCTCCACAGCATCGGAGTCGATGCGATGCGAATCTACAACGGACTAAAGTTCGGTGAGGGCGAAGACCGCAACAAAATGGCCGATGTAGTTAAGAAGTTTGACCATCACTTCCTCGGACAGACTCAAGAGTTCTTCGAGCGTTTCCAATTCAACCGTCGGAACCAGGAAACCGGTGAGTCAATTGATGAATATTTGTCCGTTCTTAGAAACATGGCAAAAACCTGTGGGTTTTGTGACTGTATGCGCGAACTGTTGATAATGGATCGTTTGCTCCTTGGCATCTTGGATGACAAAACGCGGGAAGAACTGCTCTCCACGCATGATTTAACCCTCATGAAAGCTATCGAAATCTCCCGCGCTAGAGAAGCCGCAACCCTTCACATGAAAGCTTTAAAAAGTGAAGAAATCAACAAAGTCAAGGAAACATCAAAACATAAGAAGCATAAGAAGCACAGGGACCCCACTAAAAGCAAACCTCGCCAAACTGAGGATCCACCCACAGTCTCTAAGAAGTGCCTTTTTTGTACTCAAGTACATGTTATGAAAAAGGAACTATGCCCTGCCTGGGGAAAGTCGTGCGCATCCTGTGGTGGAAAGAACCACTTTTCTGCTTCAAGAAAGTGTAAAGGTCGAAGCGTTCATGGTGTAAAGGATGACTATACCTCCGACTCATCGGACAGTAGCACTGGGACTATCAGTGCTATAACAGCTGAGCTAGGTCACAATGTTAATTCTGTTCAGCACCAACTGATCTACTGCGAAATGGAGATCAACCATCAACCTGTGAAACTTCAGGTCGACTGCGGTGCAACTGTTTGCATTCTGCCAAAACGCTACCTTGGAGACCTCCAGATTCGCCCTGAGATTGTCAACCTTCAGATGTGGAACAAATCGTCTGTTAAAGCCCTCGGTAAATGCAAAGTACATGTCAGAAACCCGGCTACAATGGAAAAGTTCAAGGTCGACTTTGTCATAGTTGACAAGGACCTAACCCCGCTACTCAGTGGTAGTGCAGCGCAGGCAATGGGCCTCATCACTGTGAACTTTGATAACTTCAAAGTGGTCAATACAGTTTCCTCAGCTGATCACCTCTTCGTTCAGCAGTTTCCTGATGCCTTCAAGGACACACCAGGCACTCTCCCTGGCAAGAAGGTCCACTTGACCACAGAGGATGGAGCCGTCCCAGTCGTGCGTTGTGCTCCCAGTCTTAGAAGACGTCCTGCCTGGACTCACCTCAGCCTGCAAGTTTTCAGTATGTGACCTGAAGTCAGGGTACCTCCACTGTGAACTAGACTACGAGTCAAGCCTATTGACCACCTTCGCAACTCCATTTGGGCGTTACCGCTGGTTACGCCTCCCATTTGGCCTGAAAGTAAGCAGCGAAATCTTCCAGAAGCGACTGCATCAAGCTCTGGAAGGCCTAGAAGGTGTCCGCTGCATAGCCGATGATGTAATTATCTGGGGTCGCACAGATGAAGAACATGATGAACGAGTACGCCTCTTCCTCCAACGCTGTTGTGAAATTGGAATCTCCCTGAACAAAGAGAAGTGCCGTTTTGGTTTGCACGAAATTCCATTCATGGGCCATGTAGTCAGCAACAGCGGCCTCAAGCCTGATCCATCAAAGGTGGAAGCTATCACGAAGATGGAACCTCCTCCCGATAAAGCAGGTGTGGAAAGGCTGAGAGGAACTGTCAACTATTTGTCTAAGTTCGTACCCAGGCTCGCTGAAGTAATGCGACCTATCAACGACCTAGCTCGTCCCGACACAGAATGGATCTGGGACTCTGCTCAGGACAAAGCCTTTGAGGAAATCAAGCATCTGCTAACACAAGCACCTGTGCTGGCTTACTTTGACCCAACAAAGGAACTGTCTATTCAATGTGATGCTAGTGGACAAGGTTTGGGAGCCGCTCTCCTACAAGAGGGACGACCACTAGCCTATGCGAGCAGAGCCCTAAGCGACACTGAAACTAGATATGCAACCATCGAGAAGGAGATGCTGGCCATTGTGTTTTCCCTAGAGAAATGGAACCAGTACACCTTTGGCCGACCTGTCGTGGTGTATTCGGATCACAAGCCCTTAGAGGCTATCACGAAGAAACCGCTTGACAGAGCTCCTAAGCGTCTCCAAGGCAGCTAGTACGAGCCCTAGCCTATGACATCAAAGTGCAGTACCTCAATGGCAAAGAAATGTTCCTAGCTGATACTCTTAGCAGAGCATTCCTTCCCAAAGCCAGTGATGATGGGCAAGAAGAGTTTGAAACCATCAACGCCCTCACATACTTAGTCATGCCTGATGAGAGAATCCGTGAGATTCGCCAGCACACTAGCGGCGATCCGGCCTTACAGCAGCTCAAGCGAACCATCCAAGAAGGCTGGCCAGACAACAAATCATCACTACCGCCACTCATTGTGCCTTACTTCAGCATTCGCGATGAATTGGCAGTCACTGGTGGTTTAGTCTTCCGTGGAGAAAGACTGGTGATTCCCAAGAGCATGAGGTCAGAGATTAAGAATGACATCCACAGTGGTCACCAAGGCGTCGAGTCATGCCTGCGACACGCACGTGAACATGTATTCTGGCCCGGCATGAACAAGGAGCTGAAGGAGTGGATCCAAGCTTGTGAAACGTGCAGGGAATTCGAGCAGTCCCATTGTAAGGAGACACTCATGAGTCATGAAATTCCCGAGAGAGCATGGGAGAAGATTGCAGCTGATCTGTTCACCTACAAGAACAAAGAATATCTCATCACTGTCTGCTACAAGTCCAATTTCTGGGAGCTAGATCGCCTGTACGACACCAAGTCTTCAACTATCATTAAGAAGCTGAAAGCTCACCTCGCCAGATATGGCATTCCCAAGCAGTTGGTTAGCGATAACGGCCCACAATTTGATTCCAATGAATTCAAAAAGTTCACCAAGAGCTGGGGCATCGAGCACACAACAACTTCACCCCACCACAGCAAAGCCAATGGCAAAATCGAGTCGGCCGTGAAAACTGCCAAGCGAATGTTACGCAAGACAACCAAAACAGGTGAAGACCAGTACTTGGCCCTGCTGAACATCAGGAACGTGCCTACACAAGGCGTAGACAGCAGCCCAGCCCAAAGGCTTATGGGGAGAAGAACCAGAACCCTGTTACCAACCACACAGTTCCTACTTGAGCCCAGAAATCCAGCAAATCCTCATGAATCTGAGCAACTACGCCTAAACCAGATGAGACAGGCGAAGTATTACAACCGCTCCGCTCATGACCTGCCTGTGCTGAAGGCAGGTGACACTGTACGCATGAAACCATTTGTGCTTGGTCAGAAATCATGGGACAAAGCTGAAGTGACCAGGAGACTTGACGAGAGATCCTATGAAATTCAATCTTCCGGTACCACCTACAGGCGCAACAGACAGCACCTGGTTAAGACTGCTGAACCATCTGTCCAGCATGACACCACTGAACGAGCTAAAGCGGATGCAAAGGTTGGACGTGACCATTCAACCCACCAGCAACCTCAAACTCCTGCTGTGCAGACCACTCCAGAGAAGGACCATGTGCAATCCAGCCCAGGGAAACACCATGCAGGAGAGAAAAGTGCCACACCCCCTCCTACGCGCACCCGTTCTGGACGCATCACAAGAGAACCAGCGAAGCTAAGCGACTATGTCAGGAATTGAACTGTTCTCTTGCGATAACATTGAGACTCATGCAGCACATGTGATATTATTATTATTAATTTTTTTTTTTGAACTTTGCTGCCAGTTGATGTTGAACAATGTTATAGACTTGTTATTTGTTTCATTTTTTTTCTATTCTTTATTACTCGGCATTTATGGCTTATTAGGAAATGTTGTTACTTTAAAAAAAAAACAAACAAACAAACAAAATGGGGAGGATGTGACAATATTGTTATTGCGTGACACTGTCACAGCCTCGTGGCGTGCCTACGTCAGAGCCTCGTTCCGAATAAAAGACTTGTTGTTAAACCGCCATCTTGAATCAGGGCTTGTCTTTCTCTCTCATTCCCGAACAAGAACTTAGTGTATAACTTGTTACATATTCTGATTAGATGGTTTTAATATAAGTAATAAAAACTATTAGCATTTGCAGTGAACATAATCTTCTAAAAATGTACATTGTACACATGCACACTCAGTTACTTCAAGTTTGAAAACAAAGCAACACGACTAGAAGAAAAGATATATTATATAAATACCATTCAAGAACCAAATGAGCCTCGTCCACAACAATGGCTTGCACCCTTTCGCTTACCGGTAAGCATTTTGGCAACAGTCTTGTTGTCCACGAATCGAATACTTCAGGGTGCCCAAACATCAAACATTTCTTGATATCTTCCGGGATGGTGACTTTTCCTTCCCCTTCTTCCTCTCCCACACTTTGTAAGACACACACATTCAACACTCCTTCCAGTTTTTGCACCTGGTCTCTCATAAACGCGCTCAAAGGCGAAACTACG
Source organism: Siderastrea siderea (assembly GCA_964030785.1). Lineage (NCBI taxonomy): Eukaryota > Metazoa > Cnidaria > Anthozoa > Scleractinia > Rhizangiidae > Siderastrea > Siderastrea siderea. Next base: position 72,512,421 of record OZ034966.1, on the reverse strand, counting down.
ATAACAACAGAATCTTGCCCCACAGCCGCTTCGAATGTAATCGAACATCGAGGGTAAAATCGGATAAGCGATTTTCCGAAACCTGTCGGCAATGCCACCAGCACACCTTTTTTCTACACATAGAGCTCTTTAATAAGGCATCGTACTGCTCCTTCATTAACACTTTTATCCCCAATTTTTCCATGGAAAACTCAATTGCCTCGTGGAATAGTGACCCCATTTGGTAAAACCGGATGTGCGAATACCTGACGCCTGCGCAGTTTGACCGATCACAGGATTCTTGTTTTCCGGTAAACACTTTATCCCACAGTCCCTCGTTCCCGACCGCTGGTCTAGGGTAACGCGGACTCTGGGAACGAGATTGCACAACACCCCAATTTATTATTCAACAAATTGTCCCTATGCCCATATATGGTAAGGAAGCACTCAATATCTGTCATCCTACATGACAGATATCCTGCGATATACGTAAATGACCATATTTGGAAGTGCACTGCAGATTTTCTTTCATTGCTTGTTTGGCGGCCATTTTGAAAAGCGAGGCAGTTTTAGCAGTGTTCTCCGTAAATTTTAACTCTCTGGAAGAAACTTTCCACGATTAAATGCTCTCAAAATGTCAACAAGTATTTGCTTCAGCTCACAAAGATATCCAGAGGTTGACTTGGAATTTTCATAGTGAGAACTTAACCAAGAAAATGCTATTGCGAACGAAGCAGCACACTTGCTCACGGAAAGTTGTAAAGACTAAAGTTGAAAAGACTTTAATTCACAGGAAGAGGACTTATTCTCGGTAAGGTAGCAATATTTTTTTTCCTTTGTCTTGTCATTCCCAAACATGAGTTTGTAAATAAGTCTTTTTAAGTGAACGGTAGTAAACTTCGATTTCCTGAAGTTCTGTTTTGATTTTTATTAAGATTTATGTGTTGCTAACTTTTAGCGTTTTTATCATAGAGCCGTAGTTTTTCTCGTTCTGAAAATGGTAGTCGATGGGATTTTGTTGAATAATAAAACAATTATCCTGCTCAATCTTGCGGAATATCCCCTGATTTAGCCAACTCGGCCTGCGGCCTCGTCGGCTAAGTATCAGGTGATATTCCGAGCTATTTCGCAGGATAATTGTTAAATATGATACAATTTCCTTACCTGGACACGAATGCGTGTTGCACACGCGCTGTTCTCTCGCTGCTCCTGGACATGTTTTCCCACCATTTTTAGGCGATGGCTGCGTGCAGCTACGCATGCGAGCTTGTGTCCCGGATTTACAGGGTTTGCTGCAAGTCGTCCATGTGCCCCAACTAGACCAGCCCCCATGAACTGGAGTCGAGAAAAATATTGGTAGTTAGCCCGAAAATCCTTTCATATGGAACTACATTCAAACCTTAATTCAGTGGCCCTACATAAAGAGGCACCCTCTACTAACTAGTCAGTTATTAACATCCCGAAAACTCTCCCCACGTGGTTACCGCGCGTGTTTTCGTTATCTTCCCCGTATTAAAAGGACACTTTGCCAAGGGATATCATACGAGTACGTCCTGTTGGTATTCGAATTAAGTAATCTATTTTCACAAAACACAAGTAGTGGAATAAAACACTGCGAACGCTTGTCAAGTTTTGAATTGCGTCTGCTAGAATTCGAACACTAGAATGAAAGTCAGCGGAGAATAGAAGGAAGAACATAAGTGTAAACTAACTTGGACAGGGATTCTTTGAACACCCTTGTACCCTTCGCGCGGCTCCTGAGCAGGGTGAGCCACCATATTTTGGAGCGGGATTAGTGCAAGTACGCGAAAGAACTTCTCTTCCTCTGCCACAAGTGAAGCTGCACGGTGTTGACACAGACCAGCTCGACCAACCACCATTCACTGAATAAAACAGAACACACGATACAGCAAAATGGAAAGTGACCGCCTAACAAAAGGCCTGATAGGCAGGTTAGTAATCGAAATACCTGTTCTCACACTCCTACCCCTCCATCGTTAAGCCCAAAACATGAGAAAGTCAAGGTAGGGTGACCCTCCTGGTAGGTTGATCCTCTTAACCGGGACCACTTTTTCCCCATATAAACACTTTGACTGGCATACCCGGGTCAACTCGGACCCCGCTGAGCATGCGCAAGCTCTGTTGTTGTTTAACCTAAGCTGCAAAAAGGCGGCAAAATTGGTAAAATCACAGTTTTCTACGTCAAAGAAGTGGTCTTGGACACCCGAACTAGAAGGATAATCATTGACTGCTTGATGGAGTATAAAAGTGTTTGTGAGTTCAGCGCTACGGATTTCTACGCTGATAAAGTGCAATTATACGAGAAACTTTGCACCTGTCACCAGGGACGACTTTTTCTTATATAAACGCTCAGTAGAGTTGTCCCGGGTACCCGGGGCAGTTTTCTCCATGTAAACAAGGTAAGGTAAGGTAAGGTAAGGTAAGGTAGGGTAGGGTAGGGTAGGGTAGGGTAAAGACGCACACGAGCCAAGGAGGCCCAGACGGCCGGAGCTTATCTCGGTTTCTGTAGCATGAAGCAACTGAGAGTAATACTGCTCCCCCTGGATGGGATACTAGTCCATCGCAGAGTTACCCCCAGCAGTATGGCGCCGGTACCCATTTTATGCACCGGGGTGGAGAGAGACAATGTGGGGTTTAGTTTCTTGTCTAAGGAAACAACACGATGGCGAGGATTGGGCGTCGAACCACCGTCCATCAGACTTTAAGTCCAGCGCGCTAACCAATACGCCACCGCGCCCCCAATGTGAGGCCTAAGATGAATTGGCCACTTTCAGTTTCACTTTCTTTTATGGCACTCGGCTGTTAAAGTAGGTGCACCTAATTGTCAAAGCTAATAACACAGAAAAAATTGATGGCATATTTTACGACCTTTCCATGATTTTCAAGCCAAAATAGATTATACACATCCACAAAAGTACTTCCTTTATTCCCCCTCCCTCTGAAAAACCCTTTCCTAATAACCCCTTCCTTTGAGAGCCGAAATTAATAAGCTCTCCCCCCCTCCGGGGGGAGGGCTTAAGAGGGGAATTATGGGCGGTAACGAAAACGTATAGCAAAATGCAAGAAAAATTAATATCTACTTACTAAACTAGGAAAGCCAAAGTAATATTTGTCATACATAAGCTATAGACACGAAATACGTCCTGCAAAAACACTACCCTTCTGTTTCTTCACAGGGGAACTAAGCATTTCCTTACCCGGACATGAATGCGTGTTGCACACCCGCTGTTTTCGTGTCGCTCCTGAACATGTTTTTCCGCCATTTTTGGGCAGTGGCTGCGTGCAGCTTCGCGATCGGGCTTGTGTCCCGGATTCACAGGGTTTGCTGCAAGTTGTCCATGCACCCCACCTAGACCAGCCTCCATTGACTGCGGGATTAGATTGATAGATGTTATTTCTTTGTTTCCTTTTTTCTTTTTTAATGTTCTCGGAAGTGAGCGTCATAAACTTGCCAAAAACAAAACCAGCAAAAAAAATAAGAAAACAAAAAAAAAAACATCATAATGATAACATTCCCTATTATTGACCAAACCGTAAAATTGTGATTATAACCCCCTTACCCCCCGTCCCCTCGTCCCCCCCCACCCCACCACCAAAAATAAGCCCTCACGAAAACAAACCCACCAAAAAGTCTTTTGGACAAATATAAGCGGAGGGCTTATTATCGGACTTTTAAGGTATCTAAATAAAAGTTTCATCGCAATATAATAACGATATTGTATCCTATCTCCAACAGCAGACACACACAAATCTGAATTAAATGCAAATGTAACTTCTCATGTTCTCAATTAGTAAGCCACCCCCTCGGCCAAAATAACAAATAAGCACACCCCCCCCCTCCTTCCTATCCCCTAACTTTCATAAATAGAGCTGTTTCTGTTGTATCGGTACGAATACCGAGACTACGGTATTCACATAAGAAGGTTTATCAAACGAAAAGCATCAGTGTTTGTTACATTTACAATGTTGTAGGTGTTTTTTCCATACCAGTTTTAACCAAAAAAAAGTTACAGTTCGTTAAAAGAATAATAATAATAATAATAATAATAATAATAATAATAATGATGATGATGATGATGATGATGATGATGATGATAATAATAATAAGCACCCCCACTCCCCCCCCCCCCCGCCTCGATTAAGCGCTCTCCTCTGAATAAGCGCCCACTCTTTTGTCCGAAATTTTAAATAAAAGCCCGGGTAGTAACGTTTCTCAAAAATTGGACGCTCAGAATGTTCCTAGGGAATGTTCCTCTCCATCGTAGAGCAGTAAGCTACATAACACTGGGACGAAATAATGGAGAGCTACCTAGACGAAGAGTTAAGACGGTTTATTAGCAGGCTATTTTGTTAACTAGAAACCGGGGGGGGAATGATCTCGTGATACTGAAATACCGGCCTGCAAAGCATCCAGACGTTTCGGTCTCTTTTCAGGGGGTACAACAAGAGCAGAAGAAACTAGCCGGCAAAGACTTCTCCTTTCTCCTGCGATCGCACTCCGCGCTCACGAATCCAATCATCTCCCCACCCCCCCCCCCTCCCATCTTCCTTCCCATCAGCATCTGCAATGCATAAATGCCGCAAAACGCCAAATTTTACCGTATCATTCATTGTTGCTCGCCAATCTCTTGAAATAAAAGTGCCACGAAACCACATGTACAAACGAAATTAGCCGACGTGACCCTGCGCCCCGGCGGTGCCAAATTTTAAATTGTCGCAAGGTTTCACCTGAAACTAAAATTGAATAGGAGATTTGCAAAGTATCCGATGATGATAAAGTTAAGGCCAAGTGGAAAAGCTGGACTGGACTCTGGACTGGACTTTGGACTGCACTCTGAACTGACTTTTATTGACTTGTAAGAATATGAAATGGACTTAATATTTTACTAATCAGTTAAAATTAAAAAATAAAGTCAAATTTTAAATCACTTAAAATCATGCTAAACACGTTAGGGAAGGCCCCTTATATTTTTTTCGGTGGGGGGGGGGGGGGGGGGGGGTTGAAATGGGGAAAACATTCGACTGAGTGTGTGTTTTAAATTAAAATTCGTCGGTAGATTGGCCATGTCCGCGAGAGACTCGTATAAGAAAACTTCTGGTATCTGGGACGAATTTGAAAGTAAAACACGTACTACAGTCGAATGTTTTCCCCATTTTACTTCTTTATTTTGTTCGCATACCAGGTACTGTAACCCGTGCAGTAATCGGTTCTTCGATTCCCCGGTTTCACTCTGTCAACACTTTTCAAGCCAGAAAACAAATGTCTTTTCACCGATCGGCTCCGCGCAGATCGAAGTTTATGTTGCACGAGCTGCGCGTTGTTGTGGAGGAGCGTGAGTTTTCCGGTAAATTTTTTTAATGTCTTTAAAAAATGGGTCTTTTATCAAATTGATTTTGTTTTATTTATTTAAGGGACGGACCATTTTATTTTTGAGGGAGGTAGGGTTGGACAAATACGAAAAACAAATTCCTGCACAACTTTTGTAGAAGAAATAAAAATCGTGCATAGCGGTACAAACTAGTGAAATGAAATTCATACAAAGCTTTTGGTCACGAAAAAAAATTCATGCAGAAAAAAATGCCCCCGGAAAAAAATATAATGGTCCATCCCTATCGTGTTTAGCATGATTTTAAGTGATTTAACATTTTACTTTATTTTTTATTTATTACCTGATTAGTAAAATGTTAAGTCCAGAGTCCAGTCCAAAGCCCAGTCCAGAGTCCAGTCCAGCTTGTTCATTTGGCCTAAAGTTAAAGGAGGATGATCGCAAATTAAGAACCTCACCCGGCTGGTGCACAATATTACTACACGACTTTGTTTGTACGTATGGCCCGCCACATCGACAGCGCCAAGTAAATGACTCCTTCGTTCGATAACGTGACCTTACTCCATGTGAACAAACGCTCCAAAAGCCCCATTCACTCCACACACAGTCATCGGGCTCCAGTGAATCCGGGAATGAATCATATGAATCGTCAAATTCGGACCTAAATATCTCGGGCTCGCAAACAGGGGCAAACGTCTCGGTAAATAGTATCAGAAGGCACAACAAAGAAAGGAAAGTCGCCGTGCCTCTGGTCATCGTGATTATGAACTCCGTTGTAACTGAGAACTGCGGAAGTGAAATTAAACACCACCGGTTGTCCATGTCTGGGTTAGCTATCTTTAGATATCTTTCTGTTTCACCCTAGCTTGAGTCAAATACCGCCTCCATTGACCTTTCGGGGGAAAGTTGTCGAGATGTGCTTGCCAATAATGTTATTACAGTTGTTTTTCCATATCCTCTGAGATCAATTGTTCAAAAGTTCCAGTCTTCTAAGGCACTCGGCTCTTAACGTGTGTTGAACTTTCTTTCAAGATAACCCTTTGACAATTTTAGGTGGACTTAACTGTCAAAACTAAAGTCAGAAAAAATTGATGGCACATTTTACGACTTTTGTTAGGTATTCGGTACTTTTCAAGCCAAGAAAGATTTAAAACAGCTACTCTAGCTTTCTCTAGCTATTTCGCCTCCTTTCCTCGATAATCTCTTTTCTATTAAGCCACCACGGCTTCTTTGAGGCCCCAAGGGGTTCAAGGGGGTTGAGAGAGGAAAAATGTAGAGCAAATGCAAGAGAAATTATTATCGACTCAGCTACACTGGGGAACAGTTCTCAGAAGACGGAACGGAATCTTTTTGTTTTCAACATAATTTGGTGCCAAATAGTTATCTTTTTCAATTGCTGTTCACGCAGCTGGCAATGAACCGAGACAAAAAACTTCATATCCTGCTCAGGTTTATCCTGTTATAGTAGATCTAGACCTGAGAACGATAAAATCTGCGTTTGCATTCATGTAAAAAAATACCCTTCTATCTCTTCTCAGGGGAACTAATTATTTTCTTACCCGGACATAAACGCTTGTTGCATACCCGCTGTTCTCGTGTGACTCCTGGACGTGATTTTCCGCCATTTTTAGGCGGTGGCTGCGGGCAGCTACGCAAGCGAGAATGTGTCCCAGATTTACAGGTTTTGCTGCATGTCTATACGCCCAAGCAGACCAGCCTCCATTGACTGTACGGTTAAATATATAGATGTCATAGCGGGGGCCCGTGTTAAGAGTATCGCTACAACCAGAGGCACTGCATAAGTTGTGTTAATAACTGCGAGGATCTTCTTTCCATTTATTTCTTCATTCCGCAGTTCAAATATATGAATTTCATATATTCATAATTTCATTTTCATCCTTCCCGGGTATATTACGAACTAATTTAATGACCAGCTCCCAGTTGGCTTGTTAGCTTAATTATTAGAGCGCTGCACCGGTATCGCAGAGGTCAGGGTTCGAATCCCGGCAAGCCTGATTTTTTCAGGCTTTCTTTTCGCAACTGCATAAGTTGCGTTAACAACTGCGAGGATCTTCTTTACATTTATTTCTTCATTCCGCAGTTCAAATATATGAATTTCATATATTCATAATTTCACTTTGCAATATGTTTGCGTTTTATTTCTTACCAGGGCAAGGTTGCGTATTGCACTTTTGTGTTTCCCGTGCTGCTCCTGCGCAATATTTCCCGCCATAATTCGGAGGAGGCTTTGTACAGCTTCTAGAGCGTTGTTGGGAACCAGTTCCACAAGATTTACTACACGACGTCCATCCACTCCAACTTGACCATCCTCCGTTAACTGAAAATTACGGAAATAAAACACGAATTCTTCATTTACTTTTGTCATCATTGGTTGTGATAATTCGGAAACGCCGTCTGTTTATTAGTGTCTTAACGACTTCGATATTCATAGAACCGTCTGTTTCCCACGGGTCCTTCAACAATTGCACGTATCTTATTCATAGACTGCCGAGATCTCGTGCTCATCCGGTAAATTTTTTTAAATTGATACGTGGACACATCTCAGAATTCTTTCAATTTTTCGCATTTTCTTCATTTGTCAAGCTGACTGAACTTTTGTCAAGCTGTCAAGCTGTCATTTGTCAAGCTGAATGAACTATTTCGGTTCTGAGAAGGAAAGGAAATCGCGGACAAGTGAGAGAAAGAAAGCAAGAAGATGAGAAAGAGCCACGGTCACGGGGAAACGAAACAAAAGAAGTTGAATCTTCTTCCAGCTTAAAAAAGAAACTTCAGTTATTACTGATGGGATAAAGAAAAGTACTGTCCCTACTTTGAAACAAGTTTTATTTCTTACCAGGGCAGTGTCGGGTGTTGCACAACTGTCCTTGCTGCGATGCTCCTGCACAAGTTCTTCCGCCATAACTTGGAGGTGGTTTTGTGCAGCTTCTTGAACGTTTTTTAAGAACCAGTGCCACACGATTTACTACAGGACGTCCATCCACTCCAACCCGACCAGCCTCCGTTTACTAAATTGCAGTGAAAGGAAAAAGGAGAGAAACAATTGCTAGGAAATGTAAATTAAGGGGAAAACGAGGTAAAGTCATAGAGGGCAAAAGAAAAGAAGGGAGAGATTTATGAGGGCGGAGACTTTTTTCTTCTTCTTTATTTTCGAACAGATCGTTTAATGCTTCTGTTATTAAAGTTCCCAGTCTCCTTACGCGTGCGCCCTTGCAACCCTGTACCCAGGTTCTCTACTCATTTCTTCAGTTGCAGTCTACTTACAAGCAGAAATTTCTTAAATTTTTTGGTCCTGTACGTTCAGTCTAATTAATTTTTTTATTAAGTCTCTTCCGTACAACTTTTGTAAATATCTTATTAAGCACCAAGGATAGCTGCCTTGTTTTTCCAACTACTATGGTCCTCTCTTGAGGCATGCTAGTACTCACCTGTATTATTAACATCATTATAACTTGCAGGAAAAACAAGTATTTATCAAGTTAAATGAACTTCCTAGGGCAGAGCAGAAAACACCCCCTAGTGACTTACCCGGACAAGGGTGTCTATTGCAAGGCTGGATCTCTTTCAGTGCATATGGACAAGTCCCACCGCACGAGGCTCCTCGGGTCACGGTGCGCGTACGCTGTTGTGTCCCTCCATTACCACAGGACCTGGTACAGGAACTCCACTTGGTAAATGAACTCACGGCACAGTTTGTCCTTGGGCACCTTCGTCTGCGGCGCCTCCTCCATCCTTCTGTTTGGTCCAACATCACAAGTGAGAGAAATACAAAGAACCAAAGCAGTTTGAGAATCATCATGATTGCTTCAATGGTTTCTTGTGCGAATCTGCAAAGCTAATGTTAACAGGATTTGACTCATCAAAAATTGATGGAAAGATCAGAAAAATGTAGAATAATATGAAAGCATAAATCCGTTACGTGAGTGTGTCTGTATGTGCGTCATTGGGAAGGAAAGGGAAGGGAGGGAGGGAGGGAGAGGGGGGTACTGTTCCGCTAGGACCTACAAAACCCTACTACTCCCTGTTACTTCAGAACGGACACTGTAATGAATATGTGCATGTAATCTACACCTAGCCAGCAGTGACCTGGCTGGAAAAAAAAGTTGTCAGGAAAAAAGCATAAAACAAGAATGATGCGACCCTACGGTTTGCAGTACACATTATGATAACGTTAGCCTGCATAACAGCGTTAGTTATTTTGCCGAGATCTGAGGGCGAAACGAAAAGTATTTTTAGTTTCGCGCTCCTCGCTCGTGTCTCGTGCCTTGCGCTCGATCAGCGGTCGCTCTTGGCTAAATAAACGCCTGTTATGCAGGCTATAATAACATCAGCATGCCTAGCCGCGTCCTACGTACAGTCGAATATAATTCCTAAATTTAACTAGGCACAGTAGCACGCCGCTTGAAGGAGGCCGCTTCAGAAACTTTCCACCCTATGACCTTGAGAACGGTGGAGTTTACCGCGCTTTGCGTGTCTCAGCCCGATTGCTCCTGTGAAGTCATTTCGCGAGAGTGAACAAGAAAATCTTCCATCGTACATTTAAATTGCAAAGCTAAATTGCCTTATGAAACATTTTATTTCTTGACCAGAGTGAAACAGGGCAATTTCTTTTTCTTTCACGAGTTTGCTGAAAAGCGCTGCTGAAAGGGTGACACAATTTCAGTTTACGCTGATTACGCTGTTGTGACAACCGTTTCCACGAAGTTAGCAATTCTCTATCCAAAACAGGGCAATGGAATGCAAGAGCCAGCATCCTGAAATGGCTTGGCTACGCTTCGGCGAAATCGAGCGGCAGGCAAACACGTGCGGCAGTCTCGCGTGAGCCGGACAAGTTTACGTAGCGGCCTGTACTGATTTTCGTGCGAAAGATTAGCCGAGGACACATGGAGTGTTTTTTTGTGCGCCTCCGCCACTAACGCTTTTCCCTTCTATGCGCAAACACAGGCTATCTCGAACAGGAATTTATACTCTGAGATGCTGCCTTACAGAGGTTAATTACTACAGGCTAACTTGACCACAATTCTGCTTCTCTGGGTAGGCAGTGTTGCACGATAGTGCTTCTTCGATCATTACGAATATAAACAAAATCACTTCGTGAACTTGTATAAATTCGCTGCGGTATAAATTACCTCGTTTTTGGCTGCTTCCCTCCTATGTCACGGGCAAAACTAATGACGGTCAATCAACAGAGATGACACGAGACAACGCTTTCGATCGGAAATTCTAAATCTCCAAGCTTTCACCTCTACCGTACCGCTGAGATAAAGAATGAAGAATGAAAGAGACAGGCTGGACGGATGAATGCCGTGTGCAACCACCTTGAAAGACGTGACAGAATCGCTTTGAATATCAATCACTTCCTCTCAGCGACTTCATCAGGAATTCAAATTCCTACTGCATTCCGCCATTTCCTCCACGGTTCAAGGAAAAAACTTACCTCATTGGAAAGTATCTTGAGAGACTCTTAAAGAAAAGTACATTCAAACTTGACTTGTTTCAAGATGTTTGTGTTGTAATTGCTTATGGGGTACGTCATGTCGATATCACGGTTGAAGTAACGGCTGTAACGCAAAATTATTTCGCAAGGGCGTCCCTTGAGACCCGTAGGAGGAACAATTTATTCTATTTTCTTCAGATCCCACGCGCGAGTGGAAATGAATGAGACTGCTTGCAGTCTATCAGCCAGGCTGTAGTTTTTCTCAGGTTTACTTCCAACGCAAGATATAAAGTAGAAGTGGAAGAGAACTAGATATCAATGACATTCAGCAATTGAATTTCCAATAAATTCCTCCGTCTTCTTCACGGTTGGAGGAAAAAACATTACCTCACCTGAAAGAGGTCAATTTAACTGAACTCACGTTTTCGAATTAACTGTTTCCGCTTACGTATTGTCTCCGTTGAAACCACTCAAAATTTTTTCGCAAAGGCGGAAGGGCGTCCCTTCACTGGAGCTCTGTATTTGTTAAAGTTTTTTTTCCAATGCAAAATATAAAATAAGAAAAGAAAAGAAAAAGGAAAAAGAAAGTGCAGAAAATCTTGAGATCAATGAGTTCGAATTCCGGTTGACTTCGAGCTAAGTTCCAGGGTCTTCCAAAATGCTGTTTAGACACTGGCCGGAAGAAAACGTCGATCTCGAACATTTTCTTCTGTTATTTTTCGTTTGTTTGTAACGTTTTCTTTATAGTCAGTGTCAGACTTAAAAGAGGCTAGCTCAGGCTTGTTCAAAGTGATTAAAATATTCAAGTACGATTTTCAAGTTCACTCAAGTTCGAGTCAACAAAACTTGAATAACTACTCCTATTAAAAAAAAGGAAAAAAATCAGAAGTTATTTTTCTAAACCCGAATCCTAACTTGAGTAAACTTGAAAACGTACTTAAGCAAACGTGAAACGTACTTGAATATTTGAATCAGTTTGACTGCAAGTCGAAAAATGATGACAGACGTTTCCATCGAAAATCTTCGATCTTTAGGGGCTGTTTACATGGAGGAAGGAAGATCCTAGCACTAGGAAGATCCTAGAAAGCGAAACAAATTTTCGTTTGCTTTACATGCAAAAATTTCGGTCGGGGTGGTTGCTGGAAATCAAATAAAACTGTCGGTCTTTAGCAGCTGAACGCCCGGCTGCCGCCAAATTTGTTTTTCTGTCCCTAGTACTAGGATCTTCCGAGCGAAGGCAGTTTACATGGTGCTAGGATCTTCCTAGCACTAGGATCTTCCTATCTCTCAGCTAGGAAGATCCTAGTACTAGAAAGATCCTAGCGCTAGGGCCAAGTACAACATTTTGCATGTAAACTGAACATAGAAGACATATGGCGCTAGGATGATCCGCCTTGTAGGATCTTCCAAGCGCTAGGATCTTCCTCCCTCCAAGTAAATAGCCCCTTACTGACTGATCGACGTTACCAGTGTCAAACCAATTTTGAGACTCACTTATATTATTCAGAATATTCCTGGCTACAATTTTAATTTTTTTCGGCTGAGCTTTCAACCCTGCCCACTTGGGGGGGTGGGGGGGAGGGGGGCTCAACCCTTAAAGCTTAATGGTATCCCTCTCACATAAATAGAAAACGAATTACATGTTTTTGTACCTCAAAGATAAGCCAAAATCAGTAGATCATCGCTGGCTTTTAGTTGCTCTGAAGGGTGGAGGACGCTCTAACCCTAATGATGTGTTCATTATCCTTTCCCTTTGGTAATTCTTTGAACGGTGTAAGTGTTGTTTCGTTTGCACTCGTGAAAACGAGGGCGGACGAGTCTAACAGCCTCTCGATCTGTCAATGAATTCAGTAACATGTCGCTATGTTTTTCAGCGGAGCCCCTTTGCAGCCAAAGGTCGCAGAGCGCAGCATCATGGGTAAGAAAATCTGGTAACCTATCGATACGAGAAATTTTGGTTCTGACGTCAGCGTACGCCCGCATGGAGTGCCCGTCCGCACAGACTCTGGGGGGAGGGGAAGGGTAGTCCCAAGACGACCCGACGCTAGGAGGAGAATACCATCACTACTTGGCGGGAAATTCCGCGGTGCTTTGGGGCATCCACCGTTTTTCTTGGCAGAAATCGCCTGACCATCGTCGCTTTTGAAAATGAGGTTTCTTTAAGGTGGTCTTACACTCAAAAAAGGGATGTTTGGTTGAAAAACACTTGGGAATGCTGTCTTGAAATAATCTCACTCGATTTCCAGCATTAAAGCAGTGAAATTTAAGAAATCTAATCAGCAGTACGTGACTTTTTCCACAGCAGCGGCCCTAGCAACAATTGTTTAAATTTATTAAATGCTCACAAACAAACCTCAATAAGAACATTACCCCAATGACATCTGGCACTACTGTGGAGAGACACCTGACCGAGGAGAGAGTCCTGAGGTCCGAGTTTTAACCGAAAGAACATGACCCCAGATCTCACAGAAACGGATTACCGTTTAGCTTGTATTTTAGTGTGGCAACTTCAATTTGTCCATCAGGTTTTGGGATACTGAGCGATTGATAAATTGTTTAAAATCCGTTCCCTTATCTTTCAGACTGTTTTTCTCGGAATCGGAACTAGTTGTGAAAGTATTACATTGAATGCTCATAAGAAATAAACTAGAATTGCGCGCGAGCTAAATAAATATATGCCACGTGCGAGCCTTTCCCAGACAGATTAGAGCTCTCGGTTCTAACTACGCGGTGTGACGTTACCGAGTAACAATCGCCGGCTCATCCACCTAGGTTTTGCGCGGTCAAAGAAGCAAGAGACTGGGACGCCTCGAGGTATTAGGATGGTCAGGCAATGTCATGATAGCAGCCGTTATGCACGTTGGTTTAAAAATGGCTGGACAAAAAGCTGTATAACAAGAACTGGTTGAATTTAAATGTTGAAGCAGGCGTGAAAAATAACGTAAAGAGATAAAAAAAGAAAGAAACAATTGTAAACGAACGCACGGAAAGACGGGTGGATGGATGGCTGGATGGAAGGATGCATATTAATATTTGTTTTAATATTTGTGATATGAATAGTAAACTTTATTATTCCGTTAGTTGTAATAAAATGACGCACTTCCTAAAAATGAGCTATTCAGAATTTTGCGTTCTGAGCCTCTTTTTGATGGTGAGTGCCCAGGAAAGTCAGGGTGGCAATAGCCCATGAACATTAGTGGAGTGTTGAGCGCATGAATTGCAACAACCGGGTAGCTTTGTAACCGCACCTGCCGGGTTTGTTTTGTTTACTTAAGGGCGAAAAGTACATTTGCCGCACATGGTAAACCAGTCAAGCACAAAAAGAAGACGCGAGAAAATATTTCAAGCAGAGAAATGTTGGCTCATTTTGCGAGAGGGAGCAGCGAGGTGGACTGGTGTGAGTCGAACTATACACACTTGTCTTTTATCGCCGAGTTTTACAACACGGTATGAAACTATTTTGCTATGGTTCTTGATTAATTTCGTGGCAATTCCTTAAATTTTGTTTTCCTCAGTTTTCTAAATATTCCTAAAAATTCTAACTCAGTCTGTTAATCTAATTGGTTGTTTTTTTTCTCAACGCAGATCAGCAATGTTGTATTTCTTGTTCTGCCTCCTTTTTTCATGTAAGTACAATTATTCGCTTTCTATTGAGTTTTAATCTACACTGCGCTACTAAATTCTTTCAGAATTATGTTTTCTTTAAAAGATATGGCTGTTGATATCCTTCTCAAACATTGAACTGCGGGCGTATCGAAATCATACTCATTTATCAGTTTTATGTTACGTTATGCATGCAATTATCAGTAAAATGTCGGGCGTAGTACATTTATTACCTTCCGATATTCGAGTCTTTTTTACAGGTAGACTATCAAAAAGCAATATAGTGTCAATAACATTCAATAATAATGCAAACAAGACTGAAAAACCTTTAAGAGCGCCTGTCTGTAAAAATCAGACAAAATCAAAATTCCGCGGCAAGGGTGGAAAATTCGATTTCTTTCATATTTTAATGTTAGATAGGTTAGGGTATAACTAAAATCACTGGATACTTTTTTTGGCAAAATATCCTTTTATTTCAAAGAAAAATGCAAATAACGAACTTCCGTTAAAATCGCCATTTGAAGCAGTAAATTATGACATCAATTTGAGGCGTTCGCGTGCAAAAACAAATCCCTCTGTCGTCTTTTAAGCACTCAATTTTACTTTTGCAATCTCTCAAGAGCTTCAAAACTGATTTTGATAGAAACTGCGTTGTTTTTTGTGTTTGAAATAATTTAATTTTGAAAGTATACATTTCTCATCAGGAAAAGTACTTCGTGAATTAAATTATTTTTCACCATGTGCTAAACCTTCAAATCGATTCAGCTTCTGGCTGTTGAATTAAGAAAAGATGTACTCAGGATTGCTGCAAAAATTTCTTTGGGCAAATGATTGAGAGCGACGCGAGAGCTTTTCAAAGTTCGTTAAAATGCAGGTTGTTTGACCCTTCTTGGCAACATTCCATTCGCGAGTCACGCACATATTTTAATGTGTTTCGACCCATATGAGATCGAAAACGTCAAACAGAAAAACAGTTGATAATGCTCTTACCTCATTTGCTGTAGAGGACAGGTCCAGAGGCCATTTCCGAGTGATTCTCTTGCCGTTCGACGTATTTTGGTCCTGTTGATGACATCCAATGAACACCGCCAACTGGGTCAGTGTATTGTAAACGGTCGAACAGCTCAACAACAACCTTTCTTCCAAAACGTTTGACATCTTTCTACACTGTGACATCTTACTCAACGGTTCAGTTGCTGGTCAGTGTTGCTTAGCTGGCAATACGCAAAAAGGTTTTTATCACAACATGTCGCCGCTAACGTGGCCAGAGTTTTATCTAGAGCCGCGTCATGCAATGCAAATCATCGGAATGGACATTTTACTAGAGGGTAGGGGAAGGGCAAAATCTGCTCTGATTCTTTTTAAACGGCTCAGGGTTCGAGAAATGGGAGGTACTAGTAATGGACCAAAAATACGAAACAAAATTAGTGCTACATTTAGGCACCTCAACCTCCCGTGCCAGAATGCAGAAAAAGTAGTCACCCCTCGGCGTGAGTTGTAGGCATGCAAATAACAATGTTCGAACACGAAAATTAGCTAAAAAGGGTACGTGTACTAGCAACAGAAGTGGCGCTATTATTAACTAGACCCAACTTTAATACGGGGAAAACCTATAACTACAAGGGGCTCCCTTTTGTTAATTGATGAGCGGGTATTCTACCTATGATCATTGGTGTCAGTCTGCTGGTTCTCAGCTGGCACAGGACCGGTGAAAGTCAGCTCGCTGTTAAAGGGTTGGAGGGAGTTTTGGACAGGAAGGGTTCTCTCTTCATAACAAATGGGTGCAATCGAAGTGTTTAACTGTGCTCTCTTGTCAGCTGTTTAATTTAGTCTACATTAGTGTGTCCTGACTAATGAGTGGGACTTCTAACAGCACGCTAGTGCTGTTTGAAGACTGTGAAATATGGCACGTAACCATGGTAACAAAAAATGAGGTTCTGTTCCTGAATTTCTGTTTACGAATCTTACTGAGACAGGTTCCCAGTGAGCGAGATCTCTCACAGCAGCCAGCATACTTATCATAATGGATATGAGGATATCATAACAGAAATACGTCAAGCATCTTGCCCTTAAACGTCTGTTACCTCTTTCACGTTCTACATACACCTTAACGAGGACGAAGAGAAGAGTGAGGCTTCCATCGATAACCTGGCTAATATTCGGATAGTCCACAAGCGAATATAAAACTCACCTGATCCAACTTTTACAAGCGAACCAGTCCCGCGTAAGATAATTTCAGATCCCTTTTCCCCAGTCCTCTTTCACTTTTTGGCCACTCTCCGTTTCCTTACCGTGACCCGGCCCCTTGTCCTGCAGCTCTTCTGCTAGACACCATCCGAAGTTTTGCACGATGGCTGGGACATATCGTCATTGTATTCAAGCGTTCGTTGTGAAAACTGATTTGTAACTTGTGGTATCCAGTAGTGTAGCACCTCTTTTGGTGGTATCAGGGCCGCACCAAGGCTGAAATAAATGCTGCGAGCAAATTGGCCTAGTCAAAGCCTTCCCCCCCCCCCTTCAAAATACACACTCGTGCACATAGATACTAACTCTGTTCACAATGCCACAGTTTGTGTCGATTTCGTCAAAAAGGACACCTTTTTAGGGACATCCTTCGTTGACAATTTGCCAAAAAGCTACTTCCTGTTTGCGTTTTCGCCGACAAAGTTGTTGGCAACATCCACCAGATTTATAGCATCAGTTTTAAAAAAGTACCCTTAAAGTTACAAGGTTTGTTAAAATTGAAACATTTCGACAGCCAAGCTACGAATTTCGGACCTGTTTTACCTAACTCTCGTAAACGTTAACGTAACTTCTATCACTCGATTGGTGAGATAAAAATAGTTTTGTTCCTTAGACTTGTTTTAAAACAACATGATGAGCTTAAAGCTTGCAGCAAATACACAGCAGTCGCTTGGCTATTAAAGGCATTAAGGTCCTTCACAGCAAAGCTATACTGCCAGGGTCAAGGTGATATGGGTGAAGAAAGACATTGGTAAGGAACCTGGGCGACTGAAATGTGCGGTGGACTAGTAGATTTTTCAAGCCCACTTGCCCGGTGGCTAGTGACTCAACAGATGTCAAACCCTGTTAAAGGTTGTAAAATAATAAAAGGAATTTTTAGCATCAGCATTTAAGGCTATTCGTTGCACATTAATTCGTTTTAATTATATATTTTTTGGCTCATTTATTGTAATGTTTTTTCAACTTCCAAAACTTCTGGGGACTCGAGCCCCCCCCCCCCCTCCCCCTTCTACGGGCCTGGGTATTCTTGGTGCATGAAAGTAAGGGAACAATTGTTTTCAAGCTTTTGATTCGTCTGGTGTTGTAACCACAAACTCCGACAACAAGAAAATCGAACCAACAACAATCGAAGCAATTTGTGAAAAAAAAATTGTGAAAAAAAATTTGCAGTTGCAATTTGTGAAAAAAAAAAAAGTCCGAGGTCCCCCCTCTAAGCCAAAACTATAGGCACAAACTAGTTAGTCACATCGCAATTTCACTGATAAAAACAATTTTCATGTTCTGGACTCGACGTTTTGAAGAGGTTTTTAACTTAAGCTAGTACACGTACCCTTTTTAGCTAATTTTCGTGTTCGAACATTGTTATTTGCATGCCTACAACTCACGCCGAGGGGTGACTACTTTTTCTGCATTCTGGCACGGGAGGTTGAGGTGCCTAAATGTAGCACTAATTTGTTTCGTATTTTTGGTCCATTACTAGTACCTCCCATTTCTCGAACCCTGAGCCGTTTAAAAAAAATCAGAGCAGATTTTGCCCTTCCCCTACCCCCTAGTAAAATGTCCATTCCGATGATTTGCATTGCATGACGCGGCTCTAGATAAAACTCTGGCCACGTTAGCGGCGACATGTTGTGATAAAAACCTTTTTGCGTATTGCCAGCTAAGCAACACTGACCAGCAACTGAACCGTTGAGTAAGATGTCACAGTGTAGAAAGATGTCAAACGTTTTGGAAGAAAGGTTGTTGTTGAGCTGTTCGACCGTTTACAATACACTGACCCAGTTGGCGGTGTTCATTGGATGTCATCAACAGGACCAAAATACGTCGAACGGCAAGAGAATCACTCGGAAATGGCCTCTGGACCTGTCCTCTACAGCAAATGAGGTAAGAGCATTATCAACTGTTTTTCTGTTTGACGTTTTCGATCTCATATGGGTCGAAACACATTAAAATATGTGCGTGACTCGCGAATGGAATGTTGCCAAGAAGGGTCAAACAACCTGCATTTTAACGAACTTTGAAAAGCTCTCGCGTCGCTCTCAATCATTTGCCCAAAGAAATTTTTGCAGCAATCCTGAGAACATCTTTTCTTAATTCAACAGCCAGAAGCTGAATCGATTTGAAGGTTTAGCACATGGTGAAAAATAATTTAATTCACGAAGTACTTTTCCTGATGAGAAATGTATACTTTCAAAATTAAATTATTTCAAACACAAAAAACAACGCAGTTTCTATCAAAATCAGTTTTGAAGCTCTTGAGAGATTGCAAAAGTAAAATTGAGTGTTTAAAAGACGACAGAGGGATTTGTTTTTGCACGCGAACGCCTCAAATTGATGTCATAATTTACTGCTTCAAATGGCGATTTTAACGGAAGTTCGTTATTTGCATTTTTCTTTGAAATAAAAGGATATTTTGCCAAAAAAAGTATCCAGTGATTTTAGTTATACCCTAACCTATCTAACATTAAAATATGAAAGAAATCGAATTTTCCACCCTTGCCGCGTTATGTTTGATTTTTACAGACAAGCGCTCTTAAGATTCATACACGGTTAAGAGGACAGCAAAATTACAGATTGCTTCAGACTTTCTTCTCACGACTCAGTATAGCCGGAACGCTTGACTACAATACCAAATTCGTCTTAGTTCTCCTTTATTCTTACTTTTTTTTTGAACCCATTAACGTTCAAATAACAATGGCCCTAATTTCCTTGAGACGGGAACAACCTGAATGGCTGTGGTAGAAGTAGTCAAGCCCCGGACGCCATCGTGCAGCTCTCCTATTCAAAAGTCTCTCTTAACGCTATACCTTGGCAGGTTCGGTTTGTAATCTTACGGGGAGTCTCGTTCCGAGTAGGCAAAAATTAAGATTAAACTTTTCACGGCGTGTTAACTTGAAGTTGTCAACCCGAAAGCGGTCGATAGCACAGCTGGACAAGACGATACAAATTAAGCATTTAACAGGTACTTCTCAAGTACCTGTACTTTTACTATAGCTTACATAATTTTGTGGTCCAAGTACTAAACAAAGGCATACTTAAAAATAGCAAGAAAATGAAAATCTGGCCTTTGAAAAAAATATACATATATTTCCGGCACTGTTCTTGAAGTACTGATACACCTAAGTGGTTGTCGTTGCGAACGGCGAGTTAACTCTGGGCGAAACGTAACACGCAAAAAGCAACTCAATACCACTGAATAATCAGTGAACTGGTGGCAATATGAATTAACTAAGGTGCTTATACTGTTACTTGTGCAGTATCAAAACGCAGAGATTGCCTTATAAAACGTTGTTCAGTAGAATGCGAGAGTCTCTTTCTTCTCCAAGTTTTTCTACACCGCGACTTACTGAGCAGTAAAAGTGGTCGTAATTTAGCCATTGTCACTTGGGCTCACGAAAACGGTACAATTGATTCAAGTATAGTATTTTGCTGAATTAATCTAATTAAAAATAAGTATAAAGAATTTGAACGTTCGTGTGTTTAAAGCCGTGAAACAGCTACGGAATTTCTGTATACTATTCTCTCCGTTCAAGACATGATGATTAAGAAGTTATATTAATTTAGATATTTTGAGACCTCTTTTCTCGACAAGGCATGTGGCAGGGGGGGGAAGCAACTTCCTATACATTCTCTTAAATGAAATCCAAACGATGTTCTCACAACTTGCAAGGCAATCTGTGAGGTTCTGGTCAGCGGACATGCCTCCTACGTGTGCGCAGATGTTACATGTTCCAACGGAACTCGGACGGGAAAAAATTACGGCGGCTAAAGGCGGCGGATTCGGTTTTGTCCCTTCGTTTAGGTAATTGACGAATTGATCGTATTTTACACTTTTATCATATTTTCGTGCATTTTGCTTCTTATGAAGACAAAAGTTTACTCTCGGAGTTTTTTTAGTCGCAAAGTAGAACAGCAGCGCTTCGATCAATCCAGTCTGTGCTGATCAACTGTATAGAATGAGATAGAATATTCTGAAGCTGGGTTAAAAAGTGGGATCGGGTTCAAAGTACTGAACTGTGAAATGATCTTGTTAACACATAACTGGATTATTGACAATAAAGGTCGTATTTTGTGCGTAGGTATTGTTTCCATGCAATAGGTTATAGCAGTTTTGATTGAATTTATTTCCATCGATGTTTTATGGCACATTTCCCGTTGCAATTTATTTAGACCACGCTGGAGGAAAACATGCAAACCGAGTACAGCCATAACTGTCTCATCTCATGCTATCAATTCGTTACAGAATGAGATGTAAAAATAAACATTGACAGTATTTTTATTTATCACATGCATCAGTTCAGCGATAGACAAAGACCAAAATTACGTCTCGGAGTACAAGAAATAAAATCCTGAATAGTTCAAGCGCTTTCTCTCGGTGAGAAGTTTATTTACGTTGAATTATCTAGTTCTAGCATTCAACTTTGAAACGTTTGTCGCAAACCTGTTCTCCAAGTATAAATAAGCGAAACGTGACTGCCGTACAGCTCGCAGCTGATCCACTCGTAGCCTGCGAGCAGGCTCTCTATTCGGGGGGCAACGCAACGTGAATTATTTTCTTCGAGAGCGCCGAAGGCGCGAGTTTCGGCGAGCGAAGCGAGCCGCTGGGCGAGCGAAGCGAGCCCGCGGTGAAAATTGAGAGCCTGCACGTATCCCATTGAATTTTGAATCCGGCGCGTTCGTCCACGAACGCAGCACTCTGATTGGTCAAAAATGACAGGCTCAATTAATATGAGTAATTAATATGCATATGGCTCAATTAATATGCATAAGTTCCTAATTTTTCGGGCGCAAGAATTACACACACGGCTTGACAAAGAAGACAATTTTACGAAATAAATACCAATGTTTTCGCACATCGTCGCCAATACTTGTCCGCGACTTCCATCGCGATTTGAAACTTCAAATAGATTTTCCGTGGACATTCGACCCGATTTTCCAGTTCCATATTTCACCAAAAAACTACAACTGTAGATACGGCAATGTCCACTTGCTTTGTTGACAACTTTTTTCGGAGTTAAAACGCGTTCTTCCGATCCTTCCATGAAGAGCCACAAAGATCTAGACGAAATCCCGGGAAAACTTGCACGTGCATCTTTCTGTCATGTTTGTTTATATTTTTCTCGTTCCCTATTGGCTAGTTATTTGACACCGGAAGCGTGGCGAGTTGTCAACAAGTTGTCACATTTCGAGGGGCCGGAATTGAAATTCAATGACTCACGTGCAGGCTCTCGTTTTTCACCGCGGGCTCGCTTCGCTCGCCTTCACTTCGTTCGCCGAAACTCGCGCCTTCGGAGCTCTCAAAGAAAATAATTCACGTTGCCCCCCCGAATAGAGAGCCTGCTCGCAGGCTAATCCACTCGCCACTGCAACAAACAAGACAGTGCGAAAACAGAAGCGTCTTCGTCGATGTCGCTTCCATCGAATATTCTCTTGTACGAAACTGACAGTAAGTTCCATGAGAGATTAGCTGCTCACCGCTTACTTTCCCCCGGCAAAATACACATAAATTCTGAAAACTATTTCAAATAAGTTGATCGTCGATCGGAAATATTTATTATGACGAACACCGCTGTCCACGTTTTGACTGGACCGCTTTGCAAGTTGTGAGAACATCGTTTCTCGGTCCCAGGCCTCGCTTCTATCCCCCCCCCTGGCATGTGGAATGGAAGTTAGACAAAGGTACAGCTGTTAGGGTTATTGTCTTACGTAATAAGACATGCCATGATATGTGGTATTGAATGTGGCATATTCATTGTTCACGGAAGACAAATAAATATCACCCGTGGTCGTGAATGTTCATATTTTTGTTCACTGAATTAGAAAGGATAAATGTCAGATGAATTACTTAAATTATTAGCGTAGAACATGCAATAGATAATCAAAAGCTGGACCGAACAATTGCCAGCGGTTCTAATTGGAGGGAAATTGTACCGAATTGGTATCAAAATCTCAGATTGAGTTTGCAAAGTATCGAAAACTGATTATTATAAGCAGAACCACAGGAAAGCACTACTCAGGAGTAGATTAGCTCTTGGAATTCACATTGGTACCAATTACAAAATCAACAACTTTACATTTCCGTGACAAACTTGACACGAAAAGACTTTGATATTTCTAAGTGACACATTTGAGGGGTCGTAATAAGGCATTCAACAATTTCAGTGGAGTGGGGTGGTCAGGATGTGTTCTCTTCTTTAGGCTATACAGCAAAGTTTTTCTCCCAACCTCCCCCCCCCCCCCAAAAAAAAGAGTTAAGTGTTTTTGAAAAAGAGTTATACTTCTTGCTATTTTGGCCACAGAAGATCCAATTTGATTTCGGAAGAATGCGCTTTGTCGTTGCGCCATACTCATCACGTAATTATGGCGGCCGTTTACTCGATCGTGGCTCGATCGAGATAAACACGGGTGTTTTTCCTGGGAAAATGTGTTCGGACCGTCGCAAAAACCATGCCTGTGGAGAGCTCTGATCTGCTATGCTTGGCGTCGGGACCTCTGCCATATGCTGCGAACTCAAGAGATGTGCCGACCGAGTTCGCTGGAGGCGATCAGCTCTCGGTTCCGACCGTAGTTCGGACTATGTCAGTTCTTTGCGTTGTTTCGTTTTGGTTTTTCTATTGTTACACTACGGTCCACATTTTTCGGTTTACAAAATGTTTCTGCGAAGGTAGAACACAAAAACGGCATTTCTGTAAAGGTGGGACGCACTGCGGAAAAAGAGAAAGACAGTGTAGCAGGGAAGTGCGGGAAAGGAAGAGGACAAGAACTGGGGTATGGGGTATGTTGCTCTGTGAAGACCTTTGAAAACTGAAGCTAAGGACAGCCAACCGACGTCGAACAGAATAAGCCCTGGCGCACGACCCATATGTATGCCCTGGCATACGACGCTCTGATAAGTGGTATTCAGTGTTAGAAATAACTGTACCGGTTATCAGCCAAGCCTTCCTAAATTCTAAAGGCAATGTCTAGGTCTTGTGAAACTGTATTGATGGTTGAAGATAAGAATTCTCCGCTTTCAGTGGGTGACGGATGAAACCTAAGCCATTTGAAGTTAAGCAGTTTGACAACTCTATTGACACCGACCCCCCTTCTCCCCCCCCCCCCCCCCCCATTTGAGAATTTCGGGCCAAGCCTTGGAGTTTAAAATACCTCTCTTGTTCTTGGGAGGTGAAAGAGTTTTAAAGCGGCCAAACTGATTCATTGACTTGTGCTCTTTACAGGTACCTTTTTCGTCCATACTCTAAACATGTCTGCTCTGGAGTAAACATAATCTGGGCTTTGTTCGTTGTGGTGGGAATTAGTTCGGCGTATTTTCATGCAACTCTCAGTTTGGTGGGACAGCTGTTGGACGAACTCGCCATCTTGTGGGGTCTGATGGTAGCGTTTGCATTATGGACGCCGAAGTGGATGCTCGCATTAGGCCCATTTGGGGTAGACAGGTATTTGAAAGTTACCATATAGAAGTGTAATTATTGGGGCTTTCAACGCTGTCTATGATTTGCTATTGTGTTTGAAACTAAATGTATTACATGAATATTTGAAACTTCCGTAAATAACCCCCACCTTCTAGAATACGCTCAGATGTCTCAAATATTCCTTCCTTGACACAGAAATTTTTTTTTCCTTGACACAGACATGCACTCTCTCCCTCACCCCCCACCCCCCCTCCCCCCCCCCCCCCACTTCACCGTCCAAGAGAGTAAACCCATTTTCGCAGCTTAAGGCTCTCTTTGGGAACTGTAGCCTCCAACGCAGATGTTCTTGGGGCTCTGTTTGCATTGGAGGCTAGTAGTATTTAGACCAACTTTTTTCAGCTCGGATGCTGACTTGACCTCGATCAATGAACGCATGATATCGCAGACCAATGCAAGTGGACAGGAGCAAGTCACATTCAAACTAGACAGCAATGACGGAGACGAAAGTTTCAACTTGCATTTAGTACGCTGTATATAATTTCAGTCGACCCACTTTCACTGGATGAGTATTGCGTGAGGTGCACAAACAAGTGTAGCTGTTTCCAGGCTACAGATCCAACTTGAATTTTTCGGACCCTTGTTGTCTCTAATTGCATCGCCTATGGAAAACAACGCATTAAAAAATTAAATTTGTTTTCGTACACAGGAAGACGTTCCAGTACGCTATCCTTGCGTTGTCGCTGATTTTTACCTGGTTAGGATTCCTCTATCCCGTGGTCAATGCATTTGTACTGTTGGCCATCGGATTCCCGTTTGTATTCATGTTGTTCACTGAATTGAAAAGGTAAGTTAGACACACCACAAAACACTGCAGCCTGTATGGCAGGCGCGGAAAGGGAAACGAAAGGGTAGAATTTATCCTCGAGCGCGGAGGGCGAGAGGAAGGGGCAGGGAGCTGTAGGTGATTTGATAGTGTAAAGGCAAAAGCCGTCCCTCGGGCCCGGTCTCTTCAGTTGGGGGAAGAATGTGGCTATGTTTCCTTTGGTGGTGAAGTCGCGAGTGCAGAGTACCACCTAAACCACCTGGCCAAAGAGAGGGGAGGTCTTTTTAGCCTTCGCAGCTGGAGGGATTGTTTGCGCAAAGTCTGAGCGACGAAGCCACGACAAGAGAGGCGAAACCGAGAAGGGAATGGGAAGGAGGCGATTCTAGCGGCTTACGCCGCTCATGACCAACAACAACAACAACAACAGCAACAACATCTTTTATTTCAACTAAAAACAATTGTTACAATGCTAATTGAGATGTAAGTCAAACTTTCCCTTTGCTCGCAACCAATACCGCTAGCTACACAGGTAAGACTCCTGATCCTTAGGTGGAGGGTACGCGTGGGTCGTCTTAATCACTTGGTACGGATACAGCCGTTTCCTCAATTTCAATGTTATTGCTTTTTGTTCACAGCTTTTGTTTTGTTTTTTGTTCACAGCTGTCGTGATTCCAGAGTGAGAAAGTTGGGATTTGTGTGTGCCGGCTGGTGGTTTGTTGCAGTTCTTTTCTGGGTAAACGATCGAGTCTTCTGCGACATATGGAGGTCTGTGTCGTTTCCGTATCTCCACTGCGCTTGGCACATACTGATATTTATTGCATGTTATACCGGTTGTGTGCTGGGATGTTATTTCTACGCCGCCTACGAGTTTCCACAGTTGCGACCGACGCTTTCTTTCTGGCCTTACTGGTCATCTGACTGGGGACTCCCATACATTGTCTTGAAAGCTGCTCCGAAGGAAACGATCCCATGATAAATGCCAATAATGCGGTGAGGAACTGATGCAGCTTGAGATTTATGTGAATGCATCAGAGAAACCTTTATCCGTATAAATAAAAACATTACAGCGGGAATTTATCAGCGGAATTTTGAAGATTCCGATTTACAATTTGGAAACGCTACAAGACATCTTCATGCAAGGGCTAGTAGTTACGTCTCCTTAAAGTCCGTAATGAGAGCACTAAAACAGGAATTCGGGTACTCAGCATGCTTTTATGGCACAACACTTAAGACCATGCATGGCAACATTGCATTCTCAAAACATTATCAGTCAAAGCACCTTAGAAACAGTTCACTGATCAGAATAGACCGCAGACCCGTCCTTTTCAAAGAATGGCTAGCAGGAGGAATTTTGACCATAAAGAATCTTTTGAAAGACGCTACTACAATTCTTTCTTTCGAAGAGTTCCACATCAAATGCAATATACAAGCCCGCCCTCTTGACTTTATCGGGAAGATTCATTGCTCAAAACTTTGAGAAAAAGATTTACAGAAAACACCAACTGCCCAGATTAAACCACGCTTAAGCCCTTCTGTGGAATTTCCTGAAATGAAAAAAAAAAAAAAAAAAAAAACAGGCAACCTTTTCGTATAGAAAGCTTGTTGCAGCAAAGGGTGAAAGACCAAGAGCTATACAGGAAAGATGGCATAGAGATCATGGTCTAGAAGGAGAGATCAATTGGAAAATATATTTAAAAAAAAAAACGTTTTAACTGACACGATCGCGTACCAAAGCTCAAATATTCCTATTTGTTACTTTGAACTTGTCTATCTCCTTCTGCCTTCTAATAGTTTTTAAAGAAAATTAAAATTAAGGATAACGAGAAGTACTCTTTTTGCAATGCAGAAATGTAAACCTTTTTCCATATTTTCTGGTCTTGCAACCTGACAACTCTTTTCTGGGAACACCTTTCCACATCATGGCAGCAAACCTGCTTATTACTGCACAAAGGAACTAGTTCATCGATGTGACCACGGCCTTAGGTCTGAGGCCAGATGTCTCCAAAACCAACCTGCGAATTAATTTCTGCTGCCTTTTGCTCGGTTTCACATTTGGAAATGCTAAATGACAGAAGAGCCTCTCAATTTTTCAGCCCTCGTATCCTTTTTAATTTGAAAAAAAAAATACTTACGAAATTGAAAGAAAAAGTTCCACCATTCCACCCGCAAATGGAAACCTCTCCTGGCCACTTTTAAATTTTCTCTTACCTCTCATTGTTCAGTTTTAAAATAACGTTTTTCTCAAAACCAAGACCAAACCCAGGGAGTGTGCAACGAGTAAGTGTTTTTTTAGGACCAGATACTGAATTTTTTTTTTCTGTAAATAGCTGTGCGTTGTTTTTTGTTTGTAATCGTGTAATATGCAGGCTTATCACTGTTGAATAAATAAAGAAATAAATAAATAAATATATAAGGTAAATTGCAACGTCACACCTTTGATTTTAAATCTTCACTGGCTCCCTGTTAAACAAAGAATTATTTTCAAGATCGCTCTGGTTACATTCAAAGCGCTTCATGACGTTGCTCCCAGTTACATCACGGAACTCATTAGGCCTTACAAGCCTGGCAGGACACTAAGATCGTCTAGTCATAATCTACTTGCTGTACCCAGATTTAATCTTAAAACGTATGGCGGTCGTTTCTTTACAGTTGCCGCTCCGACCATATGGAACAGCCTTCCTTTAGAATTACGAACAGGTGCATCTCTTTCGACTTTAAGTCTAAACTTAAGACTTGGTTATTTATAGAAGCTTTTGGTTAGGACTTCTGGACTGCTTATCTATTTTTCGCTATGATCAATTTTAGTTTACTTTTTAATGTATTTTTATTACTATTATTATTATTTTATTTATTTATTTTAATTTTTTTATGTAGATATAATGTAATTTAAATTTTTGTAAAGCGTCATTGGACCACTGGGAAACGGCGCATTAGAAATTTATTATTATTATTATTAAATAAAATAAATCAAAATAAGACCATGCATGGCTGGAGTCCATGCTATATCTTACGGGAAAGTCGATAGCTTGGTGGCTAAATAACAAACACCCTCATCCTTACCGGTAAAATTACAGTCATAAACAAGGAAAACCTAACAGACACTTCATGGCTGGAGTTGAGTGGCCGAAGTTCAAGAATCATAGGTTGACAGTAACGGCAGTAGGTCAAGAAAGAATCCAGTAACAATGCTTTAAAGGTTGGGCCGCAAAAAAGTTGATGAGTAAATTGCCTACCTTAAAGAAATTCAAAGGCTGATGTTTCGAGCGTTAGCCCTGTCAGCTGGTAGATCCAAATTTCTGTTTCACTTTCCCGCCGACGCAGCACCACAGTTTTCTTTAGACAAACCTAACCAACCTAAACCTTTCTTTAAAGGTTGGGAACATTAGGACTGAGTTCATATTTCAGGTAGTTATGGCTTCAAAGTCGATGGCTTGACGGTTCTTGCGATCCGTAATGAGAACACTGGGGCAGCAATTCAGAGAACATCAATTACAGATTGCGATACATTTACGGGAAGGTATTTTTGTTTCACATATGTATATATTTTTGTTGCTTGACTTCTTTCGTTGCGTTAATGTAAAACACTACCCGCCCAGCCTACCCAGTGCTGTGTAGCTCTTTTATTGTAATTACTTTAAAGCTGTACTTAGGGCGAAATCCAGAGTTGATAGCCCAACGGTTATGCGGCAATGGAAATACTGCGTCATACTGTGTTGCAAGTGAACATAGAAAGGTTGGATCACATGGACGAAGTAAAAAAAAAAAAGAAAAAATTTGAGGATATATATATATACTTTATTTCATATAAAATTGCTAAAACAATCATTAGAAATATAATACTATAATTATGCTGTACAATTCAGTTAACTCAAGACTCACAGCTTTAAATGGAAATAATATATCTCTTCAATCTGAGTAATTACATAATTGAAACGATTTAAGGATTAGTCTAGCCTGTGAAATACTAACAGCAAAAATGCAAACTTTCACTTGATGAAACGTTCCTTTTCTGAAAAGGACAGCTATCTCCTAACACAAAGTAGTTGGATACATACGAAAGTGCACGATGTACTTGCAAAGGGTTTGCTGTGGTTAAACCGACTAAGAACTACTGTAAGGCGCTGAGAGAAGACGAGTCCATTTGTAGAGTTGCGAGTCTACTGGCTGTGAGAGGACAGTTACAGTTGTGGTTCTGTGCCAACCAAGGGTCAAAGAATAACCAGCCCACAGAAGAGTTGCTGATAAATCCTGATTAAAATTATCTTTGACAAGGACTCACTTTAAGACTCTCAACAGTCGCATGACAATCCTTTCCAGAAGGCTATATGCGGAAAGAACTTGTTAATACAACTATGATTGGTGGAATTTTCGTGGAGAGCAAGAGTGCTAACAAACACAACTGTGTAATCTGCCAGTGATCGTAGAAATGCTGCTGACACGGTCAAAAGTGTCAGTTTTTTAAGTGGCTCACAGGGACACAAGCCACACGCTGGCTTTCCAGTCGTGTTCCATGATAGCATGTACCGAGGATAAGTGATATGTACAAATGGTAAAGAGCGAGTCTTGTTTATGTGACCTTGATGCTTTCAAGACTTGGCGAGATTTTCAGCGTATGCCATGCCTAAAACAAGACAGTTGTAACGTATTTCAGTAGGTGTTTAAGCCTTTTAGTTATGGAGTCAGTTATGGAGACATTTAAAGTGGTTTGTGAATGAACTCGTATGGTGTGATCATTCAATCAAAACCCTTTAAGGACGGTGTCTCCTAATATAGATGTATTTTGCAAAGGTTATGACTATGGGGAAAAAGTGGATCTTAGCAAGGGTTATTGGAATCCAAAAAGAAAAATGTCGGTAACCACGCATTTTTCAGAGATAATTAAGCAACCATAATTTTAAAAAAGTGTTAAAATACAAAGAATGTATGGCAATTTCTTTCCAAATTTAAGCTCAAATATCTCTGAAAAATGCGTGGTTACCTCCAATTTTCTTTTTGGATTCTGTTAGCCCTTGCTAAGATCTGCCTTTTCCACATAGTCGTAAACTGCGCAAAAATATTGTTGTATTAGTGGGCAAATTCCTTAAGAAAACCGAATATCCCGAGATGCTCAGAACGTATGCGCAGTAACAAAAGGAGGCGCCGTCCTTACTCTCCTTTGACAGTACTTTCACATGGTACTACTTACATTTACGTATTCTACAAAATGAAATTTGGGACTTGTCTTGAATTCTCATTTTGGGCACTCTTGGAAGTAAAAGGGTTAAAGAAGGGAAGAGAGAGGAGCTCCAGTGGATAGCGTGTAGGACGTTTGATTGGAAAGTCGGATATTCGAGTCCTGTGTGCGCGACATGTTTCCCTATAGATAGAAAAGACACTTTAAACCCCCACATCTCTCTCCACCCAGGTGCATAAATGAATGCTAGGGAATTGTTACGAAAACGATGAACGTAGTTGAGAGTGTTCAGGGATGCTCAAACTAGGTAAGAACGCGATAGACCACAAGTTAGCTTACAGGTACAAGGGTCTTCATAAACCAACTTCTAGCATAAGCCTTAAAGATGCCTTGTCTAAGAGTCAACACTGTTTCAAACTGCGTATCTATAGGTTAAAACTTCAAATGCGCTGACCATTCAAGGTACATTGTAGCTGCAGGCAAATGCAAAATTAGCAAGCAAACCAATTTGTACATACCAGCCTGAATTTCATATGGATCTTGTTAAACTTGTCAAGTGTACAGACAGCTTTGGCCACATTATTTCCATCAAAAGGTTCTGTTGAGAATTGACATGCAGTTCATTGAGTTGACAGGAGTTAAAACTGCATGACTCTACATGTACATGAATGGTTTTTATCTTGCAAGGTATTCTATTTTAGTTGAACAGCAGTTAAGGATATGAAAAAAATTAAACAATTTGCTGCGTGCGTATATACCCTGCTGTACCTAGAGACGTGTTCATTTCGGCATTTAAATAAAAATATCTCAAAGCAAAATTTTTAACTTTTCTTGAAATCGTGATATATTGGACTCGACTGGGGGTCACCGAGCTCGTTTAGGAGAAGACGACCTGTTATTTCTCTTAACTGCTCAGCTTTCATAGAAAACCTATCAAGTTCCGAATGTGCGCGCGCTAATCACGCAAAAATGACGCCCAGGAAGGATGCGCAATGCAATTGAAGGGAATCACCTAAATACATCTCAGTAGAGTAAGTTATAGACACAATCATAAATAATCCATCTGGACGAACTTTCGAAAGCATTTACAAGTAAGTTCATCTGACAATTCGTCTACGTACTAATAAGCTGGAATGTTTGTCTGTTTGGCAATACTTATACACAGACAATTATCACACCAGCTAAACATGGTGCCCAAGTTCACAGCCACAAAGGAAAAAGGACAACCTACCCTCGATACAAATAGGCTTTCTGAAACTACTGTGTCTAGGAAAGGCACCACCCATGACAATGGAAATATAATCTTGATTCCATCTGAAAAAAACACAACAAAAAAGATTATTATTTATGTAAAAATGATTTTTATATAGCAAAGTAATGCAAAACTTGGCATAGTGACATAAAGCTTGCAATTAAATGATTGTCCTCCAAGAGCCAAGGAGATCATGTAGAGATAATAGGGAAAACATCCATACCTAAAATCTAAAGCATAGTATTTAAAAAATCCCACAAACAGCTCTCCAATGGATTGTTTGTTCTCTGACCTACAAAAAGAATCAAAATACAATGACAAGTTTACAACGTACATGTAAATCATTATCATAAAGAGGCCGTACGAAACAGACTATAAGTAAAATAACCTGCACATCATTTACTGTTAAATTGATATTAGATATACAGTGTGTACAGTGCACACGCCTCAATCCTCGTGGCCTGTACTGTATTGGTAGTCACTAACAAGAGTATTTTCATTTACTCAGAGAGATTCACATTTACTGTCAAATTGATATTAGATATACAGTGTGTACAGCGTACACGCCTCAATCCCGGTGGCCTGTACTGTATTGGTAGTCACTTACAAGAGTATTTTCATTTACTCAGAGAGATTCACATTTACTGTCAAATTGAGAAAAGTGTTTATGCTTGTGTGAAATTTAGAAACATGATGAGATGACAATCTCAACACTTCAAATTAACGTTCTTAGACTGAACTTACTCGTTGCTTTCAATGTGTTTGCACGGGTCTTGTGCTGAGAGTTCTGAGACATCTCCATAATACTTGAAAACCTTCTGAAGAATTAAAACAACAACAACAACTTACAAACACTCAAGTTTCAATGGGTCACAAAAATCTGGCCATATCCACAGAATGGCTGGATTAACAGGATTTTTACATGTACACAAGATTAATGACTTTCTTAGATGATTTCGTGCCACAACAGAGTGGCCATAATAGCATGGTCCCCATTTTAGTGTGGTGACTGAAGGGTATCATTTCACTGAGCTGTAGAATTTACCGTACACTATACCAACTCACAGGTGACTTAACAACAGTATACTTGTAAACTTACAGGATATTTTCTTTGCAAGACGGGAACTACAGGAGGTTTGCAAACACCTTAAAACAAAACACACCATGTGGACATTAGCTCTGATCTTTATTTGTAGACAAATGTGCCCACTGACACTGGCACTTTGTTCTAAAGACATTTTGCAGAATATAGAGACAGAAAACAAACATACAAAAATCTTGTCTCAAGATAAAAAAAAATGTCTAATATAAATTGGCAAAGGAATGATTCCCATCTCAAATTTTTCTGTGCATTTTGGCATTTTGAACAGTGGGAAAATCAGATGGAAAACTCATCTCAGGGTTGGAAGCTAAGTTGTGACAGCACTCGCTACTGTACGTGGCTGAGTGACTTCAAGAATGTCAGCAAAAAATTCAAACTTAAGCAGGAAGGTTTGACACAAGCCAAGGCGAGTGGCCTGTGGGTAGTACTAATTTCCATCCCTGCATTTTCTACAAAAAAAGTGAAGTGGATTTGCCCCTTCAAATTACACTTGTCCCCATATATGCGTACACATGTATACTGTTTGTGCAACTAGCCCCTGTCATTAAATAAAGTAGTCTTGAAAGAATTAACAAACAATTGGACTGCCCTGCAACCAGTGATGTCACGGCTGTCACAGCCTCATTGAAACCCTTATTCTGTAATCAATTTGTCTGAGACAAGTTTCTCATCTTGTAATATAGTGTATATGTACATGTATATGAATTCCACTTTTTTTGGTCTGATATACGTGTACATATATACATGCATTGCTTTCAGCTAATTTGTACCTTGCAAATAGTGAATGACCATCAGTGTCAGAGCATAAC
Source organism: Siderastrea siderea (assembly GCA_964030785.1). Lineage (NCBI taxonomy): Eukaryota > Metazoa > Cnidaria > Anthozoa > Scleractinia > Rhizangiidae > Siderastrea > Siderastrea siderea. The sequence continues at coordinate 72,479,221 of OZ034966.1, read as the reverse complement.
TGGAGAGTGTTCCCTGGCTAGCATCATTGATGTCATGTTTTTTGGCCCATTTCTTTACTAGCACGACCAATGGTTTGACGCGATAGTCCACTGAGAATAATAAGATAATAAAAGGAAAATAAATTTGATACAAGGCTTTAAAAACTGCAGAGAACTAAAATGAAATGTTAGAACACCATACAACAATGCCTACCTCCACAATATGCCCGCAGTAAGTGGGTATTCCTTACACCCTAAAATTGACCAAAAAAAGGAAGTTTAATTACGTGCATTACAAGCACATAACAACAGACAGTTTGATGGCTTTTAAATGACTATCACGAAGGATGTACACAAGCTAGTGTTATTGTTGGCACACATGAAGGGACTTGTTAGGCCAGGACTACAGTATACTCCCTTTGACCAGTCCCCTTGTGTAAACTACATGTACCCAATCTTGACAAATCAAGCCTCAGAGACCTCAACGAAAACATAGGCCCGCAATGCGTGCAGAACTGACGAAGTGTTGGATTCGTCTCAAAAAGAAAGCAAGCGAGGCATGCATGACTACAGGTTCAATAACATTCAAGCATCTGTAACAGTAAGTTGCAGCAAAAGTGCGTAACTGTAACTAACGCTGAAATTTTTGACCAAGTGAAAAGGCGACCAATACCCTGGAAAGGAGGTCAACTGAATTATCCACCCTCTCCTCACCAAGCATAGCTAGCTCAAAACCCTGAACAAAAATGCCATCACGATTCTCAGAACAGACGCATTTCAAAAAATGGGCGATAAATTTCCCAATATCAAAGTAACCACATCTTTACGATTGATCAGTATGGGCACTGTAGTTAACAACCCAAAAGGATTGAACTTTTCCCCACGCCTGGGAACCACGCTTTGTGCACAGTTTCCTTTAATCATGTTTAGGGCTCCTTAAGCCAAATTGTGAATGCAAATACGAAATAAATCATTGCCATGCTCTATCGTACAGGTTTCAAGAAAGCGTATTATAGGCATTTATCAGTTGTTTTGCCCCACTCCACCCTGGATAAATGTTTTTACTTGGCTCAACGTACTAACTGGTGTAACGAAAATTGTGACAGTATTTTACCCTTTGTGTTACCGAATGACGTTACGTTTAAAATCTGATGACTCAGCTTATCTGTCTTATCGCTTTGAATATTTAATTTTGTTGAATTAAATTAAAAAATTAAATGTTGATGTAAATTTGTCCACAACTGAACATGCTTTTACCGAGAGTTGTGAGCGATGTATTTATATACTGTTGTGAATAGGACACTATAAAAACATGATTATCGATAAAGACAAACACATCATCAGAATCTCAAAGTGCTGACCAGCGTGACGAAAATTGTGACAGTATTTTGTCTTTTGCATTACCAAATGACGTAATGTTTAAAATCTGATGACTCAGCTCATCTGTCTTATTGCTTAGAATATTTTGTTGACTTAAAATAAATATTTAAAGGATAAATTTTGTCCACAACTGAACATGCATTACCGAGAGCTAGTTGTGAGCGATGTATTTATATAATGTTGTGAACATGGCACTATAAAAACATGATTACCGATAAACACATCATCAGAATTTGGAGAAATTAGTAAAAAGTGAAGTCGTCGCTTTATCTCAAACATGTTAAAGCATGTCTTATGACGTAATCGTTAAATCTGGTTTGCTCTTTCGGAGTCAGCAAGTCAGTGTCTCGAACTCTAAAATCGAACAAATCGGTTCAAAATCAAAAGTAAAGCAGAAAATTTAAAAGACTAACTGGTATATCCTTCTGTGCCGCTTATACTATCCAAGAAGATCCAGCCTCACGTAGTAATTCATTTCCCACCTGCGAATAACCTTTCTTAATGTTGGCAGCTCGACACTTTCCAAGTATTAAACATAACCACAACAACATAAACCAGAATTTTCCTTTCATAACATTTACTGAGAACGATTCTATCCTTACGATGTCCCAGCAACACTTTGGTCCCACCAGCATCAGCAGTGCCACTGGACTTCACCTCCTGTTATTATCAGTCCTCCTTGCTTTCTTTCACTGGCATTGCACAGATATTTCAGTCCCGCCAAAACCAACACTGCTTGGTGGACGTGTGCTTCTATACCTACGATACTTTTTATGTGGATCCTTGTCCTATCGTGCGTGCATGTACTAATCGATGTGTGTACAACTTCTTCTCTATATATTTAGAGGTCAGCACAAAATTATACCACAACACAGTTGAAGCAAATCTTCCACCAAGCCTTCGTCACCTTTCTTGACCTGCCAATTCAAAATGGCGCTCTTGTTCTCACGTCATCCCATCCCATTGGCCATAGCAAAATACACACCTTTTGAGCCTTACACGACGTACTTTCACCGTCCACTCCAATCCACCGTTCTTCACAACTGCACTAACCCGACTTCGTCGGTTAAAAAGGGTACCAGGTAATTTGGCTCCTACGGCTTTTCCCATGAACTCAAATGGGTATGAATTGACAGGACTGGTCCATGCAGCCTGTCTTCTCAAACACTAATAACTGCATAGTTCAACTATGACATTTTTAAAAAAGAGTATAATATTTAGGGGCTAATTCCTGCCACGAAAAAAAAAATTACCAAATTACATTGTAGACTGTGCCTGAAACAAAAAATAATAATGAAATAGTCCTTTGCGTGTTCAGTGGGCTTGTTTCCATGGCAAAGTCCCTGCGAACAATCCCCTGCCAATCTCTAACAATTACATTCTACGGTTACATGTACATACATACAGTGTACATGCACCTACTACATTGTACCTCAAGCACTTTATTAAGATCTGTCTGCTGATGGTTTACAAGAAAGCCCTGGCTAACCACTATAGATCTTTCAAACAAACAGCCTCTTTAACTTTATGGGTACTAGTAGCTGTTGACATTACATTAACAGTATTTTTATAAGTACATAATTAATTCTACTCACCACAGTATTGTTGATGTTTATGTCACACTCACAGCCACTACACAAAATAGCAATGAAAACAGCATTCAGATAATTATCAAATGCTCGTACAGCAAAAGCACAGCACAGTTTGCCAAGAAAATTATGTCAAGCTTTCCAGACACAATTGATAATTGAAAAAGCAGTTACTTTTATTCAGTCTTCATCGCCCAGGTTGGTAACATCTAACATGTACATGTACACTAACGGGTGCAAGGAATAATCACAGTTAACTAACAGGCAACTACGTGGAGTTCGCTGCAATTCCATTTAAAATAATGATACACATGTAAAAGTCTCAAGGGGAATAAAAATGTACATGGATAAAGGAATTAATAAATTTTAGTTTGGCTGAGCCTTCTTGTCACCAAAAAAAAATTCATTAGGGTGTGGGATTCATGACAGCTTTCAAGTAGGTGCTACAATGTAGCTGTTCGTTCTAACTCTCACCTTACTGTGTCCATGAATTTTAAAATCGGAACTGAAGCGGGGATGACTGAACATTCACTAAGAAATGCTGTAAAAAAGATTATTTAACATAACATTATCGTTTAACTCTAAAAATTAGAGACTGGTACATGTACAGGTGTGTGCTCAACAAAACCATCTTTGGCATTGCTGAGTTAAGGCAACTAACACGGAGAAAAACAAGTTTACTCCCAAATAGAAACCATTTATTGTGCACAACATTTACTGCTGTAAGAAATACTTACAATAAATTAAAAAATTAAAGTACTTACAGTAGGTAGGGTCATTGTCTAATAATCTCTGCATCCGTCGCAAAACTGGCAAGGCCTCTTTTCTATTGTTTGCCTAATAAAAACACAAAAATAAATAACAAAAATTAAATTGCAACCAGTTATAATTATAACAAAACAACTCTCCATTTTCTACGTAAATGTACTTGTAACACAAAACGTGATATTTTAAGTGATATACATGAATTATCTCACCTGTTTTAAATGGTTCAGAATGAAACAGAAATCTGCGTCACTTGAATTGCCACCAAAGCCATTGCTCGATGAGCCACAGAGATGGAGAGAACAACCTGGGATCAAAATGAACAAAACTGTCATAAATAAATTAAACAATATAAGGTTGGCATAAGTAGTAGCCTGTGTGCAGTGGTGCACTTTCCTCAAGAAAATTGGGTGAGATGTGTCTGTGGTTTACCATAATTGTAAAGTACCGCTCAAGTGAAAGTTGACAGTCTCTTTTGAGTCTCGACACTTGACTAGGCGTAGCCTTTATATTGAACATTTTGAAATTTGTTTTCACTTTTATTGTCAAGGGTTACCAAAATTATAGAGATATCCTAGTGTTTTTTATTGCTATTATTTTTTTAACATTGTACAGTGTTTGCAACTCGCTTCATTCCTAAAACTCTTCTTTTCATTTACAGCAGGGCCTCCTGGGAGAACAGTGCAAGCTGACCAAACACCCCTGATTAAAAATAAGCTTAGTATTATCATTACATTTTATGATGATGATGATGATGGTGATGATGATTATTATCATCACCTCTGAAACAAGAGAAGGAATTACAAAAATAAAGACAAAAACAAAAACAAAGCGGCTATGAGCCAACGCACAAATGGAAGTGTGCCAATTTTGAGGCCACAGACATTTAAATGTTAGATGTTATAATGATAAAAGTGTGGTCTATTTCTTCACATGTAGATAAATGGTTGGTTTCCAAGTCAAGAAAAGAGGCATTTTTGTTTACACTATAGGTGGCTATTAAATAATGATTAACAAGAGTAAGCAAACGGTGTGTTTCACTGAGAGAATGGACACTAAATTTGGTTTACTTTACATAACAGAAGAGAGAAATACTGTCTTAAAAGTGAGCTTAAAAGTGAGAAGTGACAGTATGTACGTGACACTGCTTGCTTGCTTATTTAATGCATAAATTAACATACATAAATTACATAAATCATAATGTACATGTAGTGTACCTGGAAAAATAGAAGATAGACCCCTCTCAAGAAATGATTTCAACTTTAACTTCTTTTCTAGCGTTTTTGTGGTTTGCACATATTTTTGGCATTCCTCTTGAATTTCTGTAGTAAGCTACCAATGAAACAAAGTACAACATTTTGAAATAGTATTACCATTACAATGTATAAAAGTAATGAACACGTTAACAGTAATCAACAACACTGCACAAAATTGGTAAGACATCCTTACCTCCAATATTTTACCCGAGAAACAACTCAACGGCATAAATGACATACATGTATCAGAGGGCCTTTTAATATACAGTCAGATACTTTTAAATTACACACATACTGACCTTCAGTCAAGTTGAGGGAACATCACCAAAAAGAAATAATTATTTGAAATGTTCTTTAAGGCCAATTTAACAAGATCAAGTTGAAGACAAGGCCTGTGTTATTTTTTGCAAGGATGCAATGCTTGAGAATTAAATGTAGTAGTATGTCATAAAATTGGGGATTTTACATTTTTTGGAGACAAACTGTGCTGAAATCAAACTTCTAAGTTTTTTAAATCTTGTACAAGTGCTACTAGAATACCAAAAGGAAGACATTGATCAAGTGATATTCTTTTAAAGGTTTTTCCAAGGCACAAGGGAAGAACTCTTTATCTTGAAGACAACACCTGAGTTATTTATTGCAAGGATATGATGTTCGGCATTAAATGAGGTAGTTCATGTAATTATGTAATAAAACTGGGGATATTTATATTTTTTGGAGACAAAATGCATTGAAATCAAACTTCTAAGTTTTTTTTCATTCTTGTACAAGTGCTACTAGAATACCAAAAGGAGGATAGCAAGCGAGTTTTTTCAATGGAATACACGCAACAAACCATAATTAGTGTTTAAAGATCTTTTCAAGGCACAGGGAAGAACTCTTGAAAGTAGCCCAATTTCTTTTTCAGTTTGGAGTCCATAAACCTCCATCCTGGCTACTGGTAGCCAAAGATACTTATTTATTGTTTCAGAAAACTAGTTTAAGTTAAGTATTTTTAAACAAAACTGAACCTTTGATCCTCATCTGTCTTTACACTGTACAGTAGCTTTGTAAAGTTGTACTGAAACTACAGTTTAGATGACATGACCCCTGAAAACAGTCTGACAATTCAGAATTCGATTGAGCAATGGCAATGCCTTACTCTTATTTCCAGCAATTTCATCATGAGACCATTTTGTTAAAATAATGAAACCAACAGTGTGTAACATGGACTGATTTGCAAGCCATTTGTATTGACCTATGGCTTTATCAGTATGTAGATGTACATTGACTTAAATTCACCTACACCCCTCCTGTGTCAGCATCCTGCTACATACAGGCATGCTTTCTACTTCAGTCTATAAAGCCACGGCTACATGAGCGGTTTTTGCTTGCGATGGTGGTGCGATTTTTTTGAAAACTGTCGCCTTGCTAGCACGCGGTGAAAATCACATGTATAGCTACCCTCACAAAGGTGATGCGACAGCTAAAAAATTCGCTGAAACAAATCGCGAGAAATTCAGCAAGTTGAATTTTTTGCGATGTAATTACAGACTTTGTCGAGATTTGTCGCCATGTGTAGCCACCACCGCGTGCTGGCGACGTGACAATTTAAAAAAAATCGCATCGCCATCGCAAGCAAAAAATCGCTCGTGTCGCCGCGGCTTAAATCTAAAGATTTGCACAACAACTTACTGTATCAAGAGTAAACACAGGTGGCTCTTCATTAAAAGGACTAAAATTTAGCAGTCTAGCAGGATTGGCTGCTGAAGTGGAGTAATTTCGTTTGGCTCTCTTTGTCTCTACAGGCACTTCATCCTGAAGCCCTGGTGTAGCAGCAGAGTGGTGTCGACGCTTTGCTGGCCTTTTACTGATATCTTGTACATGTCCAGTAGTACTGTACAATGCTTTGCCGCGACTAACACTCATAGTTCTTTGTTCAGGGGACACATTCCCTTCTGCTGAGCCATGATCAACAGGCGTTGTGTTCGTTGCTGTTGACTTAGTTGTTGAGCTTTTGGATTTGTCAGTAGATAGATTGTTCTTAACTTTGTGAATTGAGGGCGCTGCTATTGGTTTAGGATATTGCCTCTTGAATGGTGAGAAAACACCTCCAGCAATAGGCTGAGGAAGATGTCTATCAAGATCACTGAATACTGGAGTGGGCGCTGAGGGTGTGTAGCCATAATGTCGCACTCTTCCATATTTAGTTGAGTCAGCCATTGTCTTGTTTACATTCTAATTAAAAAAAGGAAACAGTTAAATGCAGTCTACATTCTTCTTCAATTCTGTTTCTCAGATTTTGTTTGTTGATGTACATGTGGGTGCAATGAAGCCTCTTTACCAAAGCTACTTTGGAGCCCTAATGGTGACGAAAATGAAATTTCTCTTTACATCATCACTACTTGGTCAAACATTCAAGTGATGAGAATAAAGGAAGTGATCAACAAGAATAAGATGTCTTGATATTTAGACAAATTCTCCTTACTAGTTCCATAAGAAATGTATGGAGAACAGTAAGGAGAATATGCATTTTTATATCAGGGTTTAAAGGGCTAATTAGTTAAAGACGTTTGCTACTGTGCCGTGGAAAGGCAGATGTACAATGTACATTTGTACAAGTGATCAGAACCTCAGAAATGAGCTTAGTTACTGAACACTCAAAACAGTTTTTGCGTGGCTTTAGTACACAAGATATGGAGTTGAAAATTGGTTTTGAGATTTTACCACTTACTTAAGGAGGCTCGCAGTTTTTTGGCATTGGAGTGTATCTTTTGAAGTCAAAATTTCACATAGAAGATAAACTTCGATTCCCTTGATACTGCGCCACCTTTTCAACAAATGATCAATGTTTATTTTCTCACTGGTTTCCTAGCAACAGCTGTCACCATAGCAATGGTAATGGACAACCCCTCATTTTAAATAATGTCGAATATCTTGAAAACTAGTCAGACACTTTATGACAAAACTTGAACTATTTGAACTACTCAACCTACACAACTTGTATACGAAATTAGGGAAAAATCTGTAAGAGCGTTTTCACGTAAATCATGATTCATTTTTTACGGGCTGATTTTGGTCATTCCTGCAATTTTCTCCAATATTTCAAGAAAGATAAAACTTAACACTTTCTCTTTTCAGTTGAAGGACCTTTTATGATATCAAAACATTCTTAATGTACATTGATCTATCTAGGTGGCTGCGATTTTAAGATATTTATATTTAAAAACTGCTAAAATGCAGCGCAAATCAGCCAAAAAGTCTGTAATTTGCATAAATAGAAATATTTCTAAACTGCCCTTACAGATTTTTCTCTTAAATTGAATGATGTTAGAATAATAATTCTTTTTGATGTTCCAGCAAGTTTTAGGCTGAATAAACATTTCTGTTATTAGATAAGAAGGCTGGATCTTGGTCAAGTTTCAGTCATTATTACCTTTCAACGAGCAACAGTATTATTTCGTTTTTTCTGGTCTATTTCTCGGTTATTCACATGCAATGAATATTAATACATACTGCGCTTGTGTCCTCTTGTGCATTTATAATTCCTTCTCACAATGTGTAGGTTGAGTAGTTCAAATAGTTCAAGTTTTGTCATAAAGTGTCTGACTAGTTTTCAAGATATTCGACATTATTTAAAATGAGGGGTTGTCCATTACCGTTGCTATGGTGACAGCTGTTGCTAGGAAACCAGTGAGAAAATAAACATTGATCATTTTGACTTCAAAAGATACCCTCCAAGGCCAAAAAAACTGTTGCGAGCCTCCTTAACCCTTTCACTCCCAGAGTCAGTTATGGAGACACTGAGGTGATTCTTACTTTTGAGCCTGTGGATGAAATCCTTTGGTGTGACCATTCAAATGAAACCTCTTCAGCAGTACTTTCACATGATACTATTTTTATTTAAATTTTTTAAAAATGGGAGTGCAAGAGCTAAATTTCCCCTTATCAGTGAAGTGCAACAGCAGGATCTTGCTGTTAAGGCAATTGGAAGAAATGCAACCCTGTCAAAATGATTTGTAGCAGCAGCCAACATAACAGAAGATGTGGGCAGCAAGGACCAGGTCTTTGTGTCTGCTACAAAAGCAAGTGGCAAATGATTGCCTCTAGATGGCCAAATTGCTGGCTGCAAGCACATTTTGACAGGGATGGAAATGTAATCCATAATCTGTGGCTAGGATTCCTTTTGGGTGCATCTTTGATTGTTTAACTAGAAGAATGGAAATTATCACAATGTATTTAAATTCCCATGGATGTGTAAAAGGGCGATGTAGCAGCTATCATAAGGTCTTCCACGATTGGTCCGCTAAACAATAGAACAAACAAAAGAAACAAAGAACGAGGCGTAAAAACAATACAGCTGCTAAATATAGCGGTCCAATGAAAATACAAGCTTCTGAGAGGTGCTACACTACCGGAGTAAAATTATGGATGAAGTATATGAAGATATACCTGAGATAACAGTGACAAGACGCTTTGATGCCGAGCTAATGCACTCAGAGAGGTTTTGAATCTATAAACCTGATGGCTGGAAAACAGAAACAGGAAGTGACTAAAAAGTGGAGTCATCAGCAATATAAACATGACTTGTAAGCAAACGTAAAAGGATATCAAGAATTACAGAAAAAATAAAATGAACACCAGTAAAATCGATAAAGAAAGAAAGTAGAACAGAACTGTACTTTCACGAGGGTTAATACATCATACTGATCACCTTAGGTATAATCTTAACTTCTATATTTTGTGTAATGTCGCCTGATAATGACAGTCGGTAATGACATTACGAAGTATTTAAAAACTCTTCAGTTCAACAACACTGAGTTATTGTTAAATTTATAGATGTACATGTGAGCTTACTTTAATGCACTGTAACTGAATTTGAAAGCTACTTTGTAGTAGCAAGCTACATGTTGGCTTTCTGCTGTTTCATCGGGGTAAGAAATACGGATAGTAAGCTCATGGTAGGATAAATGGCTAGCTCACAGCTCACTCAGATAAAATTTTGTGACGACAATGCCAGGTTAACTACGTGGGAATGTAGGAGATAAATCACATTCTTAAATGGATATAACTTAGAAAATTTGAACACTTCTTACCTGAAGCAGCAAAGAAATTTCATTCAGCGAAATGAAGCGGCGAAAAGAGCGGCCATTTGCGACGCCATTTGCAACTTGCACCACGCGTGGCTTCGAAGAGCAACCGCTGACAAAGTCGCGTTCAGTGAGCCCGCTGCTAAGGGAAAAGGTCGGTGAGGATTGTGGCTGAAAATATATCGACCTCCAACAGGAATTATTATTAATAACGTTTAAGCCTTTCATTTATCTGCATTCTGACCTGCATATACGAAAGATTTTGAGGCCGTTATTATCCTTGGTGATAATATATTATTATATAAACTGGAGTGTTTTATAGAGATTTCCACCACTTAGTCCATGGGGTACCCCAAAAATGGCGATTTGGTACCAAAAAGAAGGACAAATTCTAACATACATTTTTGAAAACGTTGTTTTCTCCAGTTTATTTTTGTGTCTGATAACCATGCCAAATGAGTAGCTTTAAAGGGGTTATCACGTGATAAAGTGACGTCACTCAAATTTACAAAGTGACCAAAAAATGCACAGAGATGACTAATAATAGTCTAATGGAAGCCTGAAAGCGCCATTATGGATAGGCTTTTAGAGTCTAATAATCCCGAGCAAGGTTTCCAGAGTTAAACTCTACTAAACATAAGTGTGGCTCCTGAACGGTTTCCATGGCAACGGATAATATTACTAAATTTAGAGAATTTTTCAAAACTCACGACAGAACAAAAACGGAAAAGTGGTCGTGGAAGCAAACACAACTTCAAGTTAGAGTTGATATAATTACTTCTGATATTTTGGCAAATAGCTGGTTGAATTAGAAAGGAGCTATTTTTAAGAAAAGTTTTACTCCTTAGTGTCATCGTCATCATCCTCAAGCAGGATAAGGCCTGAGTTCAAACTCGGGGTGGGAAAAATGATTGATCGATAATATCTTCCACTAGATCGCATAGAACAACATGAAACTTACCTGGAATATTAATATTAACGTCCCTATTGCCTTAACATACAATTTTGATCACGTGACTAGAATGTAAAAATTTCGAAATGAGTGTCCTGGTTTTTTAAAAGGGAATATGTGAACGTTCAAAAGTGAAATTTTATGAAAGTTCTGGATTGCGATAAATTTAATGAACAACACGACGCTCTTGAGTTTTGCAAACATGTTTCGGCAGATACATCTGCCATCTTCAGTGTGAATTTGAACATAGTGTGCAGTAGAATGTAAATAGTGAAGAAATTACAACTTTATATTAACTTTGGTTTAGTTAATATAAGCAATATACAAGGCATTTCTACGGTTTATTGGCTCGTTAATCAATGAACAAACATTCCAAATGTGAGGCTGGAAATACTTAAACTGCATCTAGAAAGCGTTTTTGTTCGATGTTGCCTGGTAAAGCCATTAACAATTCATCAAATAATTGCTATTTTTGGGAAAAACAGCCAGGTGACGTGACGAAAACGCCTCAGTAATGCTCTTAAAATATTAAGGACGATGATCTTTCTCTACGTGCCAAATTTTGGTTTCATCTGCATACTCCAAGCCAAATTAAAAATATCGCGAATAAACAATTCATTCCTGATTACTCCTTTGACCCAAGCCTTAAACTTCTTGAGTCTGTGTCATCTAAGAAAAATTCCTGGATGAGTTTTTCATGTCGGTTATCAAAGTCTAGTAACTTGCACATATCTGTCCACTTCACGCCATTTGCTGGACAGCTGGAGATCGAACGTTGGCATGACCTTGTGCGGGACGAAGACAACAGCTCTCGTATGGTAGTAAGCACTGGCTCACCGTTCATCCAGTGAATGTCCAGCTTATTTTACTCCTAAAACCAGCCAGAACCGATGGGGGTGGGTATTTCAGGGCAGCTTTGAGGGCTCCGCTTCCAGACTGCCGTTTGGTAGTTTGAACGAGAAGCATGCTTGTATAAGCAGTCAGCACATGGTGGTAACTGGGTACTGAGTAGATGTTACCTTTCTTAACAAAGAACAACCCGTGCCTGAGCTCATTTATATTACTTGCTCCTGGTTGAGAGCTGTGCACCTGGCACGTGCACTTCTGGAGTTTATTAAGGGGGGAGACTCTAAACTTCCATACTGTTGCTATGAAAAGTTCCTAACGGTCATATCTTGAAACCCCTAACTTCCGCAGATAAGCTGTTTGGCCATATTTGCATAATGGGAGACATTTTCAAGACTCTCGAGTCACAACCATATTTGGCAGGTCACGTGACCTTAACAAAAGAAAGCCTAAAACACAAACGGTGTAAGGTTTTAGTTATTAAAAATGATGCCAACATTTAACGATCATGATGATCGTGATGTAACAGTTTCTTAAAATTTGCATTATTTAAGAAGTTATGACGTCAGAATTACATAAATTTATACATTTTCTACCGCAGTTTTTCTGTTATTTACGTCAACAGTAATTGCGTTCGTCAGATTGTGAAGAAGGCTGATTTATCTCTAATTCGTGAAAGAAATCGGAACCTTAGCTCTTTTCTTCCGAGTTTTAGGTTTTTTTTGTACTGCGCGGATGGGGACTGGTACTAGCTACGCGCTGCGCAATGTATAATTTTAAAATTCAGGTGTTCATCCTCATACCTTTCACCAATCTAGGGGCATGAAACGCTGCAAAACAGCGTATGACAAAATACATCATCTGTAGTCTCCCCCCTTAACGAATTCAACTGAAACGACTTTGTCGGTTGACAGACATACGAGATATTGCTGCTGAATGGGCTTAGTCAGTGGCTTTGGAGCATCGCTAGCAGAGATTTGACATCGGCCTCATCTCTTGTAATTCTAGTACCCTGGAGATCGGTGTGCTGGAAACTTAATTTCTTCAAATCTAACATGTCCTTTATCTCTTTCAATAAGATACTGCAGTATTCGGCAGCCAGATAGTACTTGCGGACTGCTTTAAAGTAGAACCCCTTGGTGCCCCTACCGATTGTGTATCTTTATTGACAGTCTCTTTGCATGATTGGTCAATAGGAATTTTTCCAGAGGGGTTTCAATTTCCTAACTGGACGGAGAATGCTTTAGACGTAAGGTATTCCCAAGCTTCTGGTGATCTTCTTCGGGGTGAGACACATTAGAGAGATTTGCAGACAAGTAGCGAGAATAGTTCAGATCATCATATGCGAAACACCAAAGAACCATTTGTCTTTTTGCTGATAGATGCCGCTCCCAGTCTACCTCTCTTGGTGCTCTCAGCAAATTCAACAGTCTCTGCGATTTCGATATATGACATCCAGAAGCTAGACAGTTTTCAGTTAGTGAAGAGAAGATGATCCAGGTAGGTGTCACAAAGCGCGATGAACTCTGAGAAAGACGGACTTGTCTTGTAACTCTCTGTGGCATACGTCATTGCCCAGAGGCAGTAGGCAGTACACAGTAGAGATAGTAAGCAGTAGACTGGAGCTCTAGAGCCCCAAATTTTCTGTCTTGGAGCCCTGCGTTTTTTAGGCCGGAGCCCTGGAGCCCGAAACTTCTTTGGGATCCTGGTTAATAAACAATGAATTTTAATCTGATTCTATAACTTTCTTTCTCTTGTCAGTCTCTCTTATCACGAATTTTTCACGTAAAAATCTCGGTTTTTCTTTACTCGTATCTGTTGTTGGGCTGATGATTGAAAGCATCTTCTTTACCACTCGTGCTTAAGTTTGAACCTATTACCTTCATTTTAAACCTACATTTCAATGAGGCACAGCCAATATAAGTTATGAATTTTGTCTGGATGACCGATGCAAATAATAGTAGGATCTTCATTTTGTCTTCGGAGGACCTCCCTGAAAACCAGTTAATGTGACAGGAGCTTCCTCCATAAAGATTATTATTATTATACATACGTTGAGCACTCTAAGGTGACTCTCTTGAGAGCGTAGACCTTGATATCGCGGACACTACCTTTAGCACTGTACTCCAAATTCCATAAACGTTATTGTTCTGTGGATAATCTTCAATTACCGCTCTCAACAATAGTGACATCAAAGTAGAATATTAAAACGCTTTCTCTGATCTCCTCTTAATACTGAGCTTAATAGCACAAATGTTTTCATTCGTGTTTCCCGTTTTCTCTTGTTAAAATAATCATTTTTTATTTATCTCTTGCAAAACAATCGCCAGTAGACAGAAGCTGCAAAAAGTGAGTTGAATGTTCCAACACAGAATTTCCAGTCACATCAGCAATATCAAACTGTACCATACAAGATCTCTGATTATGTGATCAAAACTGGAAATCGACGGTTTTTCTCGATCGTGTATTGCTTCATAATCAAGTTTAATCACGATAAGCTCCTGACAAAAATATCCTAAGAACACATCACTGTTCCCTGCAATCTAACGCTATCTCTTAAATTTTACTGTCTGCTGCAACATATTGAATACTACTGATAATAATAATAATAATAATAATAATAATAATAATAATAATAATAATAATAATAATAATAATAATAATAATAATAAGCGTGAAATCATTGATAAACGACACGAGTTTAATCACGCCAAAAGTATATAATCAGCGGGAAATTCATTACCCTAAGTTTTCTGATACATGAACGCCTAAAATAACGAAAACATAACCGACAGGGCCGAAAGCACGGCAAACATCACATGAACCACACCGAATCTACACAACTGGTCACAGAAATACTGTAAGCACATGGAATGCACCAAAGTGGTCACATAATCTCTTGGTTGCTATTGCAACCACGAGATAAAAACTGTTGCTGTAAGAGCTCAATGTTCAGCTAATTCGCTCTTTTGCGCATTTATCTACTTGCCTAATAGCTAGTTATTCTCCAAAAACAACAGGGCTGTGAAAAACATACAAACTTAGAAAATAACGAAGCACTACTCACCCGTCAAGGGAGCCACCATGTTGGATTTAACCCATACGGTCATGCGGATTTCCCATTTTTTAATTTTTTCATTGTCGTAACATTCCTTCAGAAATAGCCTTTTTAACCAAATCCGATAAAAGAATATACAATAGTTTTCCTTTTTACCATCAAAATTGCCAAAAAACTGCATTCACCCCATATTTATAGGAGTTTTGTGCACAGCCTCGTTTCCATGCTAAATGGGTATTCTGAGAAATTTCAAATTTAAAAAACTACATAAAAGCTACTTTTCTAGAAGGGTTATCATACCAATTTCAAAACACCTCAGATAGGACTATCAATTGATAGCAATCACGTTTTGTCCCCCGGTTTGGTACCAAAATCTGGTCTGGCCCATGGACTAACTGAGAAAAATCGTATTTGTTTCACGTAAAATTACGATAATTTTACATGTGAAAATACGGCCAATCAGCTTGCGCGACGTCACGCGCTTTCTTTCGCGCCACTTTTGACAACGGCTTGCCATGATTTCGTAGTGACAACGGCTTGCCAAGCTTTAGTGCCAACCTACCTCTGTACTTAAACATCACTTAGTTTTACTCAGCTCGATTAGCTTTATAGTTATTCTGAGTAAACATTACCTATTTTTGTATTAATATATTATATTGTAAAGTTTAACTTTTTTTCCTTTTTCTATTTGGTAATAAAGCTTGTTGTTGTTGTAGTTCTCGATCGTTCTCGATCGCCGTTCGCTTGGCTTGTTCAAAAAAAGAAATAACTATTAACAGGTTACGATGGCCTCGAGCAGTACACCAGAAAAAACAACCAAAAATTCGGCAAGTGGAAGATTCGTGTCCCTCACCGACGAAGATGTTGAAAGATTTGTCGAAGCTGAAGCCAACAAAACACTCAAAGAAAGATGCACAGCGACGTAGCATTGATGAAGTCGTTTTTGCCAAATGAAAACGAAATAAGACAACTCCAAGACATACCGCCGCCAGAATTAGACGCTTACCTCAGCAGATTTCTGTTGGCTGTGAGAAAAGTCTGGTGATAAATATGAGCCAACAACACTCAGAGGAATTATCGCTTCTGTGGAGCGTTATCTTAGAAACTTACGCTACAGCGAGTCTGTTATCGAAGGACAACGTTTGACGGTTGAATTGTTCGAGAGGCACTTGTTTAAACGAATTTGTCAATTTTGACACGAGACTGTGGATCAGTTTGTGTATAGGCTTCGACAACTAACCGCGAGTTCCGACTTTGCCGAATTTCAGGATGACCATATTCGGGTTAATCGATTTTTGCTATTCCAGTTATTCACGTCGCAAGTTTAATCTGAAGCAAGAAGGTACGGTGACTTTAGATTGTCTACTAATGAATACGGACAAATAAAGCAGTAAAGAGTAGTAATAATAGAATGAAAATAAAATAATAGTGAAAAGTTTCCTATTGTGTTAATGAATGTATTTGAAAATTGTTTGTTTGAATGAGTAGAACCGGAATTGTTTTTATCTTTTGCCTTTACGCTTACTGCTGTTGCCTTTAAATAAAAATTGTTTCAGTAATATTGTGGGCTTTTGTGTTTATATAATAAACACAATAATACATGGTTGCTTGGAGATATGGAATTTCTCTTCTCGTGTTCAATTCGATATTTCACTCGTTCGCTACGCTCACTCGTGCGATATCGCGTTGAACACTCGAAGAGAAATTCCATATCTCCGCGCGCCCATGTATTATTGTCTATTTACATAGCAGCCTTTTTATACGTGTATATCACCGGCCGTAAATACCGAGCCAAAAGCGGCCGCACCGAATTGGAGTTGAGTGGCGGTGGATATTTGCTAAACAGCGAAACAGTGTGGTAAATACCAACCACTACTCTCCTCACCGATGCTTAGGCGAATATCTGTTTTAGTAGTACCAAACTAGAGGATAGCCGGCACCAAATAGTTCCTTTTTTTCTGAGAAATGAGGAAAACTCGCGCGCAAAATCCAGTAAAATTCCTGGATGTGAATAGCAGAAACTATCAGGAGTTTAAATGGCCAATCAGAGCACGCACTATCCACTGGTTTGGTATATTCTAAAGCGCTATACGCCGAGCCAAAAGCGGCCCTGGACCGAAGGGAATAAAATATACCATGGCAGGATGCACAGGCAAGTAACTTCTTCTGTAGGCGGCATGCAGGAAAGCTTTGAAATCTATCTGTACCGGAAAGAGGGATCGAAAACGGCAAATATCACGATGCCGGTCAGCTGGCACCAGATCGAAGCGCCGGATCGGGATGAAAATTGCAGACAGACGCGGGACCGCTGGATGAGATAGAAATCAAAAGTAGGGTATTGAAAAAGCCTACTTTGGATCCTCGAACTTCTGGAAGTATGATAGCTTCGTTAAAAGTTCTGTTGAAATGTTGTATTGTTAATGTTTTTACCCAGGAGTACGATATGTAGTCCTGACAAGGACTATTTGTAATGTCACTCGCTGACGTTTCCATAGACTGCAATACAGTCGTTTTAATTTTTCCTGTAAAAGTCTCTCGAGAGAAGCGCGCGAGAGGAGAAAAGCGCTAACACGCGAAGCGCGGAGCGCACACGAACCTCACACACCCGTCTACATTACTTGCAAACAATTTCGGACAAAAACAGTGTCCGAAAATAAAACCGTTTGAAATTTAAAGTACTTTCTTGGGCGACTCCATCACATATTTGAAGGCCAATATACACGATATAGCTAAAATTCGGATTAGGCTTTGCTCAGATGTGATTTTGTGAAAGACAAAAACATGGATAAATTCCATTTTGCAGTTACTATTTCAGTCTTCGATCCAAGCCCAGTTTTATGATAATTGCATTGCCAATACCAGTGGTGCTTGTCCTCTTCTGCTTCATCATCAATCAACACAATTGAAAGGTTCTCTTCATTGTCACTAGCGTGTGGTTCTTCTTCATCTGTAGCTGTTGGTGACTGAGGGGATTGATCAAGAAGCTCATAGTTCTTTTGAATAAGCTCTTTGAGACGAAGAAGAAGAAATCGCTTGCTGTCGTCAAAACGTAGCTAAACGTTGCTTGGAGGACTATCTGAAACCCTCCCGTTGCAACTGGAGTACCGTACTGCTCGATTGAATTTGTGTTTTTCCCCTCGGTGTATCTGTAAAACGTTGAGGGTGCGGTAAAACTATCATTTTTACAGATTTTACTGCAGTCGAATTCCTTTTTTTTGTAGGCGTAAATTTACTTTAGGCATGTTTCAGCAGACTGTCCGAAATTTTGTCCGAAATTTGTCTGGAATGAGAGAAAAAGTGTCCGAAAATTAAACGTCCAAAATAAAACGTCCGAATTTTTAACGTCCGAAATTTTTTGCAAGTAATGTATTTCACGCCCGCTCCAGACCTTTTGCTCGAGCACCGCGCGTTTCCACGGATCATTGCAAAAATACCACTGTTTTGCAGTCTAACGTTTCGACAGCGTGATCCGAAGTCATCATCAGAGTGCTGTGAATTGTGAATAGTCTCTGAGATAGCATTTAGTCTCTGTTTTGTTGACCTGATTGGTCGACTAAGTCACGACGTTATTGGTCGTCTGTCAGTAGGCCGTGATGTTCAGTTAGCTACGAAGACTGTGAAACGTGATTGGTGCTTTTCGATCTGTCTTTTGTTATTCAAACATCCGTTTTCCCATTATTAGCAAAATTAGTCGGTTCCGTGTATATTCAGTTGCCTTTCTCGTTGATTTCGTCAATAAGTCGTCAATAAACCGCCTGGTTAGAATTTCGCCACAGAAAACAATTTCGATGGACCAGAGCAGAAACTTCTGACAAAAGGTACCCAAATCTGGCTAGGGACTTTGACTGGCACTCGTTTTATTTAAGTTCAATATATGTATTTACTCGGTAACTCCAATCAAGTTTACTACGGTGACCCGGGTTTGGTGATTAGGTACTGCTACACGCAGGCTAATTCGAATAAGATTCTAGTGCAATCAGAAGCGTTACAGAGAACTGAAAAGGCTAGCCCGACAAAATACTTTAGGACGCTTGGCTAGTATCTTGAACATGTTGAAGCTGACTGCCAGGAAGATAGTATCCTTTATTTTACTAAGCACCTCCACCTTTATCACTATATTGGGACGCTTTCAATATCACTGTTCTCGGCAAGTCTTAGACTCGTACCCAATCGCTCCACCTCAATAGAATCCAATCTTCTCTCCCTTTTCCCCAGACTCATAAATAGCGACTGGGTACGAATCTGGGCACGTCCATGTAAAAGGCAATTTTCTTGCAGCTAGTCTCGGAATTCAGTTGTTGCTACAAAAAAATTGTGTATTTTTCCCCCGCAATCGTCTCGAGAAGTAGCATCGGTTATTATTTTTCGCAACGATCCTTTCAACGCTGCAACAAATAGGGGTAGGGATGTTACACTAGGCAACGTTTCGTCACACTTGTTTTGCGTAAAAAAAAAATGCAGAACAAGTTGCACAAAACGTTACCTGGCACAACATCGACTTAAGGAATGGCAAAAGAAACTCAACTCCCCTACCCATTCCTCTTAACAGAGGCAATCACCACTTTTGAGTACAGTTTAGAAAGGAATACCCACACTGACTGCTCATTTAAGCCCACCCCTAGAAGTTGGAGGTAGGTAACTATAGGCCTAAAGAAGACGGGCGCGCTATTAAAGAAGGGGCTTCATAGTGAGAGGAGACTTATTCAAATTCTAAGTAAAACTCAGAGTATTTTCTCCAAGAATCTTCTACAGTCACCAACCAAAACACAACCCTGATGAGCCCTAACTTATAATATTTCTGCAAATTGAAGACCAAAATTTGTCTCTATAAACTGACCGAAACTTGATTGACGTCTAGCGAAAATCGCCTGGCTGTCTGGGTTTTGCAGTAATTCCTTTGTTCTAACAAGTTCATAGGGGGTGGGGGGTGGAGAGTAGGCTTAGGAAAGAGAGGTAAGGATATTATGAAATTATCTGACCTCCAAAGAAGGGGGTATATCAGAGAGAAGGGCACGCGAGATGGTACAAGCAAAATTGCCTGACACACGAAACTTTACGACGTACAGTGGAACCTCCATATAACGAAGACCTCGGTGTAACGAATGATATTTTTCAGCCCAGTAATAGTGTAATGTATGGAAACGAACCTCGATATAACGAACCTCCATATAACGAAGACCTCGGTGTAAGGAATATTTTTCAGCCCAGTAATAGTGTAATGTAAGGAAACGAACCTCGATATAACGAACCTCCATATAACGAAGACCTCGGTATAACGAATGATATTTTTCAGCCCAGTAATAATGTAATGTAAGGAAACGAACCTCGATATAACGAACCTCCATATAACGAAGACCTCGGTGTAAGGAAAGATATCTTTCAGCCCAGTAATAGTGTAATGTAAGGAAACGAACCTCCATATAACGAACCTCCATATAACGAAGACCTCGGTATAACGAATGATATTTTTCAGCCCAGTAATAGTGTAATGTAAGGAAACGAACCTCCATATAACGAACCTCCATATAACGAAGACCTCGGTGTAAGGAATGATATTTTTCAGCCCAGTAATAGTGTAATGTAAGGAAACGAACCTCGATATAACGAACCTCCATATAACGAAGACCTCGGTGTAACGAATGATATTTTTCAGCCCAGTAATAGTGTAATGTAAGGAAACGAACTTCGATAAAACGAACCTCCATATAACGAAGACCTCGGTGTAAGGAAAGATATCTTTCAGCCCAGTAATAGTGTAATGTAAGGAAACGAACCTCGATATAACGAACCTCCATATAACGAAGACCTCGGTGTAAGGAATGATATTTTTCAGCCCAGTAATAGTGTAATGTAAGGAAACGAACTTCGATAAAACGAACCTCCATATAACGAAGACCTCGGTGTAAGGAAAGATATCTTTCAGCCCAGTAATAGTGTAATGTAAGGAAACGAACCTCGATATAACGAACCTCCATATCACGAAGACCTCGGTGTAAGGAATGATATTTTTCAGCCCAGTAATAGTGTAATGTAAGGAAACGAACCTCCATATAACGAACCTCCATATAACGAAGACCTCGGTGTAAGGAATGATATTTTTCAGCCCAGTAATAGTGTAATGTAAGGAAACGAACCTCGATATAACGAACCTCCATATAACGAAGACCTCGGTGTAGGGAATGATATTTTTCAGCCCAGTAATAGTGTAATGTAAGGAAACGAACCTCGATATAACGAACCTCCATATAACGAAGACCTCGGTGTAAGGAATGATATTTTTCAGCCCAGTAATAGTGTAATGTAAGGAAACGAACCTCGATATAACGAACCTCCACATAACGAAGACCTCGGTGTAAGGAATGATATTTTTCAGCCCGGTAATAGTGTAATGTAAGGAAACGAACCTCGATATAACGAACTCTTGATACAACAGTAAAAACACATCATGATTAAAATGCTTCTAACAGACTTTAATACCATTGACAAAAGCTACACTTTTGAGCCCCTTTGACTGAATATTAGCCGCAAAAGGCTTGTAGAATCACGATTTTTTTTGTTATTTTTGTTTTTAATACACTGCAACATCCGAAACGTCTAATCTATGGTCCCTCCACCAAAAACTAGATATACTTTTTCGTTATCAATACTTCAATACAGCAAATAGTTCAACGAGTAACGGCTCACACAATATTCATTCAAGCTTAATAGAGAAACACCATACAAAAGACCACTTTTAAAATGAACAAGCGAACGCGCGCACAAAAAGCAGGCAGACTTCAACTTAGAAAATAGCGCAAAAGACGCGATTTTTTTGTTATTCAGTGATACCACAAAACAAGCAATAGTTAAACGAGAAGCAGCGCGCACACAACGAAGCGCATAATGCAAAAACATTGCAACAAACTTACGAAACTACTAACGCGTACTGCAAAGGCTCACAAGGAAGTGGAATTTCAAAAAGCCGCCCTAATGCAATGAAAAATTGTAGACGAATTTTAACATTTAAAATACATGGAAAGTTAAACGATGGCTATTACATCCCGCTCTAACTAAATGCTCTATTTAATGACTATTAATTATCGTGTAGAATATCCAGGCAAAGTTTGGGTGCAGACCAGAATTACCTGAAACAAAGCAAAGGAAACAAAGTGCGGGTTAGCAATCATACTTCATACCGATCTTTGTATGCAGTTTTCAATTGAGTGTAGAAAGTGATGTCGCGTTTGCTTTGGTTTTGCTTTACTTTGCTCTCTGGTTGGTTCAAAACGTTCGTATCACTTTCTCAACCAACCAGAAGTTAAACCAAAACCAATCATGACTGCTCGCACGCGTTTTTGCACGCTTGAAGCTAATTACTTGCTTTTGCTCCGACTTCTGATTGGTCCATTGCGTTGTTTGTTTCCGTTGTGATTGGCCAGAGTGGTTACTTTGGCTTTGGTTTAACGACACTCATTTGAAAAACACTGTATTAGAAATTAAGAATGGCGATCAGTGTGACAACTGTCGTAAATAAATTTGTGAAGTCATCTGTTATCACTTGACGGGTGCATTGCCGAAGATTACAAGAAGTTAACCGAAAGTGACCCTAAGCCTCCGCAAAGAACACCCAAAGTCGGAATTCTAAGATAACCCAGAGTCTTCTCAAGATGATCCTAACTCTTTCAAAAATTCGGAATAGGACCCGACGTCTTCCAAAGGTAACGGACATCAAAAGTGACTAACATCTTCACATGTTCCGAATGGGCCACTTAGTGTTACAAACTTGACAATAAAATTTGAAAGTTTAGATGCCAACTACGGGAACTATCTTCCGAGGAAATTTTGCCCAAAATAAAACTGAATAAATAATTTCAAAAAAATAGGGGCGCAGAAATCTTTTTAATTACTTTCTCCCACGACTCAGAATGGCGAAATTTTACCGAGGAAAATTTCCCACCAATTTTGTATCATTATTTTTAATATATAAAAATAAGAGGCTATGGTTATATTGAAAACCAAGTCGAACCACTCACGTGATTTAGTTGACGTTGCAAGACTGAACAGTCCAGCAGACGGTCCTTCCCTTGCCGACCTCATTGGCAACACAAGAGCACTCCTTGCAATGCTCGATGTCATCGTAGATCTGTCTACGGATGCTCTCGAACACTCGCTGTGTCTGCCAGATTTTCGGGCTCGGTTCTGGGTGTTCGAACGACTTCAGATTAATGGTGACTCCCTGTGTCTGAGAGAGGACTTGGACGTACTCGTCATATCGTGGCAGTTTGTCGGACCACTTGGTGACCTTAAACACACCCTTCTTGGAGTATAGGTAGTTGAAGGAATCAACTGCAATTGCCTTCTTGTAACTGAAAATAAAGATATAAGAACAAATAAGTCAAGGAAGTAAGAAATAATTTGTTGAATAATGTTAAGGTAACAGCAAGCGTATTTGAAATTTTGGAATAAAACTCGTTCAATACAAACACCACCACCCCAACAGGCTCTTGCTTTCCCCCCCCCCCCCCCCCTCCCAGTCCGAAAAAAAGTAGTAGTTTGATAATTATGTTCCACTACTGCTGCAAGATTACAAAGTAATACTTACGGGAAGTTTCCAATGACAACAAGCCTTGCACTGATGTTCTTGAGCGCCTCAGAGACTGTCTCGTTGGTCAGGCTGCTGTGATTCACGCGGAGGCTGTTTGTGAGCAGAATGATAAGCTTGGTGGCGCCGGCTCTAAATGGATATTCCGCTGCCTTCATCAAACCGAGGTAGCCATCACTATCTGGGAATTCCTTGTCGCTGAAAATTGATAAGAAGATCAAAAATGGAGACCATTAGACCTCAGGAAAATCGTTTGCTTCTTCATGCTTAGAAATCACGGTAATCATTGCGAGTAGTTTTCCATTGACTAATAATTACTTAATTTACAGGAAGAACAAGCCTAATGTTATTAAGACAAAGGAATTGGTTTCTGCAGAAACTGTGGTGCTAGATTCGCTCCGACGAAGGGCTAACAATCAATATGTCAGTTTTTGACTCTCTTGACGGTAAATGTTTTGTTCTACTTCTGTAGAAGTAGAAAAAAAAAAAAAGAAAGTAAGAAAAAAAGTAAGAAAAAAAATGTGAAGTGAATTGAATGATTGAACAGATAGTCCTGCAATGCATACGCACAGAAATCATAGGCGATTCTGCTTTGACATTCCACCAAGTTCTCAAAACTAACAATTAAAGAAATGAAATGCAATCTTTCAATCTACCTCACAGCGAACTCCATATTTCTGATCACATTGTTCGTAAAGTATTTCGCATCCCTGAAGAATTGTCCCTTGATAGTGTGGGCGTGTCCGGGCCTATGCACTGGCGCTTTACCGCTGAATCCCACCAGACCAAACTGCGGTCTCATTTGGTGGTTCTTCAACTCTCGGTCGAGATGTTGGACAAAGTCTGGCAGCAGAGAGGTGACGGACTGCATGCCATCTCCTTCGCTGGTCACAAAGACAACGTCCACTTTACGTGAGGGCTCTTGTATCCAGGTGGAGTTCTTCCTGTGCAATACGCCACTGACATCACATGATGCTGCGTATGAAATAACAAAAGGAATATCCGTTAGTCATTCCTAGGGCCAAATCTCAAGTTCTACAATAAGTCTGCAGGTTTCGAGATTGTGGATCAAATCAGCAAGTGTGATGATCCAAGCAAAAGTTACGGTCCAGCACTTTCCAGTGGCTCTGTTCTTTGTTTGTTTGTTTTCAACCCGACGTTTGCAAGAGAAATGGAGAAGGTCAGAAAAATTTTGTATGGTAACCATAGCAGCTACAAAGGTTTTATAATATTGATATTTTGTCAATATAATTAAACTCACAGCACTCATCAGGCATGGCCATCTCGATTCCATGACGCTTGCATTCCCGGATGTACGCTGCAGTGACGTTGCAGTGAATTGTCTTGAATGGATCTTTAACATCACAGTCACTGTAATCAGACTCGCAAGCGGCCTGGAAGTCACGCGGGCTTACCTAAACAGTACAAAAAATTGTTAAACAATGGTCAGCCCGTGGAAAGAGTGGGAAGCAATTCAAAACCAAGAGAGTACATAAACTAAAGTACGAGGAGAGTACATTCGCTCTGACCAGGGGCTAACGCTCGAAACGTCAGCTTTTAATCTCTTTACGGTGGCCAAGTTACCTTATCAACTCAGCTGATAAATCCAAAATTCTGCATTTTGTGATTTGTTTACCAGTTTTTGCTAAAATGCAAAAGCAAATTTTGCGCCCGCAAACATTTCAGAATTGCTGAGGTAAATGCTTTTCCGCGCTGCAACGCGAGTGTGTGGAGAAAGTCCTAAGGTGTGACCGATCAAAAGAAAACTATTGAGCATCACTTACCAAACATCTGAGAAAATTTTAGCAGTTAAAGGAATTGGGGTTAGACGCTGGTGTCTTCATCGCCCTCAAGTAAAAAAGAAAACAAAATCAAAAGAAAACAATATACCTTGGAGAAACATTCACTGAGAGGCGACGTTTCATTCTCGAACAGCTCATAACAGCGTTTAGGTGGCAGATCTCTCGAGCACGGTACTTGTACTTCAACCTCATTCTTTACTTTGCAGCCCTCGTCTCCCCGTACAAGCCACGAGTTGGCGAAGTCCGTCACTCTTGTTCGGTTTTTGCCAGTCGGAGACAGCCAGTCATCGCTTGGTTCACCGTTGTTGGTGCCAAACAGACCTGCAGCGAGAAGAGAAAAACATGGTTATTCAGAGTCTATTTTTGGTTTACTAATCAAGCTGCTTAGTGCAAGCTGCTTAGTGCTTATCAGGGTAACCAATATCTCGAACTTCCAAACCAAATCCGCTACGAGTCCTACGTCAGTTGTGTTCAAACTGATGTTTTGATAAAAACCGCTTTTTCGTGATCGACGTGCAAAAGAACATATTAGATCTATACATACCAGCCGTTCTGTTGTGATAGAAACCAGAGATAATATAACTGCAGATGAAGTGCTCCATGTCGCACTGGACAGAGAAACCAAAGTCATTGGTCAGGTTGATGTAAGGCCCATCTCTGACGACAGTGGTGTTTTCAAACTGCACCGGCAGCTCGTCATATACACTGCTCTCCAGCATATTCATCTTGTTGTTCTTGGTGATGCCTTGAGACCTGACGAGGCCATTTCGGTAGATCTTCACCACAGCATCTCTGGTGATGACGCTGATTGAATCCGAGCCTGCCATGATGGTGAAGTTTCCGTCCTTGAAGTCACGTGTGACCAGGAACTGGCACTGGGATTTCTTGAAGCCGGGGAAACGGAAGTAACGTTTGTCGAAGGTGTAGATGTGATGGCGGCCAAACATCATGGCGGTCTCGTCTGAGGAGTACAAGGAAAAGAGCAAATAATAATAAGTAACGATTCGAATATACATAGCGCCATTTCTGATCATTAGCGCTCAACATAACAGTTTCCATATACTTACATAATAATTGAGCGAAAAATGAAGTTAAAAGCTAGTTTTAAAATTACTTTAAAAACTTAATATAAACAGGAGAAGGTAAAGTGGTGGTAACACTGATAATAGTACAGTGGAACCCCGATATAACGATGTACCAAGGGACTGGTAAAATTACATCCTTATATCGGGGTATCGTTATAAACGAATCCCCGATGTAACGATATTGGAGAAAAACAATAACAATTATCGTTATATGGGGTATGGGTGATGAATATTTTTTCATGCACAATTAATATATATACATACTGTATGACTTTTATCTTTATGCATGTATCGTTTTATTTAAGCTGATTGTAATAGTTATAATAGTAATCCCAAAGCTAAAGTAAATAACAAAAAGATGTCTTTACCATACGCTTAAATTCAACAATCGAGCTAGTAACAATTCCTAATCTCTCCTGGAGAGTGAGCATGTTTATTTTCATTATTTTCCAAGTGCACATTGCACAAAACTTGTTGAATTTGTGTTTTACTACTCCTTAGTTCAAGCGCAAGGCTGTTTGAGGGAAAGGGCGGGGTGGTGTGAAAGGAACGGCTTACATCAGAAATCGTTACAACCAACGAAAAGAGGGATCGGAGGGGGCGAAGACGAAGGGCTGGGATTAAGTCCGAGTTTTAACTGTGATTTATGACTGGTCGATTGAACGAACGAGCGAATATGTGCCATTTGATTTGAGCCCCATGCTATGACATTCTTTTATCGGTGCATGACTTACTTTGTGGCTGAAGCCACTCCACAATATCCTCCGGCTTCAGCTCGCTCAGGTTTTTCAAGGTTCTCATCATGGTGAGCACTGGGGATACTGTCTTGTTGAAGTATTCGCGGACGGTGTCGTTCACATAACACATGATGTAGTCAGTGCTGTTACAGGTGAAATTTAGGACGCTGAAATAGATGTAGTTGGGAAGATGTGCATAGCGACAAATTGTCTCATTTACCAACGACCCGTTCACGAAGCTGGCTGTAGTGTTAACCACAGAGAATGTCAGGTTGTAGATTGCCTGGGTCCAGTTTGTAGTGATATTGACGCTCGTCATGGTCAAGTTGTACGTGCTGTCCAGGAAGAAAATTGAAATGATGTATGAGTAGATTAAATATGCAGTAGCTACCCTGTATGAACGTAATTTCCCTTTTCTCTTGTTTAAGTGTGGTTTCTCTTTAAGTATTGTATGCAGTTATTATACTCTACAAGCGCGCTTGTTCGAAATGTGGGACTTAGTGTAATCATAAAAGGCAAGCTGATCATGGCCATCCAGATAAAAGGTATGGACCAGTACTTTCCTGTTGTGCCGTTTATTATAATGTTCACAGGTTCTAACGTTTTTTTCTGCCGATGGAAATGCAAAGGGCGACCAGTAAAGAAAAGGTATTCAGCAGTACTTTCCTAAGGTGCTGTTTTTTTTTCGTGCTGTGCTTGGTGGTGCTAACTTTTGAGTTTGAGGATGAAATCCTATAGGTGACTGACTTTAGCCTGTGGATGTAATCCTGATCAATAATTTTGTGTGGTATTTTTTTTCAAATTAGGCACACAACAGAGGTCAAGTTTAAACTTACGCCACCTGACCTGTTAAGGAAGAGCTCCGTGATGTTTCTTGTGAAATTAAGCGTCTTGGCAGTCAGGTTCATGTAGCGGTACGTGAAGTTATAGAACCACTGAGTATAGTTCAATCGCATCGACATCGGGCATGCAAAGCTACTGTTCATACTCTGCTCAGTCACGGTCGTGTTAGATGGGAAGTTGGTTAGGAACCAAGTCATAACGTAGATCTCGTTTTCTATCGGGACGATTGTGTAATTCACCATTCTCGGGAAGTAGTATCGGGTGTAATTTTGCCAGCTATGATTTCGCATGACGTTGATGACCTGGAACATCGTGAAGTTCCACTTCCTAAGTATAGGTCGCGTCCAGGGCATGCTGTTAAAATAAAATTCAGTAAAATATCATATCGATAACTCGTTCTCTGTTACACCATGTAAAGGGGTTCGAACTTTTGATTCTGCCTTTGAAATCGTAAATTGAGACCATTTATTCAATTCTTTCCTTCCTGAAGAGAAACGTTATGCTATGGAAATTATAAATTAATACGACTTCACCATTTGGGTCTGGGGTAATATTCCAAAAACAAACTTCAAGAAAAATGTATATATACATTGGTAGTTTGAGGTAATAATATACTAGCAATAAAACTTGTGATATGTGGAAAACTTCTCGTGTCAGAGAGCACAAAATTTACAAAAAAACCTCTTAAATGGGAAATGGAACAAGGTTTTTATCCGATAGAATTAGTTTAAGCGAATTTGTGTAACTTTGTGTAACTTTTGTACCATGGAACATTTTTAAACCAACAATAGTGAGAACACCCTTCCAGCGTGATCGCAGGTCATTAAATTTTTTGGGCACGGAAGAAAATACTTCGAAAGGATCTAAACTGAAGTCTTACCAGTGAGTCCAGTTGTTATAATGTGTTGTCAGATTCAACAGCTCCCACGTTTCGTTCAGTGGTTTACTGAAATTTGTTGAAGTCAGCAACTGCACTGTCATGTTATAGAGCTGGATGGTCATATTCTGAGTGCGATTGATGTAGAGCTCGATGATTTCCTGCGTAGTCTTGTTGCTGGTAACGTTGAGGACATTTACAGTGTCATTAAGGACCATCACAACAAAGTCCGTCACGTTCACAAGCAACTCGTGGGTCTTGTTCACTCGACAAGCTGTCAATCGTACGGTGGTGTTGTAAAGTTCGAGAGTTCTGTTCAAGAGGCCTTCGATGGCAGCGTACAGGGTCGTGTTAGCGGTGAGGTTATGAAATTGCAGGGTGATGTTTACTGGGTAATGAAGCGCTGGAAGTAGCCACTCTAACGATGTTTTGCATGTGGTCAAGTTGTGGACCAGCTCGTAGGTAAAGTTAAACACGCTGATATTGAGAATTTCTGTGAAGTTCTGCCAGACCGGATATACAACTCCTCCAAGGAATGAGGAACTGTTGACATATCCGGTAATGTTCATGAGTATTTCCCTGGTAATGTTGTACAACACGGGGTGGGTTGCATTGAGGAAGTATTCGGTGACGTTGTGTGTGAAATTTCGCAGAACCAGGCTAACGTTTAGGAGAGTCTCTGTAAAGTTAACGGTGCCATTTAGTAACTCTATGGTAAGATTGTGGACGGCTGGCAAGTACGCCTTCAGATAAAAGTTAACGGTTTTGTTGGCGATTGTCAGGTTGCCAATCTCACTGACAGTCTTATTCAACCAGGCAGTAAGGTTACGAGTAATGTTTCTTCCAAAGTCGGTCAAATTGTAAATGTAGGATTCGTAGGTTTGATTGTACCAAGACATGTTCCTGATCATATTCGTGATGTTTCCGAGGACAGCTGTGGTGTTTACGTGGTCGGTAAAGTTCTGCAAGATCAAGATGAGCTCTTCGGTGATGTTTGCCAGGCTAACGTTGCTCAATCTGATGTCGTTGGCTGCATATCCCAGATTGTAATAGAACAGCGTATAGTTCAGTTTGTTGCTGTTCTTATGGAAGTATGCCAGGTAATCGGCAGTGACGTTAGGAATGCTGCAAGAGGTGACGTTAAGAAGATGCCTGGTGAGGTTGAAGATGTTCTTAGTGACATTCTCTGTTGTGTAGTTCCATAAAAGGAGTTCCTGAGTGATGTTCTTCAACACGTATTTGAAGTGTGTTCGGAAAGTGGTCATGTTGACTCCACCCAATGTCACATTGAGCGTGATATTTGCCAGCTTGGTTGGGATGTTGAAGGTGACATTGTTCAAAGCTCTCCAAGCACTTTTCACGGATGTCATGTTCAATACGTCATATATGATCTTATCTCCTCTGGCCTCTCTGCTCCATTCCGTGTATACCTCAGAGCCATTGATCCTGTAGATTGTGTTGTTAATGTGCGTTTCGTTGTGCGAGAATACCTTTAGGAAGTAAGTCACGTTCTGTGCTGAGATATTAAAGTAGGAGATCCTCTCGGTGGCGTTGATGTAGAAACTGACAGAGCCATTAAATGCAGTTTTGTTGTAGTGATGCCACGTGCTGAGGTTGAAGAACGCACTGTGGGACACGTTACATGTCCTGGTCACAAACTCAATGGTTCGGTTCCACAATGTCAGGTTGGATACGACGCTCACATTGCTGGCATACCCATGCCACAGAAGCGTGTGGTTGTAGACAGTCACGTTGGCTGTGACATTGATGCTGGAGTTAAAGGTGCCAGAGCAGTTAAGGCTGATTGTGATGTTGGGGAGGATATCGATGGAGACATTGACGTGATGGAGTTCCTTGTTCCAAACGATTGTGTGATTCAGGATCCTCTGAGGGTGGTATTGCACAACAGATGTGAGGTTGAACACCTTGGTCGTGTTCTTGAAGACACCGATCCAGCTAACCGTCCTGTTGGGGGTGTAAACAGAGACGTTGACGACGTGATGCAGGGATTCCGAAGTGGTCCTGTTCACCAAGGATACTTGCGCTCCGTAGGTTCGGTTAGAGAAGGTGAGGTTGAAGATTATGTCTTTCTTGGCTGTGGTGTTGAAGAACGTGAACGTGAAAGTGTTGTTTATCACAACCCGTGTGCCGTTCCTGATCCTGTGCGAGATGTTGATGCTGCGGATTTGATCGACCTCAGGGAGCAGCTCAGTAGTAAAGTAAGTGTGATTCAGTTCTGCACTCCAGTTGCCCATGGAGAAATTGAAATGCAGATTCTTCGTCGTTGTGGTGTTGGAGTAAGTGGCTGTCAAGTTGAAGATTGTTCGGTTGTGGTAGGTGCAGTTGACCAGAATTCCCCTTGAAGTGGAGTTTGCAAACCATGTTGTGTTCACTGTGGCAGTCGTGTTCAAGCTAGTAACGTTAAAAATCAAGGATTTCTGCTCGGTTGTGTTGATGTAGCTCAAGCATGTCGCCAGGATGGTGAAGTTGGAGTGAGTGCCATTATAGTAAGTGCTGTTCAAACAGATGCCTTTCTCCAGAGTGTGATTCTTCAAAGACCCAAGGAGGACGATAGAATGGTTGAGATAGGTGATGTTCAAGCTCACATTCTTGACAAGGTCGTTGTACATCCATGTGGAGTTTAAAGTGATCGATCTGTTCTGATGCGTGACATTCAAGAGGCAAACCTTAATGCCGCCAGTGGCATTTGTCACCGTCAAGTTCAGTGATAATGTCTTGTTCAGCATTGTGAAGTTGCAGTAGTTAACTGTGGTATTTCTTTCCGTTGAGTTAAAATACGCCTTATAGCACGACAACATCCGAGTCCCGTTGCTGGACACGTTTACTTGAGTCCTGTACTCGCTAGTGGTATTCACATAAGTCACGTTGATGGTGATATTGTTGTTCAAGATCGGGGTGCTCCAAGCAGGGCAGCTAACATTCCAGGTCACGTTTGTACTGCGATCAGTCATGTTGTGCAGACCTTGCAGGAACAATGTGAGATTTAAGGGACGGTGTGTGACATTAAGAGTCACGTTCGCTGTTGTGTTACCATTTAGGTTGATTGATGTGTTTAGGTATAACGCAGAAATGGTTGAGTTGTCGGTGGCATTCTTCACAGTAGTGTTGGTCTCCACGTGCCACAAGTGAGTGTAATTCTGCACAAAGGAAGTATGGTACAAGGATCGGTTGAAAAGGGTGACGTTCAACGAGAGGCCATACTTGATCTTGCCATTCAGGCGACAAATGCGATGGAAGTAAAACGCGGTTAGATTACTCGTCACATTCACAGTGATGTTCAACGCCTGGGACAAGGGGACTCGGATGACATCGATGGTGGTAGCGTTCTCCTGATGGGTGCCCATGCTAACGTTCCAGCGTTGCATCTCTTCAGTGCGGTTAACGGTGATGTTACAGAAGTACTTGCGCTCGTAGGATGCCCCAGGGGTGCAGATTGAGATGACCGTCTTGTTAGTAAACTCGTCTGGATTGGTGATGTTGGCCTCCAGTTTAATGCTTGTCAGCAACGGGTCTGTTTTGTTAAGGTAGATGGAGAAGTTGGCAGGACCAGTGAGAGGGAAGAAAGGAGCGGTTTTGTTGTACCAGGCCACTGGAATGGAGATGTTGGAGCAGAGGTTCAGGCCAGTGAGCTTGGTGCTGTTGAAAACGTCCGTAGTACAGATGCCAGTCTAAATTGTGAGAGACAAAAATGATCAAGAATGAGAGATCAAAAATTATCTTTCTCAAAGCGTGGCATTCACAGAGAGACCAGGATGCGGGCAACGAACATATAGGAATCCCAGACATTTACAAATCGCTTGCGTAATGTTCGTAGTCTCGCGCAGCGTTCGCCTGTTTTGTTGTGTTAGTCTGCCACGCACGTGCGAAATGTGGACCGTTATAGAACCTGTTGCTTTTTTGCCACTTTCAAACTGAAGAAGGCCAAATCTTTTCGGTCGAAACGTCTTTTTCAAGTTTTGTTGTAAACGCTGTTTTACAATTCACTAGTCAGTGCTAGAAAGTCCATGAATGTATTATATTATATATGTCATATCCTGACTACAATTTTAGTATTTTTCGTTTAATCTTTCTATTTTCTACAGAAAGGTTTTCAAAACACTGTTAAAACAAGTTCCAAAATTTACCATGTAAGATGCCTACGTTTGTGTGAACAAAAATTGACAGGAGGCTCAATGCATCTGGCCAGTAACAAGAAACGCCAACAAAAACATGAACGAAGCACATGGAGGAAAAACATGCAATACGTTGAAAGAGAGTTTTAAACGAAAGGCAATCAAACCAAAGCAAACAAATAAGTTAGGCAGTCTAAAAGCTTCTCCATGGAATCCGTTGAATAGAAGTAACTTGCAAGCAACGAAGTAGAAAGTACATACCGTGTTGCGATGTTCCACTCCACGGATAGCGATCTTCACGTCATTGATATGATGGAAAAGGGCAGTTCTGTAATGGAAATAGTATCGAGTATTACAGCAATTTCAGCAAAAAGTTAAACAACCAAAGCTGTCAAAGTCTTAAGGTCGAAAATGATTCAAGGAGACAAAAGTATGCATGGCAAGTGGTTTCGGTGCTTTACATTATTGGTACTTTGAAAGTAAAGCTCCTCTGTATGACATTGGTCAAAAGTTTTAATTTGCATTCTCCTTTCCCTTTGAAGCACATTTCTTTTTAACGTATTGGGAGCGACAAGATACATCAAGATATGCAAGTTTTGATGACTTTATTTATCATCGTCAACTTCTAGGTCTGCTTGTCAAAGAATTGACAAAGGACTGAAACTAACAGAACTATTTATAGTGGAACATTCTTTTGATTTTAGAACTCTTGGTCAATCTTTACAAAAGTGTTGTGAAAAATAAGTGGTATTTTCTTAAATTTCCCCCACTCGACCAATCAAGCCGTGCAAAACCAAATAACTCTTTCTAAAAACGTCACTGCAACACACTGTAACACTCTGACGTCCTTACGTGATGTTCAAGATCTCTTGTGGCTTTTCAGTGACATTGATGTGTGTCTTTAGACCCTCTTCCTCAGTGTAAGTCAAATTCCCTTGCAGTTCAGTGGACGTGGAGAGGGATCCGTTCAGTAGTACACCAGCAGAGCAGTGGAACGCATCCAGAGTCACCTTACCAGAAAGCACGATCGCAGAGCTAGAAAAGTGTACAATTTTGCCAATGTGAATAAAAGGTAAATATACTTCTATTAGTCCACCAAACTTTTATCGCATCGTTTTAAGCTTTCCTTGAAAGTTCATGGCTTTGTTTTAAAGGCATTGAAGAGCAAATCGTGTCTTTTGTAAAGAAAAATTCAGTCTTCTGGTTAGGCCAAAAGCCAATGTCTAATTTAATCACATTTGGTTAGTGTCTCCGTTTAGCATGACACTTGCGGTGTGCTTAGAGAATTGAGACTGTAATAAACTGATTGACGGATTGATTGATTGGTTGATTGATAAAATTTAAAAACTACTGCATTGAAACTATTGACAAATATTCAAATGGAATACAGTTTGAAAACGGCGTTAGGCCAGCTGTTTCAGGGACTTCCCTAAAAACTGGATGTGGTTTGATTTCGGCAAATCATTTGCTATCTTTCTCTTGTTGTTCTAGTCATATATTTTACCTAACACAAACAAACCAGATTTTCTGACCAGTGTTTTTACCTTGGTTTAACGGTTCCCTTAACGACTGCTCTCTTCTTTCCCCAGAACATGTTCAGCAAGTCCGCTTTTCCCTGCACATGTACACTGGTCACAGACGTGCCATTGATGCTGAGGTTCAGCGGTATTCCAAGGCAAGTCGGCACGACGTAGCTTTCCTCCAGGAACACAATACTCTTTGTGTATGTCTTGTCAATACCTCTGGACAGAGTCCGCAGCAAATCAATGATATCGACCAGTGGTAGGTCATCCTCTTCCAGCCACTGTAGGTCTTTCAAGGTGAATAGGTCGAGCTCATTGCCAAACAGTTTTACGGAGAGTAGACCGCTGGGTGTCATTGTGCGTAGATTCACCTGTGCGAAAAAAAGATAACCGACAATGGCTTTAACTGTGCGCTCTCACTGCTACTATCAGAACATGGTTCATATAAGGTGATTGTGAGAAAACAATATTTAAGTGTGGCCACTTAAACGAAAGCTGTCGTGTGGCACTTTCCTTTGGTGTTTATTACGCTGCGAAAGATGGCACCACGTTTTAAGCCTTTGGATGAAATCGTATCGTACTACTCGTGGTACTGTTGTGGTAAAAAAAAACATTTATAGTGTCGGCATAACAGAACTATTCACATGAAAGCTTTTATCAGAAGTACTTTCTTGCATTGCTGTTTAATACGCTGTACCTTTAACTTCTCAGTTTGTGGAAAAATTGATTCTTTAGTACTACTTAACAGCTGCAAAACCGTTCACGAGTCTAACAACGACATTCGATTGGCTACCAAAAGGAAAGCCTCAAAACTAGTAAGTCTTACCTTCTTATCCAGTGTTTCCACATCGACCAGGTTGTCTGCATTTCTCTTCTCGATGTTTCTGGCTTCGTTTTCTTGTTCTTCGGGCGTCTTCAAGAGTCCTCGGATGTGGTTATCAGGGAAATACCCTTTGTGTCCAAACAGTTTCTCCCAGATGATCTCCAATCCCTCAAACCGTGTGCTCGTCTCCATGACCGGGAAGGCCCCACCCCACATGTCCAAGGTAACGTTCATCTCTGCGCTACGCGGGATTAAGCTTTCCGGGTGATAGATTACGTGACTTTCCGTGCTGAAACCAAGATTGCTCTCCTCTAAAACAAAAAATGTAAGACAACCATTAAGGCAACAAACAAGTTAATGAAAATAGTACCGAGTGAAGGCGTGAGTGAATTAGTGGGGCAAGTACGTGCTTTCGTGTACGTGTGTCCGTAAGACAGATAGCTAAAAACAAAAAAGCAGGTTAGTAAGTTAAGCAATCAAACAAGCTTGGAAGCAAACGGTGCCAACATTTCATAAGTACGTACCATTAAGATAACTTTTCTGCATAAAGCGAGACTTGTGTGTGGTGTTGAATTCACGGAGAGGAGCGTCACGGTCCTTCAGGGCGTTCTTGATTATTTCGCTAAGCCTGGTGAAAAACCAAAACATAGAAATTATCACTTTTTGGATTAATGTTTTTAACTACCTAATCCAATCGAAACTATCTGGCAATAGCTTGACATAAAAAGACCCCCAAACCGCGTGACGGCTGAATACAAAGATGAAGTTCTTTTTGTTGCACCACGCATCTAACAACTGCTACTTGCCTTAAAGAGACAGACCTTTTTTTCTTAGAGAGAAACCTTCAGTAATGAGATACTAACTCCAAAGTTAGCGATTAAGGATAAGTAAACTTACCTTATTCCCTGAGTTGGCTCCACGGACTCGTTCATCTGCTTGAGATGGGAGAACACGAAAGCACCAACTTGAGTGTTGATTTCTTCATCCAGCACCTCAGCCACGTACTTCACAATCTGTTCAGACGGATACCTCATCAAGGCTAGGTACGCTTGCAGCCTCACCTCGGGGTCTTTTCCATAATCGCCAAACACCTCCCTTCTCAAAGACTTCCACGTGTCCGCGCAATAAGGCATGCGTCGGATTGTTTCTATGGCGATCACAGAGACATTCAAGTAATTGGCACCTTGCGAGCATTTCACAAGTTCTGTTGCCTTGGAAAACATGCGTCCCGCGTTTCCGATGGCCTTGAGCGTGACGATAACATCATCCACAGTGTCTGGGGTGGCATCGCAGTGTTGTGGGAGTTGTTTCTCCAAGAAGTCTACCGCGTCCATCACCTCAGAGTACTGGAAAGGAATTTGATGTCAGAAATCAATGGTGGCTTCGCAAAACAATACGTTGGTTTTTGCTGCAGTTTAGTTCTTCTCGTTTAAACTTTCGACGTTTCCGTATATTCGAGAAAAACTTATAAAACCGCTTGTGCACCGGTGTGGCTATTATTTCCAAATATTTAACCGGTAGATATCTTTAAGAATAATAACACTTGCACATTTCTTCGACCTTTAAATACGTCCAAGAAAAAGAATCACCGGTCAGTGCTCTTTTTTTTTTCTTGGCAGAACTACCTGATCATTTGAAGATTTGACTATTCAATATATACGAGAAAAACTTACAAAATTACTGGTCAATGACATGGCTTCGCTGGCAGTACTTTCTGATCATTTGAATTGTCCACCGTTAAGTATCAGTATTTGATTGACAAAACTTACAGAATCGCGTTCGCATTGCTGTGGTTCTTGTTGGCAATACTTCCTGATCATAGTACCCAGGGAAAGCAACATGGTCTTGGGTAAGTTGTCCTTTTGTTGTAGAAGACCCTAAAAAGAGACAACAAAACAAAATATAAATGTTTTATGCTCTGATGACCACTAATATATACCTTGGAATAAACTGACGCTATTTTTTTCAGGTTAAGTGTCGTTCTTAGTTTGTCTCTTTCGTTCCTCTCCGTACATGAAGTCCTGTAGCTACCACTTTTATGCGTCGTTTTACACGTTACACAGATTCAAACTTGTTTATTAAAAAATCCAAGAGGATCGGCTTTGAGTTTGATTTAACCCTTTCACTCCTAAAGTGGCCAAAGCAAAAAATTCACCAAAAATTCGAAATTTCGTTTCGTAAAATCATAGGAAATAAATAGTCCTATGCAAAAGTTCTGCCAAAGAGGTTTCATTTGAATGGTAACACGATAGGATTTTGGCAACAGATTAAAAATTTAGAATGACAAATCATCTCACCATAACTTGGTCTAGGAGTGAAAAAGTACATAAACTTGATATTAACTCTGTGAGCGTGACCATTCAAGCGGAAGCTACCAAACAATATTTCTCTTTGGTGCGATTTGTTGAACTGTGCACGGCGGTTTCAACTTTTGACTCTTCGGGTAAAATCCTCAAGCTTCTTTGTTTCAAATGAACGCCACTGAATGGTACTCAAAAGTTAAATTTCGACAAATTTGTTGTCTTGTTCTTCTGTTTCAGAACTTGAGAGAGGTCCTGATTTCCTCTCTATTAGCTGTATTAGTGGCTGCTAAACAAAGATCGGAACTTCACTCAGTGTCTATTTATACCTTGGCTCCATATCCCGGCATCCAGTGTAGTGTCTAATAATTTTAAACGTTTTAAACGATGCTTCAGGAGAAGTTGAATTTTGTGCCATCTAATGGCAGCCGAAGAGAAATGCATTTATAAACCATTGCTTACCACAACTTCATTGAAGAGTGATGGAGTTGGCTTCCGCAAGGCGCTCATTCCAGACAATAAGACAGTCACGTGTTCAGGTTTTACTTGATCGTAATCTCTGATTGCCTCGATGATGTACCTCATGCATGGTTCGGTTCCACACTGAGTGAAAGCATCAATCACATACGACCTAACGAGAAAGATAGATTTTAATAAAGAAATAAATAAATAAATAAATAAACAAACAAATAAATAAATAACGACTGTTGAAGTGCTTTGCAGACTGCTAAAGAAAGATAACTGAATAGGCTGGTTAACGGTTTTTGAGTTCAGACTATTAAGCAAACGAAGCTATTGAACACTGAGTCGTTTCCGTTGGTACTGCTTTTTGTACTGGACAAGGCGTTCTAGCGTTTGAGCCTGTGGATGAAATCCTAAAGTGTGAACACACTTTGAGAAGCTTATGAGCGATACATTTCTGTGTTAGATTGTATTATGCTGCAGAGGGTGGCTTCCACCTTTTGATTGTGATATGATTATGAAAGTATGACCATTCAAGTAAGAGATATTGAGGAGAGCTTTTTTCTTAGGTACTGTTTATGACGCTGAACAAGTAGCTCTGAGGATGAAATCTTAAAGCGTGACCATTGAAATGAAAGCTATCTGGCAGTTCTTTTCTGTGGTCGCTTGCATTATTCTGCACATGGCACAGGGTTCCAAATATTGAGACCGAGGACAAAACTCTAAGGTGTTATCATTCAAATTAAAGCTATGGCGAAGTACTTTCCTGTGGCAATGTTTAATATGCTGTACAAGGTGGTTGTAACTTGTGACATTTCAAACGAAAGCTATTGAGCAATACGCTCTGGTGGTGTTGTTTATATGCTATGCAAGAAAGTTCATACTTTTGAATCTTTGAGGGAAATCCTGAAGTGTGACCATTCAAATGAAAGCTATTGACTAGTTCTTTTTTGTCATTAGAGATGTGTTTATTGTTCACCGTGGTGTAAGACAAACAAATAAACGTTCATCTTTCCTAGTTCTTTTTGGTAAGTTGTTTGTGTTTTAGAGTATGTAAATTTTCTATTTTTATTTATTGACATTTTAACCGTGTCTAAATAAAGTTGTTGTTGTTGTTGTTCTACCTGTTGTTGTTACTTATGGCCACTTACACGTGTTTATTCTTATATAAAATTGCTACTTACTGCGATTTTTTACACTGCTTGTCTGTGAACAACATTTCAATCTCTTCATCGCAGTTGTAAAATCGAGTCCAAACGTCCCTCAGTGCTTGCTTGTCCAGCTTTCGGATCGCGAACACAAGGCTGATAAATTTGGCTGCGGTGATCGGTTTGGTCTCGTTTATGGGCAGGACGGTGATCAACTCTTCTAGAATGGCTTCTACTTTCTTCGAGTCATCCTCATAAATTGGTTCCTCGTCTTCCAGCGGAACCGTGTGCTCGTACAAAAGGCACGACTTTCGTCTCTCTGTTCAATAAAAAATGACATCAACGTAAACATAAGGATTTCGTTCAAACTGTGCAAATACTTTTTGATCACATTCGTCTTCCTCGAAAACGAGCAAAAATTTCCTCTCAGACTGTCATACATGTCACCGTGACGTTTTTAAGGAATACGTAATCAGATGTAGTCAACTGCCAAATTCTCCTATGTTGCTTCAAAAGAAATATATGCTAGCATGTGAGGAGCTTTTTTGTTCAGCTTTGAGGGAAAGCAAGCGCTATTAATTGTCTTCAACTGCGTGTAAGCTTTTTATCATAAACATAGTACAGTCGCAGTAGCACTGGACTTTGTCAGTCTTGCACTAAGTTAGACAACATGTAAAAACTGTTTGTAATATAAGTCCTACCTCCACGTTCGTAATCAAAGAACACAGTCTGACGGGTAGACTCCAAAGTCAAATTCAAACTGTAAATAAATAAATAAATAACACAAATTTAATTGCAATACAATCAATACAATACAACGTTACTCCAACGCTACCACACTATAACCACAGCGATGTTTGATTACCACTTAAGCAACTTGCGTGACAATAGTTGTTCATAAGTTACATTTCATGTTAATGTGACAGAAAGCTCATTAGACCGTTTACGATACGTAACTTGTCACGCAAACTGACAAAACGTTACAGTAAAGTGATATTGGTACTCCATCTCTGTAACAGCTGTAAGGTGAAAAGAGCAAGGTATGTGAGACTACTTACGTGACATTGGTTGTCACACCAGCACCATGATAGCTAAACGGTCTCAACAGATGTGTTTCGTTACATTCCACGGTCTTGAGGTCGGTTCCCACAATGAAACGACAGAAACTTGTGGAGTTGAGGGGGCTCTGCACCGTCTGAAATACAAACGAAAATTTATGGTTCAATAAGACTAACAAGGATCATTTTAAATCAAACGATTTGCAAAAGTCAAGGCCTTAAAGCTTCATAGTTAACAAAAACAAACTTCAACCTGTCTATGGGATAAACTCACAACGTGCGTCTTTCACTGAAAACCAGGGCAGGATCTTGCCCTTCAGCCGACTTTTGAAAGTAATTATGCTCACCAACCCTTTTATTGGTTTCCAAAACTGCTTAGCACAATTCGTGGTTAGCATGACAATTTTAAGGATCATGTAAAGATTTGCCATATTGAATTAATCAAAATCGTAAAGTTCCGAAAATTCAACAACTGCAATTGTTACAATGGTGTGCGGGCTGCGTTTGCCTGTAGGCCATACATTTCTTTGTAAAAATGGCAAAATTCAATGTTCTAGGCTTCCTTTAGTTTGAATCAGAGCTCAACGAAACTTAACAGTTTTGCTAAATTCGGTATGTCAAATCTATAAATGAACCCCGTGTTTCTTTCATTCCATGTTTGAAAATCACTAACAGTGAATTTTCCTATTGTCTTCATAGACGTGTTTTCCTGCGCTTGGCACGCTTTTATATATTTGTTATTGTCTCGAGGTCTGATTAGTAGTCTTTCCTTTTCTTGTGCTTGTTGTTATTCGCCAAACGTTATTACTTAGTTTTGGTTCGCGACAACCATTTTCATTCCTGTTTCGAAATCACCTTGATGAACAGTGTAAGATAATTCTGTCCTTGTAATCCTACTCTCTTTCCCAGGTTATTTGTTTTGTTTTAATTTGCTCTGTAGAATCTTTTTATCTGATTTACTTGTATGGTTGTTTATTTTGGTAGTATTTTGCAAGATACCAATACATGGAAATAAGGTAGCCAAATTTGGACAACTCTGAGTCTTCTTACCGAATTCACATTATACATGACGGGGTTCAGTTTGGTAAAGTTGCTGGATCGGTTGTTACATTGAGAGAGGTTCCTTGTCTTGATGATTTCGGTTTCATCTTCTTGGACGCTCACGATCTTGTACTCAGATGAACAATTGCCGGACACATCAACCTGTGCAACGGAGAAAGAAGAAAGTGTTTCAAGTTGTTTCGTAAGAATCAGAGACCAAAATGATTTGCGCTGTTCAACTCTTTAAGCACCAGTAACAAGATGCATATTCTCCTTCCTGTTTTTTTAAAATAGTCAAACAAAAACGACATAAACCTAAACTACATTTTATACAAATTGGTGTTCTCATTCTCATCCTGAACCTGTGAATAAAAAAAGCGTTTGAGTGCATGGTGCATGAAATCAGTCTGAACTTTGACGATCCAACGAAAACTAAAGAGAAGTTCTTTCGTATGTTGATGCCTATAATGCTGTGCAAGGTGTTTCTAATTTTAGAGTCTGTGGATGAAATCTTTTAAGTGTGACCATTCGATCGCATGAAAGATCTTGAGCTAAACTTTCCTGCGGTGCTATTTATTATGCTGTACGAGGTGGTTGTAACTTTTCAGTCTGTGAATAAAATTCCATAGTCTGACTATTCAAATAATAGCCACTGAATAAGATCTAGATGTTATTATGCGTTGAACAATACGGTTCTATCGATATCATTTTAGTCTGTGGTTAAAATCCTAACATGGCGGACCATGCAAATAGCAGAAAGAGAGTAGTTGTTTCTTTCCTTGATGCTGTTTGTTTCCGGTTGTTAGCACACTGACTGAAAGTTTTCATATTTTTTATTCGGAAAAGTTAAAGAATTTTCTACCTCGTGAATGACTGTTCGTTGTTCCTCTGTGAACTGCAGCTGCAGAGCGCTCAAAATTCCA
The DNA here is from genome assembly GCA_964030785.1 of Siderastrea siderea. Classification (NCBI taxonomy): domain Eukaryota; kingdom Metazoa; phylum Cnidaria; class Anthozoa; order Scleractinia; family Rhizangiidae; genus Siderastrea; species Siderastrea siderea. The sequence continues at coordinate 72,436,991 of OZ034966.1, read as the reverse complement.
CGTTTGATGTTTGTCACGTAAACCGGCTCTGACTTGTGAGGGGACACGAGAACAAAGCGGCCGTTGTTTTCTGTGAAGAACAAGTGGTTCTCCTCCACAGCTTTCCTGAAACTCTCCTGATTTGGAGATGGCCGGAATTCCTCGTCAGGGGAGGCTTCCAAGAGTCTCACATCCGACACCTGAAAAATAGCAAAATTGTAATCCTGTCAGCCCAAAGCACAGAGATCACGTACACAATTGCTCTACTAAATCAACTACTAACGAGAGTAAAATCCCTTCTGATCATTCCGGAGTTCTTAGGACTATAAAACTACAGTAATCAATCAAACAAACAAACCTTGAGGATGTGTTCGCATTGTCCAAGACCCTCGATCTCGCATTTGGCCTCGATCCTAAGTCCAGTGGTTTGATTGGTGGTTCCAGTCACGCCAGTCACGCTAGTGGCAACATAGCGATACGTGTACCTCTTATTGGGGAAAAACCGAGTTTTGCCTGGAACCAACAAAAATGAGGTCAGTAAATTTAAATTTTAAGCTTTTTACCCCGAAGGTTAAATATGGAGTTGCGTAATGCTGTTCTGGTGTTTGAATCTATGCAGTAGGTCACTTAAGTGTAAAAATTTTCTTGTGGTACTGTTATTATGCTTAACTGGTTCTTACTGTCTGTGAAGAAAGTCATACTTTTTTAAGAAGCCTCAGGATTCTGGATACGAGATTGTAGCTGTTATTGAGGATTTCTTCCAACGTAACTGTTCGTCAGCATGTTGTGAAAGGTGGCTTCGTCTTCAGAGTCAATGAGTGAAAACAATCAAATAACAATCGGCTGAGCAGTCATCTTTCGTGTGCGCGCGCGCAGTTTCTTGTTCACTTTTCCCAAATAGAAATTTCCCAAAACTAACAAATTTATACAGGTAGCATTCATCCAGAAACAAACTCAAACTCCTTTATCTCTATAAAGAGAACGCGTTGTTTGAAAGACGCATAATTTTGGCTGCTTTTTTGATATTCAAATTACATGTAATCCAAATTTCACAGATGTTTTAAAAATCAGTGTTCTTTAATTTAACAACAATATTCCCTGAGGGAAAACGCATCCTGGGGACGACTTGATCTATATATATCAAATATATGTCATATAAAACTCGTCCTCAATAAAACGAAGTTAAAAGGAAAAACTTTGCTCTTTGCAGAGATACCACAAGGCAACACCGATATCAAATGGCATCTTGTGAAACAATTTGACTCTTTCTGCCTTTGAAGCTTTGTTTACGAGACGTGACTATTTCAAATAGAATTAATATCTTTTTATTAGAAATGTCAAACGCTTTATGCAGTGGGTCATCCAAAAGTGTAAGAAGTACGTAAACACCGCACGCAATCAGAAATTTTGGCTGCGATCGATTAAAACATGCTACGCCTTGTAATGCCCTTTGACAACTTGAAACATTTTTTTTCACTACTCTCATGTCGTTTACTTATTTTGATTGGAAACGTTTCAAGCGATCCGGGGCAGTCAACGTATATAGAGGAATACGTTAAGACCACACGAAATCACAAATTAAGCTGAGATCAAGTACAAAAACTAGTACGCCTTAAGTTATTTCACAACTTGAGTACAAGACTTTTTTTCCCAATAATGTCGTTTATGTTTGAGAATGGGGTACGTTTTATGCAACTACCCAACTAAAACTGAGAGAGTTTGTAAAAATCGCACGGAATCAAAGAATGTATACAATCTCACTTCTGTAAGTGTAGTTTTACTTCTTTTAACTGTGTCTAAGTAACTGCCTAGAAAGAAAGATGCCAACATGGAGTGTGTTCCTACAAATTTATCAGTGTGAAAAAGTACTGCCGTATGAATTTTTTTTGATGCCTTGTTAATTTGTAAGTTTTTTTTTGGGGGGGGGGTTTAAGTATATTTTGTAAGTAGATATAATTATTGTCTCCTCTTTTGGAGGAACGTATTATGCGTTGACGTCAGAAGAAGTTTAAAAATGATGTTAGAAACGCACGTAATCGATTCAAACTTTAAAAAAAAGACCTCCCTCTAGAGCATTACTTGTTTTCGCATTCCCGCGGAGATTAGAGAACAACGCTGTCAATTGCACGCTTGCTTTGATCGCTCAAAACATCGTGTTCGTCTTCACGAACAAATTCCCTGGAATAACAACACCAGAGCCTAACAATAATAATCGGCCCTGTAATTTTAACCGAAAATGTAAATAATGCTTTGCAGCGACATTATTCTTTTCACAGAAAGAATACTTAGGCTGCGCTGGAGAACTTGGATTTTTAGAGAGTTGGCTACAATTTTGTAAAGATTTTTTTGATCGGTTGCGCCTTCTAATCCCCAAACCTCGACCTGAAGTGAGAACTTGAGAACGAGGTTCCTCAAGCCTTATTTCCAACGAGAACTGGACTTTACAATCCGCATAGCATTTCAAATCTCTTCTGATTAAAGCACTTTATGGAACTCGAATAAGTTATCTTCTGGGCCGATTTCTCTATCTTCTTTCCTGTTTTGTGTGAAGTTTAATTTGTCTTCAAATTTCACGGAGAGAAAACTGCTAATACCTTTCACTCACAACAGGAGAAACAAGCAAACAGTATTTCGAAGATTGAGATTAATTTGTCTGCAAATTTCACGGAAAGGAAATTGTTAAAACGTTTCGCTCACAAAGAGAGACACAAGAAAAAAAAGGTTATTTCGAATGTAAGACTGAGAAACAAATAGCACTACAAGAAAGTACAGTTTGCCGGTACTGCACAGTCGCTCCCCTGTAAATCGAGGGTTTTATCTACACACTCAAAAGTTAGAACCACCTCGTTCAGCGCAATAAACAATGTCAGAAGAAAGCACTGATTGATTTCAATGGTCACACTTTTGGATTTCATCCACAGACTCAATAGTAAGAACCACTTTATACATTATAATTAAACAGTGTCGTACAAAAGTACTACTACGGCTCAGAAGCTTTGATTTTAATGGTCACACTTGGAAATTTCATCCACAGACTCAAAAATTAGAACCACCTTGTGAGGCAAAATAAACAGCTCCGCAATAATTTGTACACTGTTTTTTATAAGAACGTGTAAAATTTGGCTGAGCCTGAGGATGTTCTTATTTTAGCCCATACATTTTCTTAAATCTTGGGGCAAGTTTCAGCCTCAACGTTCTTATAAAAAAGAGAGTACTGCTTATAGCAGCTTTCCTTTGAATGGCCACATTTTGGGATTTAATTCACGGATTCAGAAGATAGAATACGCTAGCCAAATATTTGGTTCGTACAGTTTTACAGTCCCCTTCAAAAAAGAGGACAAAAAATAATAAAATCTTTTGGTCGACATATGCCTCTATCCTTTGTGAGAGGTCTCGCCCAGTTCCAACCTCACCCCTCCCTCCCGAGAGATTTTTGAGTGCGTGATTGCGGCCACCCAGATGTCATTTATCACGAACCTTTCTTAGCACAAAAGCTATTGATTTTGTTATTGTTACCGGCTGTAAGCTCGCGCTTTATCGTGTTGATTTACATGAAATAAAACCAAAGTCCTTGACCTTCCGATCGGTGGCAAGCAGATTTATCAGAAGTGTAACTCAACTCCTATTGTTTCGCAATATTTTTACTCCCACGTACTGTATAACAACATTGTCGGCCCCTCCCCCATGCACACCCCTATAAGACTTGAAATTTTCGGCCTTTGTATTCTGCACATTATTTTGGTAGTTCAAGTAGTTCAATTGAAGTTTTAGCGAAGCTCTACGCCAAAGGAAACAATACGAAAACCTTTTCTTAACTGGCTTGAAATTCTTGAAAGTTAAGGTAGTGAAAATGGCGTTAATTCATAACTTAACCTGCAAGCTATTTTAGACTTCGTTGGCCCACAGATTTTTTCTGACAGAAGTGAAAAACGAGTGAAAAGTAATAATTTGCGTTTGGACTGAACAAACTAAATTAGCCTGTATGCCTTGAATTCTTAACTCTGCATTTGACCTTGAATGCCGTAGAATACCAGCTCAGATTATATATATATGTGATATCACGTATATCCTCAAAATCCCCTTATAGCACCCGTAATATCCAACTTTTCACGTGAAAAGCACGAATCACGTGTGCCCTATTGCCTGCTTTATCCCAGCTGTCCGCAGAGAAGATTTTTAGAAATTACCGGAAATCTCATTAATCAGAAAAAATGCTTATCAACACGCGACTTATCAATGACGTGATTATTTTCAGGCAAGTATCAGGGAAGATAATAGTGGTATTATGCGCACAGGCATGGATAATACGTACTGTTCACGTGCTCAAGATATGTATCACTGCAGGAGGTCAGGCCTTGAGGAACCCAGCTAACCTGGGAAATTGTCCAAACTTTGGAGGTGATCACAATAAAATAGTGACACATCCGATCGGATACATACTCTTCTTTTCTCAAACTTTATGAGAATATCGCACGTTACAAAACGTTTGAACTTGAATTTTCTCTTCACTTTAAGCGGTGTTATCATTGTAATCAAATTCCCTTTTTCGGAGAACAATAGAAACTGAGAAGGATTTCGGTAAGACAAAGGCACAAATAGCTTTTTTTGGAACAAAACGCAAATTGTCAGGCAAACCGCAATTGTAAAGAAAACCGCAAATGTAAGTTGTCCGGGATTTCTTCAACTATAGGCTTGGAGAACAAGCTACACCCATCAGTAATACTGCGCCAAAATTTCTGATTGAAATCATTCTTTATCACATCTGACAGTTTCGAGACATTTTTACTGCGCAATTTTTACATTCACTGGGTTTTGGTTAATACCCTTTCTGGAGCACAAAGAGAAATTTTTGAGTAAATGTAAGTCTTCACTATTTTAAGTATGTCTATCATTTATTCTAATGTTTGGCTCACGAAATAACATTTTGATTGGAATTCAGTAACACGGCAACAAAGCGTTTAGGGAAACGTGCGTAACTGGAAAAGTAAAAAACAAATCATGGTACAACAAAATCTAGCATTTTGATAAAGGATCGCACTGATACGTTCTCCGTACCTGTCTCGCAGATCTCCTCCGAGTTTCTTCTGACAGGAACTGCAAGAGACACAAACCATGTCTGTTAGGACACCAAGCGACGCAACAAAGGATTCGAAAAGTAGCGGAATTCTGGCGACTGGTAAAGATGGTTTTTCCCTGAGCAATAAAAATAGGGGAGAAATTTAACACCTCTGACACGGCTTCCGTTGCTGGGAACGAAACGGAAAATTAGCGGATGGCTTTCGTGTTCTCCTCATTCAAAAACGCGAGTTGTCACAAAGGACAAAGGAAAACAATGGACTGCTCTCTTAAAACAGGCAGCCCACAGATAAAAGCAAGAGTAGTTTTCTTTCAAAGTTGAAAAAAAAATTAACAAAACGGTGAGACCTACAGATAAAAAGCATAACAGTATCTTGAAAATAGATGAAAAACTTGCAAGCGTCGAGAACATGGCACGTAAGGAAAAGGGATTGGGTAAAGGCTGAAGATAGAAGTTCCAGTCCTCAATGAAGGAGCTATCCTCTACCAAAGCAAAATATAATCGCAACAAAACTCAAAATGACCAAAGCAAACTTAAACGTTTACAAGAGGAAAATGCCGAGCAACATTTGTCTTACCGGCTAAAATGCCGCCAACCAAGAAGCAGGCTACCAGTAGTCTCATTTCGCTCGGTAACATACAGACCTAAGCTTCTGTAGGAGCTACTGAACAGAAAATCGAAAAAGCGAGAGCTTTTATAATGACACGCAGCGGAAAACAGTACTCCTGTATTTGACATGACAGGTAAAACAATACTCGTATGTAACAAAACACCATAACAACTCATTTCCTTTCTTAGCTGAGTGATAATCGAAGATAACATAAAACCTGCGAGACCGCTGGGTTCAAGAGCAGACCACAAAAATAATCTAAGCGAACTCTAAACTTGCAAGGGGAACTTGCTCCAACAAGAATTCTCTTGGGCCACGTCTCCCTCGTTTTTTTTTTGGCCTTAGCCGGGCTCGTGACTTTTGCGAGGGACGTTTGTTAACTGAAATTCAAGACCCTCCCCACAGTTAATTTTCATTGTTTTGCTTTCTTGATCAATTTAGGAAAGTGTTAATCGCTTTGTTTGATGTGTGATAGGTGCATCGCATAAGCCAGGCAAAATTTAAAAGGAGCTAAAATTAAAACGATTATGGAAATCCAACGCAGTTGATACTGCTCTGTAATCCTTACACAAGTTGTCTTTGTTAATTGCTTCCGGCGTTTACTATTATCCAGCGCGCATGCAGGGCCCGTGGAGAAAAACCAGACGGGGAAATAAATGCCACATGGACTGGACACTGTCACATGGACTATGGACCGCGCTACACACTTGGTGAATTCAGTTACGGCACGTTCTACTCACTGTATTTTAGAATGAACAAAATAAACCTTAGAAACCACTTGTTAAGGCACATTTTCACTTTAATGTCTGCTTGCTAACGAACGCTATTTAGGGAATAAAAAAATACCAGGCTTGAAAATGGGAGATCAGAATCTCACTCTGTGAACCGTGACTTGGAACACGCCCAAACGAACACTCCCTTAACATTTGCTTCGTCATCAAGGTATGAATTCACGTTAAATTTCACGTGAAACTTTAGTACTTGTTCGGTACTTGTACTATCTTGTTTTCTCTTGGCCGAGGAGATAACTGCAAAAGCAGTTAAAAGCAGCCATAAATTTAGCGAGCATGATGCACTGCGGTCTATGAAACATGCATCACTGAAGCAACCTTTTTTGAAATAGGTATATGTGAAATATACATTTTGTATCCTAATATGGCTGCCGGTTACGAAGCAAATTAAATAGTTGCAAATAAAGACAAAAAAAAAAATCAGACATAAATGGGATTCATATGTGGCCGCCAATAATAATAGTGTAAACGGCCTTGTTTAAGGTCTCAGTTTAAATTTTATTTTCCTTTGTTTTTGGGTATGGTAATGTATGATAATGAGTTTGAAACAACGGTGAAAATAAAATTTGAACCGAGGATAAAATTGATCCACGACATATACACCTAGTACCAGACCAAAAAGACAATACATGTATAGCTTGGAAGCAGAGGAATGGAAGCGTCCATGGAGCTCTTACAAAAATATAACCTTTTCACATCCAAGTGCTGTCTTACCTTGCAGAGACATTTCTTCATGTATGGCGTATTTTTTTGCTAGAATATCTTATTGTGTGCCATTTAGAAACTCTATTTTCCGAAGCTTACGGTTATCAAAAACAACAGGCAGGATTCCGCTAAGTACAAAAACTATCATATATTTATACTAGGAATTTTCCAGAAAACAGTAAGATCAAGGCACGATTTGAGTCTCCTGGTCTATGGACCTTGAACAAATGTTTTGCATTTAATCCTTCATTCGGCAGTTCTAATATATGATATTCACATAGTGATCATTTCATCTTCATCCTTCACAGGTTTATAACAAACCGACTTAATGACCAGCTCCTAAGGGTTCGAATCCTGTACAAGCCTGAATTTTTTCAGGCTTTCTTTTCGCAACTGCAAAAGTTGCGTCTATAACAACGATGGTCTTCTTTACACAGTTTAATGTTTTGCAGTTGTCACATATTGTTTTTTCAGTCCACAAGTAGCTAGTAAATGAGACTGTCTTGGAAACCGTAGTCGTCTTTTAATTATGGAAGATATCCTTTGATAGTACCGCTTTCAAGCACGGATTGTGGACTTTTCTTACTATTTGTGAATGAATGAAATCATTTCTCAAAAAACAAATATATATATATATATATATATATATATATCATGATGATGAGGTTCCTTTGTCAAGTCCACAGTCCAATCCTTCCCATTTTTACACTTGATTCTTGAGCAAGAAATAGATGGTAGGGTCGGGGGAAGGAAGAATGAAACCTCCAGGGCTGTATAACGGTGCATGAGTGGCAAGTGAGAGGCCGGAAACGGCGCAAAACAAAAAAAAAAAACAAAAAAAAAACGTGCGTTTAGAATTATTTTGGGATAAGATGTTTTCCGAGAGCTTCCAAGAGAAAGTATGATGCATTTCTCAATAAATTTTACTTCCTAAGATCATTTTTGTCTTTATAAATTTGCTTTTGCAATGGGCAAATCGGAGGCATAAGGTAAGGTAGTAAATGATCTCTACGGTAATCCTAACCTCCCCCCAGCTGACCTCATTATCGAAATCGTATCCGATTTCCTCCATCTAAGAACTTCCTCAACTTCCGTTTACTGAATAAACTTCACCAGGAAAGTTTATAAAGCTCTTGAAACTCTCCGTTTGAACATTAAATGTTCATTTTTTTCTTCTTTATCAAAAAATACACTAAACAATCTAACGGTTGATGGAATTTTCGAATGAACAAAAAAGCTGTCATTGAACTTGTCACTGTTCATTGCCAATACTAAAACAGTTAAAAATAGATGTGATAAAGAACATACGTCAATAGATGTAATAAGGGTATATTGTATATTCAAATGTTTTTCTTTCCACAGTCTCGAGTTTTTTTTTTTAATTTAACTGTGAGAAACCATCTGTTTGAATTTGCTGATAAGCAACCAGGTTGTTTTGACCATCAGTTGAGAGCGTTAAAATGCTTGGCTAAATGTGTCAGGTGATAGCGGAAGAGGGGTCAAACCTGGCAGGTAAGAATTCAGCAACGTAAATACTGTTAGTTGTGCAACATCTCCAGAATTGCATTAAGACATTTACATTTGAGCCTAATGCTATATAGCTAGACACACGAGTACACAAAAAAATCATACGGGGAAGATGGCGCTGATGCGGAGAGGTCGATAATGGGGGAAAGAATAATGTGCGTCCCAAAAGAGTGAAAGGCTCCCGGATGTAGGACCCCAGCTCCATCGCTTCACTGCAGGGTTCCATTTAGCCAGCACCAGCATCTTTGTCTGGGTTTCAATGATACAATCCTTTGGCACGGGGGTTTCAACTCGAGAAAAGCTTCTGGCTCCGAGCTGCGCGGCAGCCATTCTCAGGTGATTCTGGGACTCCGGGGTGCCAAAGATGCTACCCCCAGGGTAACGCGGAATCTCGAGGACTGTCCTTATTTTGATGCTGTTCACTAACTATTTTTGCCCATGATTAATTTGTTTTTCACTTGTTCTTAGAGTGACTCATCTTGTTATTCCTCTTTTACTGTACGCCAAAAGAGCCAAATTTTTCGATCGCCTTCATGTATACGTTAGTTTGTGCTTTCTCTATGGTAACAGAAAACTCAAGAGTCACTGCTAGGGTCAAAAGCTACACATGACAGCTCTTTCGACGCAACCAGTTTAAAACTAAATATAATAATTACATGTATTAATTTATTGACGTAAAAGCATAGGTGAAACTGAACAAAATCCACCTTGGTGTCGAGGAAATACTTCGCAGTTAAAGTGACCTTGGGAAGGTAAACGAGATACGACTTAACAAGAACTTATGGGTGTTCTAAGTGTCATGTTCCCCATCCTTTGCTGTCAATCTTTTTCCAAGTTTGTCAAACTCTTGTTGCAGCTCTCCCTTTTCTGGATGATCAATGGTTGGAACATTCGTGCTTCTTTAGTGCAATGAGGTAAAGAAGAGACGACAAAACGTGACAATACCAATACAGCTTCATCCGCTTACGTAAATTCTACGTAATACGGATCTCGCGGCATCCGTTTGAAATAATAAAGATAACATTACTTTTACAGAGAAATCAAGAGTGTTAGTAGGAAAAACAAAAACAGCCGGCAAATGTAAAGAGCTCTTGGGCTTGTCAAGAAATCTCGTTATGTAATCATGTACCCGACTGTAAGTCTGAGGTTCACTAAGGTGAAGGTCATAGGATTGTAACATGCAATAGAAAATGTTTTCTTTTTTCGTTTATATCTTTGAGTAGGTCTGATAAATATAGTTATGGCTTCAAGTTTAATTTCCTATACTTTCGGTTCCAGGAAAGCGAAACCGCAAAAGAGCACGGAGGGTTTTAAAGACACCATTAGATGAAAAACATGAATGGGATCTGTGTCGTAAATGCGGTTCTGGTCACGTTCCGTTTCAAGCAGAAAAAAAAAGATACATAAACAAGCTTTATTCTTGTGTTCGAGCACGTAACTTTTCATGCTACTTGCCGTGCCAAAGTTTGATCTCCCGCCTTTCAGTGAGTCAATTTTTATATCGTTTTTTCTTTCTTTTCTAATGGGTCATTTGCACGCTCAATCTACACACTACGTAGAAAGAAACAATCTGTCGAAACGTTACAATAAATAAACGTTTTAAAAAAAATCTTTAGAAATTCACAGTTACGTTCGTCTAGATCATATTGGTAAAAAACATATGGAAGTATGGTGCATTGTGAGATCCCTAACATTTTTTTCTTTTTCATTTAGTGACTGCGTAACATTTCGATCTGTTCGGATTCTTTGGGATTTCCGGAAACCTCTGCCTGGCTCAGTACTGTGGTACCTCAAATCAATTTTTAAAACGAAAATTTTTCTGGGAATATTTCAGGTGTCTAGACTTTTCTGGACAGATACTTTGCCGCAATGATTCCTTCGATTTCCAGAAAAATAAAAATTGAAACTTAAAACTTAAAGTCTGACTCCCCATAGCATATAGGTCACGCATGCACATGTATGTTGTCTCCAGCTTTTTTCCCCATCGCCCGTCTTTGCGAGAAAAGTTGGGCTAAAATCATTCAATTTGTGCTTAAAGATATTCATCTTAAAACGCAATGCAAATAAACTAGCTTTCTTCAAGCAACGGGATTTTCGCATGTCATAGAAGTCCAATATCAATATTTTTTTAGACTTTTTCTTAACCTTGGAAAATTGACCAAGCTGTTGTTTGGAAGTAAAAATGTTAAAGAGGCGGTAGAGGGGACTGAAAGTGAATTTAGCTCATAAATTTTCAATAACTAGCTTCAATAAATAGTCACTTGAGGTATGTAACAATGTATCGTGCATTTCTGCTTGTAATTCTCGTAATCAAGTTTGGACAAGTTTCTTACGTTTTCGTTAATTCGTCAATTTAACCACAGACCGCCCACGCCATCCGGTTTGAAAGGGGATCCATTCTTTCGACCTCAGTTCCGTGATTTTATCACTTTCTATCGCATGCGCGGTCAAATGATCAGTTTTTCTATGGATCGGTATCAAAAGTCACAAGGATCCAGCCAAGGACCCATTCAAGTTATAACTGAAACTTAATGCCCAAAGTTCAATATCTAAACGTCACCATTGGAAAGATTGATCAATAGCTTTATATTAAGTTGTCGCACTTGAGATTGCCTTTCAAACTAACGCCGAAGTTATAAACGGGTCACATAACATCACTTGTCAAGAATAAATTTCACTGAGGCTAAAGGGGAGGGGGGGGGGGGAGTTTCACTTCCCCATGGTACAGCTTAAGGCCCCTAAAAAGAGGGAATACTTTCAAGTCGTTCTGGTACGAAATCTAACACAGAAGATTTTAAACAATGTGTTTTAAAATACGTTTTTCATAATTATAATTATACTAAGAGTAATAAAACTGTCAGTTTTGAGTTGAGGCTGCCTCAGATTCCTGTATTTATTTATTTATTTATTTTGGGCCAATTTTTCCTCATGAATTATTTTTCCTCTAGAATTACTAAGGAAGACTCTGGGAAAAACGTGACAGGAAAGTACGTGTCAAAACTGGTATGTCTAAGCCATAGTCCCCTGTTGGTACGTTCTAATACGACGAGGCTGTACATTGCATGCTACTGTTATGTGTTCTAAATAACACTTTCCGAATTCAGTCAGACTTTAGATAAAAAGCTAATTGGCGCTCTCAGCTGCATGCACAAAGGTCCAAAATGCATTCAAACCCTTTGGGACCATCAGAAAAAAATTCCTTTTGTGCTGTTCTATATGTGCTGTTTATTATGCTGTCCAAGGTGGTCCTAGGTTTTGTCCAGTGGCACTTCTATTTTCTATTTCTACCCTCAAAAACAAGGGGAGTTAATTCTTTGGCCAAAATATCCAAAACCTTTCCGATAACCCGGGCGAAATATAAACTGAAACTTATATGGTAGATAGTCCTTTTTAACCCTCACAAACACGGGAAAACGAATATTTAGCATCCTTTCGCCTTTGTTATTTTGACCTGGAAGAAAAATTCTATTTTAGGAGACGGGAAATGGATCAACTACGTTTAAACTCTACAAGCGTTTCCCTTATGAACCGAAGGCGTTTAAACGCCAACGCCCTAAAAATCAGTAAGAAAGTATTAGTAACGAGACTATCTTGATCACCAATACTCAAATGAAAATCATTGAAACTATACTGGTGCTTGAACAATAAATGTTTAACAATACAATACACTAGTTGTGAGCAGAAATTAAACTGAACATCGGGGACATTTAATTTAAGTAATTACAAACGCGACAGCGTGTCAGAACAATACAAAACAATAAACTTTAATTTGCAAAACAATTGCTTATACGTCCGTCATACAGTTCCGTTGCTTGTCTTCGTCGCTTGTCTCTGAAGACATATTCTGTTCAGGCTGTCGAGACTTCAGTCATAATGAACAGTGCTAGGACCACCTGCATGAACAATTTCACTAACCAGACTGTATAGCCCTAGGCCAAAATAAAACTGGAGTTCACATTTCAACTCCCATTTTCACTCTCAGAATCACAGGAAGTAGCTAAGTAGATTTTTGGGTAAAATCCTCTTATTATACTAACGTTACGTACACGATGGCGAAATATAACCAGTGAATAAAGGCAAATACTAGCTCGATAAACTTACTCTTACCTCACCCTTGGAAACACTGAAAGTTGACTTATTGAGCAAAAGTCTTACTCGTTTTCCGTCCTTAGGGAGCTCTCGAGTTCATGCCTCGACTTGACAAAATTCTATTTTCAGTCGGCTCAAACGAAAAAGACGGAAAACGGATTATATATAGGTTTAACTTCTACTTAACGTTCCTTTCATCCCTGGCCTTTGAACCACAAGAAGTTATACAAATAATGAAAAACCGTTATTTTAACTCTGAAATCCTTCTGAGAGGAGGACTTTGATTGAATACTGAAATGATAAACTTCTAAGCAGATTTCGTTGAGCAAAACTACAATCGAACCCCTCCTTCTCTCAGGGTTGCCACCCATCGGGATAAAACGAATTCCCTGACTTTCTCCTCACTACAAACCAATTTTCACTGACCATACATGATAAATCCTTTCGCGGTATACTCAAAAACAGTTGATTGAAAAATACTTTTCGAAACAACATTACCTTACCACAGGAGACATCCAGCTTAAAACTAGTGGCCAGCAAGAAAATAAAATCCCTGACTTGTCACGGACTTTAAGGTAGAGTTAAGAATTTCCCAGACTTGATGCAACATTTCATGACTTTTCCCTGTCCTTGAAAAAATTGTTTTCCCTGACCGTGGCAACCCTGATCTTATCACCCTTGCAAGAGCTATACCGGTGGTGACCCTGCATGAAGTGGGAAAAAAGAAACGCATCTGTTGTCAGAGAAAAATCCGCTGACTGCTGCGCTACTCAGGTTTTTGAGTATCAAGTGTTCCCAGAGCAACCTGAATCACCGGCCGGTGTGTACAATGCTTGACCATTTGTTTTTGTTTGTTTGTTTGCACGTGTGAGTACTTATCGAATCTGCAAAAGAAAGAAAAAACCGTGCAAAACTAGTTACGTTCAGATTTTAACTAGCTAACATCTAAATCTACTTCATCCTCCTTTAGCCACGTCTTCATCAGCTGCTGCTTAACAGTCGACCCCGGGGGGTGTACTTCCTAGTAATAGGCTAATGGGGATGTGCCGATGGATGGGGTCGCATTTTCACGACTGGATTGACAATAATGGGGTTGCATTTTCATTAGGAGCTAATAGAGTTACTAGAATGGGGTCGCACATTTGCGGGATTTCAGGGGTAAGTAAATTCCGGCAAGTAGGGATTTGGGGTATATTTGCCCAAAAGTGACTAACATGGGGTCTATAATTGGCTACAGAATAGGCTATAATGGGGTAGGGGTCTGGAGAGGCCAGCGGCACATACCCAGCAAAAATTGACCCAAGTACCCCCCCCGGGCAGTCGACACTGTGAGCCATATTGTCAAACAAACAGCCAGTTATCCAATAATTACCTAAATTGGACTGGTTAACAAGCGGTTCGCGCGCCCACAATTTAATTAACACGAATAATAGGAATTGAGGACAAGCTGCTAGTTAATTGGATTACAAAAAAAAAAAAGTAAAATAAATAAATCCTCTAACTGCCACAGGGAAATTGACCTACAGTCCCGGGGGGGGGGGGGTACTCGACTCATATTTGGGTATAGGTGAGCCGCTGAGGGTTTGAAACCCTGACCCTGTTTAGGACAAAAAAAGCCTAAAATACAAACCCTGTTTAGGACAACAACCTCAATTTTATTACCCTGTTTAGGACACGCAATACCCTGTTTATAATTAGGACAGACTCGCGCAAAATTATATACCCTGTTTAGGACAGACTCGCACGAAATCCCATACCCTGTTTAGGACAGAGAGGCCAAAAACCATACCCTGTCCAGCGGCACATCCCCGTATAGGCCATATAAGGGAGTACCCCCCCCCCCCGGGCCTACAGTCTTTATCAATTTCACAGTCATAGTCGTCTTCCAGAATGATGTTCCAAATTGGACAGCGCCCAAGTCTACAAGTACATCACAACCTTCATGGCCGTGCGTTTTTTGATGCAATTTTTTTGCGATCTTCCGGCGATTTCTCAATCAGTTTGTTCGCGATTTTTCAATGTTGTGAGACAGAGCGCAGGCGATGTGAGGGTGATCAGTTTTAGGCGCACATTGCAAGTTAAGCGCTCTACTCTCGCCACATGAATTGAGCAATCGAGGATAGCCGTATGATTTAAGGTTCTCTTTTATATGTGGTCTGGTGCATGAAACGTTCATTCCTTTTTATTTTCAGTTGTTTTACGACGAAGCTCAAGTATCACCAAAACTATCGGCAACGATTTATGCCAACTCTCCCGGATACGGGACGAATCTCCCGGTCTCCCGTACGGGTGGCCCAATCTCCCGGATAAAATCGACTTTGGGTCTCTGGATCTTTTCGGATCTTTTTTCTCATATAGACTGTAAGATTGTAGCCCAAATTTACCCGAAATCCAAACGACTTTGGTTTCATGTCGCGGTTCCTGGTTACATTTTTCGAATTTCCCTCATCTTTCACTCAATCTGATACAGTTTAGTCGTTTCCGAGAGCTGTCGTCATTGCGGCCTTATAATGGACAGTCTGATTGGATAAACGTTCGAGCAATTAAAGACCACGAAAAAAATTGCCCTAGTTTCCCGCAAAAATGTGCCGCTTCCGCTCTGCCAACTCTTTTCGTGAGGGGGGGGGGGTCATTTTTTGGGGTGGGTGAGTTAATGAGGGGGGGGGGGGGTGGCAAAAAAGAAAAAAATATCCAGATTTTAGATCTCCAGAGGTTGGCATCTCTGCTATCCTGGTCGCAGCTCATAATACACGTTAAGCAAATGAGCAGAGATCTAACTTGAAGAGTGAAACCTCCGATCTTCAGATTAAGAGGCGCTTTCGCTATTTCTTCCTAGCGATCGAACCACGCCACGTTTTAAAGAGTTTCAACTTCTAAGCCTGGATCATGCAAATGAAAGCTACTAAGTGAGCAGTAATTTCGTGTTGCGCCGTTTATATTATGCTGTGGAGATTTGTTCAAACTCTTTTGCCTGTGGGTGAAATCCTAAAAAGCTACAGTAACTGTTCTTTTCTGTGACGCTCAACTTTTTTAGCTAAGACAACTAGCCACGTACGTTTATTCTTCCGATCGTTGCATTAGTAAGATTACGCTTTTATGCTCTTTAAATTTATGACCGCAGGATCCTGAGGGAAAAATTCTCTTAGGAGGTAAGGATGTTTACTCCTTCGCTCCAACATTGAAACCACAAATCAATAAATGTGGTTAAAATATGTGAGACTGTGGATGAGGAAATCCTCAAGTGCGAGCATTCAAATAAAAGCTATCGAGCAGTGTTCTCCTTTGGAGCTACTTGTCAGTTTCGTTTATTTAGCAAACCCAATTTTGAGATTTTTGGACTTATGAATAAGGACTAAATAATTTAGATGAGCACAGGAAATAGCTTTTAGAGTTCACATGCTACACATATCGTATACTTCTGTGAACTTGGCACCATAAGTTTGAGTTGACCGTGAGGTCGCTGACTGTTTTTTTCAGCGGAAATGACACTCTAAGAAAAATATGGTGCTCTCACGTACGCATCTACAAAAGTAAGAGTTGATAACAAGTGTTTATATCGTTTCCGGAATGAAATAGATTATGAGTTGAGACTAATAAGGTTATCATTATGCAGGAGAGTTTGCACGCAAAATATATAAGAAGATTCTTGAATGCGTGCAAAATTACTAAAAACAAAAACAGATGCAAATTCAAATCTTGAAGTGAACATTTCTTGGGCTAAAGCCTGCCAGGCATTTCGGTAATCTTCAGGAGCTGTAAGAAGCGCATGAACGCGTGTTTTAGAATGTGTATTGCATGGTAACCTGCAATCCTCAAGGCTTTATTTTCGTTTTGCTCTGGTGGTAACCCAAAGAAAAGCACCAAATAATTAGGCCTGTTCAGGTGCGTATAAGCTTCTATCCTGGTCCAGAGAAAGGGAGCTGTGAAATGGCAAAACCGCAACTAATCGCGAGGCAGGAAGCGCCGAAAACGTGGAAACTCGCGCGGAGCCTCGCACTCTCGTAGATCATGTTCTATTCCACTAAACCAACTCTTTAGTTTTGCGCAGATAGAGTCCGATTGCGTGTTCAGTTTTGGTTTCTTCTTCTTTATAAACAACATTTCATAAATTAAACAGTCCAGTTTTCCGCCGCATTTCTTGAGGACAGAAAAGTTACTGTTAAAGTCGCCGATGGTTTTAATGTCGTGGTCGTTCTGTAGATGCTTGCCGATTGCTGAAAAAGGGTGTTCGTCAATACGTTGGTTTAAATGCCGGCTAGTATAGCCGACATACTCTGCATCGCACAGATCACATTGATAATTGTACACCACGCATTGTTGGTTGACTAAGGGTTTGGGCTCACGCATCTTAAGGTCTTCACCAATTTTGCGGCTCCTAAAAACTGGTTGAAGAGCGTGATCGATTCTCTTGCTGAGGTCGGATGGTTGTTTTTTCACCGCATCAGCCGACTTTTGATCTTTAAATGGCAGTACTACGCGGTGAACAGTATTTTCGTTGACAGGTAGTTGAGCTGGCATATCAGGATCTCCAGACATCACTGAGAGATGGTAGAGTGAAGTGAAGACCTTAAGATGCAACATATTTCATGTCTCACGGAGACATCGAAACGTTGTGTTAAACTTTTCTCGCTAATTTTTATCCTTAGATGTTTATCCAAATTCAATCTGATTCGAATAATAATAATAATAATAATAATAATAATAACAATAATAATGATAATAATAATAATAGTAACATGATAATTATTATATATATATATATATATATATATATATATATATATATATATATATATATATATATATAAATTCAATCTGGTAACGTGTAGAATGGTTTTCAGAGAGCGCTCAACTTTTCAGGAGCAGTAAATAATATTATAACGAAAATTATTCCAGGCTTCAGATGTATTTCCGATCGCTTTATTGCTACAGCTCTGTTTCGTATGGCCAAAGGATGACCACACTCTTCAGGCAATATTGGCGAATGACCGTTAAATTCGAATGCTGGCGTCTATATACAGATGGTTGCTAGTTAGTTGCGTTATGTTATTGTAAAGTTCTTAAGGACATTTCTATTACGATGAGGGCATGAACTCGCTAATTCGTCTCGCTTATTTAGGGTACATAGACCTTTTCTACGGATTATGACAAACTTTTCATGAAGACACAGATTACATTTCTTGCTAACATTATTGTATGGTCGGCATCTTTTCAGAACTTTCCATTTAATTTCGAAGGGTTTCTTTGCATCAATATGAATCTGCTTACTACGGTGGTTTCAAAGGGACATACATTTCTCCCACTTTTTGGGGGGCTTGCGACTTACTTGCGACTTACTTGCGACTTACTTGCGACTTAGCTGCGACTTACTTGCTACTTACTTGCGACTTACTTGCGACTTAGCTGCGACTTACTTGCTACTTACTTGCGACTTACTTGCTACTTACTTGCGACTTACTTGCTACTTACTTGCGACTTACTTGCTACTTACTTGCGACTTAGCTGCGACTTACTTGCTACTTACTTGCTATGACGAGGCGACCAGGCCTTCCGTTGCCACGTGGTGTTCATTAAGTCGCAACTAAGGCGCAGCTAAGTCGCCGCTAAGTCGCAAGTAAGTCGCAAGTAAGTAGCAAGTAAGTCGCAAGTAAGTAGCAAGTAAGTCGCAAGTAAGTCGCAAGTAAGTCGCAAGTAAGTAGCAAGTAAGTCGCAAGTAAGTCGCAAGTAAGTCGCAAGTAAGTCGCAAGTAAGTCGCAAGTAAGTAGCAAGTAAGTCGCAAGCCCTCAAAAAAGTGGGAGAAATGTATGTCCCTTTGAAACCACCGTAGCTTACTCTCTTCCAGACCTTTTTCCTAAATTTAAGTCATGATAGTTTTCATGAAAAACAAAGGTTACCGGGATAGCTGCAAATTCCCTATTAAGCCTATTCGAATACTCCATTAAATCCTCTAATAGGCGGGTAAAGGGAGTTAGGGGCCTGGGGCACCGTCTTCTGTTTTCCATTTTTTCTTTTTTTGTTTGTTTGTTTTGCTTGTTCTTTTTTTTTTTTGCAGGAAGGGTCTCAAGGTCATGACATTCTATGGAAGAGGGGACAAAAGGAGGGTTATGTTCTTGTTCTTTTATATCTTTTATGTTTCATTTTGTTTTTTTGCGTTTTCCAGTTTTGAGCTTAGTCTCTCGTGGATGAAAAAAAATTTAAAAACTACTGGGGTAAGCCTGATACTCTTTATCCAGTGACGATCACTGAATGTTTAACAATCAGAAGTGCTTTGCAAACAATTAATCATTGTGCTGTAATTACCTTGATGCCATGTACATGTAGGTTGAATTGAAGAGGGGGTAATCTCCATATATGTTTACCTTAAAAGGCAGGCGGTAGTGTAGTGGTTAGCGCATTGGACTTCAGATCTGAAGGTCATTGGTTCGACGCCCAGTCCCTGCCATCGTATTGTTCCCTTAGAAAAGGAACCAGTTCTCCACATTGTCTCTCCACCCAGGTGTATAAATGGACACTGGCGACATACTGCTGGGGGTAACCCTGCGATGGACTAGCATCCCATCCAGGGGGAGAGTAGCAATACTCTCAGTTGCTTCATGCTACAGAAACCGGATTCAGGGCCGGCCTTGTGGGCCCTCTTGGCTCGTGTGTGACTTAACCTACACCTTACCTTTGGTTTTGACTCGGTCTTAAAAGGACAATGCAACGTCTGCAGTTATTTGTTTATTTATTTATTTATTTATTTATTCCTTCTTTCTTTATTATTTTGGTCCGACAGAAAGTAAAATTATCCTTGGTCAAGTAATGCGCACTTATGGCTGAAACTATCATCCGCAACATACCCCTGGGAGTAAACAGTAGGGCATGACCTGGGTAAGGTCCGGACTAAGGGATAGATTTTTAAAAGGATAAGACCTGAAATAAGCGGGGTGGGGGTGACACCCTCCCTGACCCAAATTTTCACTTATTATGCTTGTACCTACGCATATAATTATTGAATATCCGACACTATGAGTTACAGTGGTGAGTGGTGGGTGTATGGGGGGCTCCTGAGAGCCCCATCTTCTCCCACCCCACCCCTACACCCACCCCCAATTTTTGTTGACAGAAAATATAATGCCCTGTGGGGCCAAAAAGGGAAATAAATAAATAAATAAACTATACAGTCCCACGTCATCCCCCATTATTAAGCAAACTAGTTTGAAACTTATACAGTCTTATAAGGATAACAATCGTAAATACAACAGTGATCACAAATTATGCCCGTGGGATGTGCGGAAAGCTTGCCGCATGCAAACTGAGAGAATACCTCAGGTTAATCTGCCACTTTGCCTCCTTTTCACCTCAAGGCTTGCATGAGTCGACAGAACACAGTTACCGATATCAGTGCAACTCACTGACAATCCCTGACCAAATATATATAAAACAGACTTAATCTTTCACCTGTCGCTTGACTCCGTTTGTGCTGAGCGCCTTCCCTTTTCGCCGGTTAGCGACTGTGAAAGTGGACTTCGCGGCCATCTTGATAAACCTTTTCGTTCGCACCCGGTACCCCTTACCAGGAGATCTGGGGCAGAGTTTTGCTAAAGAGGTGAATACAGGCAAGACCGGAACACTGGAATGCCGGAAACAACAAAAACATGGTGAAACGGAATTAAAAACAATTACAATTGCTGACACAAATGAATATTTCTCGCGATCATATATTCCAAAACAATCCGTAATCCTTTAATCAGTCTAGTGTAGTTATTCCCATACAAATGACATTTATACAAAAGAAAAAATTGGAAGAATTCTAATCACGTACCAGTTAATTTATCACGAAAACCTGTCTCGTCATGAGGTTCGATCTGTCCCCTTGTCCATTACGTCGCAACACTATAAACGATGATAAGCTGTGATCAGCTTTGAGAAATAGAAACCATTCTTCCCTTTCAGTAACCTGAGGTTACCCTTTCAGATATTTTTGTTACTAAGTTTGACGTCACATCAAATTTTTATGCACCAGAAATTAGAAAAACAGCTATTTTTGGTTGACACTCGTAGCTTAAAAGGCCTAATTAAACTGTATCAAAAAATGCAACTTGAAAGCGTTTTCTTGAAGAGACATGAACGCAGCATAGAAGCCACAACTCTCGCCGATGTTTCAGCGCTTGACACGCACACGCTTTGTTCGTGGTTTTAGATTTAGACATCAGCTAGCTTGCACAGTTTTAGCTCCGTTTCATTACATCAACGATTAAACGATAAGAATCAATACTAAAACAAACTCATGGGCTGCGAACTGAGATCTTTTATCCAGCGTATAAATAGTTGCCCAACACTTACGACACTGAACACATTGTAACAAGCCGGCCTTGGAAACTATGCATACAGTTGCTATTAGAGGCATTCTCGCTCGTCAGCTTGATATGTGGAGGTTGATTCTTCTTAGCGCAACTTTTTGCCTATGTCGGGTCGGATCAGTGGACACATTGGCAAGGTTGCCACGAGATTCGTACGGTTAGTATACATCTACAGTTGCTTGATCTTGCTTGTCTCCGATGAGCTAAGATTCTCTACTTTACAATGTATAAGAGCGCATTGCGTTTCCTTGGATTTGTTTATTTGTTTGTTCAGTTTGATTTTCGAAAATTCAGCAAAAAAAAAAAAAAAAAAAAAAAAAAACCTTGAAAAACTCTAACTATGGAACATTCTTGAAGCGGCAATCGATAACAGAAGTCAGATCTGGCGCAATTGGTACTGGTGTACACGAACCCAGCATTGTGCTTAGGCATTAACTGATTCGTTCTCAAAGAAAGGCACAGATTCTGTGCTGTAGCACAGGGGGAAAATGAGGAGGCACAAATTAGGCGCACTTTAGGCACAGCTGAAGCACAGTTCTGGCACGACTTTATAGAAAGAAGAGGCACAGTGATGGCGCACTTTAGGCACAGCGTATGCACATTTTATGCACATGTATGCATTTTGTTTATTACTGCACAATTTTAAACGATCAACTCATGTGGAGTTTAAACAGCCATCCACTTTGAATGAAAAATATTTCCGTATAAATAATCTAAATTTGAAAGATTTGAAAGTTCCGAACGAGGAAATGTTCACGAAAATTCGCCGTAGCGAAATGAATTTAATTGTGTGACCCTGTATAATGTTGATATGCGGATGATTATATCGTAATCAAACTCTTTCTAGTGAAAAGTTAGTTCAAACTCTTTAAGTATCAAAGCAATAATTTACATGTTAGCTCAGTCTTTAATTTCATATATTGAATGCAATATTGACTGCCCTGTTACTTGTGTAATGATGTTACATTTGCAGTTACTTGTACACGTACAAGTGACGCTGGTAAACAAACAAACACGGCTTAAATGTTTGTCATTAAACTGCGTGCTTACAAAAGGTGTAAAACTTCTTTCTTAAAATTTCTAGGTCTCTCTGTTGAAGTTATTTATTATCTGCAGTGTACAACGCATGAATGCATAGAAAATTGGCCACATAAGGCACAAAGCGTAACCTATGCTTCTCTACAGGAATTCAACACTAAAAAAGTTCATAACATCCTAAAACTTAACTAGTACAAGCCTAAGAAATTCTATAAAAAAGAATCCTAAAACTAATGCAAGCCTAAGATTTATATAATGAAGTACTGAAGCTATGAACATTCGGAATGTCTTTTCTGTGCATCTTATTTTTCACGGAAAGGGCACCTAAACCGTTTGTAAAAAATGTTGACCGTGTTACTCAAGATGAACGTAAGTAATCAGTTGGTTTCATGTTCATGTTTCGTTTTTCATCTTTAGAGACTCTTTTGGCGGCTTTGAATGTTCTTAAGTCGTTATCTGTTATGGGGAAAGTAAAATTGTGTACTGTTACCAGAAGCGGAGTAATCCTAGGAATGCAAATGTTGCGCGCAGTGTTCAAACTAGCAGGCGCATTTTTGGCCACTATATCGTTATCTTCTCTTTTTATAAAAGCATTCGACGAAAAAAAATACCTCCATCTGGAAAGCGATTAGTAGCCTGACGTCTGTGCCAATTTTAAACTTTAACAAAATAAAGTACGATTTTTGGCCGTGTACACCCTGAGTAGCGTGCACTTTGCAGGTCAAGTATGCTATTGCTTCGAGGTTAAAAGGGCTACTGTTTTTCCTCTTCTGAAAGATTACTCCCGGCGATTATGTGTATGTTAACCCACGTTAGCCCAGTTTTCAAAAAATAAAAAGAAAAGCATGCGAAGCATGTCTTAAATTAAGTATTATTAAGCAAAATCACCCGTGCATTTTTCAAGGCAAGCATATACCCCATTTCGTAACCTTTGGCTGAACTGGACTGATCCTACGTAGTAATTACAAACCTCAAAAATACCTTAAAGCTCAGTGATTTACCTGTAAATAAAAGAACTGTTTATACAGTACAATGTTGTTTAACTCCCAATAACAGAAAAAAGTGAGGAAGGTGGAACGTCAGCACGCCTTTTTGGAAGAAGTTAGCTTCCTTAGTTGCCTGTTTTGTTTATTCACGCAACTCTTTTTATCCACATCAAGTTAGCCTAATTTCGAAAAAATATTCTTACTGTGTTAATTCAGAGCCATTCCAAAAAAATCATGACAGCACTTTTTCCAGCAATTAATGTCCTATATCTTTACCTTAAAACCGAGCTGTTCGTCATAACTACAGTTACCGTCAAACGATGTAGTAAGAGTAATTCCTATTCACTGTTCCAGATTTCAAGCTCATCATGACTGATGAGGGATACGATTGTTTGAATCGGATAACAGAGTTTCCTCCGTTCACGTTGGACACTTCCTATACACCAGGGCAAGAGAAAGAAGTTTTACTAGATATATACGCCTCTACAAATGGGCATCAATGGTACGAGAACAGTGGATGGAACAGTACTACCAGTGACATATCTCATTGTTCTTGGTATGGCATCACTTGCCACAATAATACATTTTACATTAAGAGTATCATGTTGCCTTACAACAACTTGGACGGTACCCTTCCTTCCAATATTTGGAAGATCCGAAACTTGCTGTCTCTGTGCACACCTGGAAATCCAAATTTGCGCGGACGTATTGGCGACTTTCTCTTTGGAAACATGAGCAAACTACTGACTGTCCTGTTCAATGCTGCTTCCATTTCTGGAGACATTCCTGAAGAGATCGTAAAACTGAGTAATCTACAGAACTTCTTGGGCTACGCTATGAACGGTGATGGCTTCTCAGGTCGTTTACCTGAAGACATAGGAAATATGACAGAGCTACGAGCACTGTTTCTCGCAGGAAACAAATTCACTGGTCAAATACCAAAGAGTATATCAAGATTGAAAAAGCTTCTGTACCTTGACCTTAGAAACACTCCTGGCATGATGCATGGAGACTTGAATGACTTACTTGCGATTGCCTCGTTGACTGAATTATACGTATCGGGAGTTCAGCTAATCGGAGAGATGCCTCGTGTGTTGCCGCGGAGATTAAGAATCGTTGTTCTGCCTGGAAACAGCATATCCGGGAAGTTCCCAGAAAGGCTTCCAACCAACAACAGCTTGTACATTTTAAATCTTGCTAATAACAGACTCACGGGAGATATCCCAGGTGATTTGATTCTGCAGCCAAACATTGATATGATCGATTTGTCACAGAACCAGTTTTCTTCCATTAACCAAGGAAAACCATGGCCAGATAATGCCACCGCTGGTGTTAAGTCTTACGTCTCCCTGGCTGGGAATCGGAATTTATTGATCAACTTCACAAGCTTTCTTGGACTTTTCACAAGAAATGTAGACTTTGTTGAAAGTCCAGCAATTTTAAATGTAAGTTTCTGTGACATCAAGAGTCCTTTACTCGCCAATGTCTTATACTTTTATAGCTTGTCTACGTGCGATTTCCGCGGTAACCATTTTTATGGAACTATTCCTGACTTTTTTGAGGACTATTCATTCCTTACCTACTTTGATGTTTCATCAAATAACTTGACAGGTGGCCTTCCAGGAGGAATTGAAAGCTTGATCTCCCTGCAGTATTTGGATATTTCAGGAAATCCGTTAATGCGTGAAGGGACTGGCACTTCGACCAATGTCTTTAATCCTGACTTTTCAAGAATGATAAGACCACCTCAAGCAGACAACTTCACATGTCCTGAAGGAAGACTTACATTTAACAATGGTCGCATTCGAATAGATCCGACATTTTACGAATACAAATATTGTGTCTGCGATGATGATTTTTACGGTGACAAGGGATTGTGTAAGAAATGCATGAAAAGTGGGTCCTGCCGTCGACGTTCTTTTAGTGCACCAGAAGATCTCCGTCCCAACATTATGGAGGTGAGCAAAGGCTACTGGCCGTCACCGGACCCTAGAAATGCTACCCATCTTGTCAAGTGTCCGGTACCATCTGCATGCAATCCATCAGATTCATGCACCTGTCGATTAGACACATCAGGAAAGGACACTCGCTCATCCCGTTACAGGCCTTTAGTATCATCTCTGACCACAATATGCAACCAGTCCTGTATCTGCCATCCAGGAAACACGGACAGATTTTGTTCTCGTTGTCAAGAAGGATTTTACAAACTTGGTGGACTGTGCTTTCAATGTAACAAAGGCAATCTAACTTATTATTACATGCTGATTCCTATATTTGCTGTGTCCTTCCTGGTTTTACTCTGGTTTTATTTTTATTTCAATGTTAGACCTTTGAAATGGTTTGCTGTTACTGCGGTTCATTTTCTCTTGATGTTAATTATGATGCTTTTGGAATTTCTGCCAGCCTGGGTTTTTAAATTAAACCTGGTTGTCTATGTTTTGTGTATGAGCAGTAGAGGAAAGGGCGCTCGTTCTCTGATCAGCCTCGCAGTGTTTTACATCCAAACCATGGATTTCATGGTATCCAGTGTCAACGTTTGGCCTGGAAAAGTCGTTGCAGCTCAAAACTACCTGAGCAGCTACTGGAACCTGTACTTTCCCTCCATTTCTTGCGATCTGCCTTCTCTGTTCACTCCAGTTGGAAAGTTTGCTTTTTTGCTTCTCCTGCCAGTAGTTTGTTTGGCAACGGTGGGCCTTTACTTCATCGTCATGTGGATTTACAAGAAGCTTCGTCCAAGCGAAAGACGCATGGAAAATGTTCATTTCAAATGTCGCCAAAGCGCGTTCTTCTGTCTAAACTTCAGCTACTTTCCCATTGTGAAGCAGACACTGTCCATACTTCGCCCATGCCACAGTGATCAAGATGTTCTTTACATGCCAAACTCACCTTGGATAGAATGCACCTCTCACACTTACAGCAAACTGAGAGCGCTTGGAATTGTCTCGGCTGTGTTCTATGTGATCGGCTTTCCCTTGATCGTGATCTGTTTTATGGTTCATTTTTTTCCAAGGAGAAGCTCCATGAGTCTTGAAGATCGCAAGAAACTTGACGTATGGCTTGGCCCAGTCTATTTATCCTACAAACCAAAGTATCAGCCATACTTTGAAATCATCATGCTTCTCCGCCGCCTGATTCTTGCCATCGTGTTGTCCATGATCTCCTCGTCTTCTACCCTACAAACGTTTCTAGTTTGGCTTGTACTTATGCTGTCGGCGATTACTCACTTACGTTTACATCCGTATGAGGCCCACTCTACCCCGACAGCACAGGAGCAACGCAAGAGGAACGTTTTAGAAGGTATTCTAACAGAGAATGTCATGGAGCCCGCAGTGTTGGTCGTGTTGTCCATGTCATTTATGGTTCTACGATTCTCAGTTTTAGACAGCTCTTATGCCGGCTTTTTTGTTTGGGTTGTGATGATCGTCAATACGTGTGTTCTGGTCGTTCTGGTAGGTGGTATTTTCCACCGTCTCATTTGCAAAGTTGAAAGCCGTGGCAATGTCAGTTCAGGTGATGGGAATAATGAATGTAGTAGTGCCAGTACAATAGAAGACTACAACGGTGATGATGATGATGAAAGAAGCCATTTACTGACAGCTAATGGTCAGCCGCGATGTATGTACGTGCCTATAGATGATGTCGCCTAACCAAGATGTCGCTAAGTTTTTTTATCACTGGCAGTCGGCAGTTATTGTCACCAAGCATACGAATTGTGATAATGACGGGTTTAACTTTTCTAGTCTAGCAAGGTTTATATGCATTTTTTGCATAATATAATCTCGTAAGGGCTAAACCACCTCCAAATGTTTCATTTAAACTAATTTTTGCTTTCGCTATGCGTTTAAATTTATTTGTAATTTTCCGAACGGTCGCTTGTGACGATGTATGTTGAAGCATACGTTAAGTTCGTAAATCAATGTTTTTACAGCATGCTTTGTCTTGTCATGTTCGTCAACGCAGTTTGCTTTTTATTCTTAATTTTGCTTCTTTTTCATATTTCTTTACCAAACTTGTCAGTGTCCAATTGTGACGTCGTAACTGATGACGTCAGAAAACAAGTGAAATAAAAATTCAAATTTAAAATAAAACGTTATATCCTCTAAAATAACTTGGCAAGGGAGTAAAACGCCGAAAACCGGTCCTCGCTAGGACTAATTTATCTGGAGTTTTGGCAAATTAAAGAAATTTGAGTGCCCCCCCCCCACTCCCCGAAGCATACTTTTCTTCTAAAATCAACTTCCTTGATTCTTTTTACTTTTCTTCAACGCAAGCTAATATTTGGTGAAATGTAGTTCTTGCTGTTCCAGCAATTTGTGTCGTTGTAGATTTTTAGTTTTTGGCTCGAAAAGGATAACGTTAGCAAAGGAATAATTGATCAGGTGAACTTAATCAAGCCAAAAACTTCCTTTTTGGTTCTAGCTCGGGCAGGAAAATCTTTTGGTGAGTTCTTCTTTTTCATTTATCTTTTATCACCTAAGACATCCAATCTGCAACTTAAATTGTATCGCCGACGTGACAAAACAGCACTCAAAATCAGATGTACTACACAAGGGGGGACCCCAATTTAGGCCTGTGAAATTTTCAAAATTCAAGCTGTCATTTGCCTCATTGACAAACTGTTTTAGGCATTCACTTCCTCTTGATGTCTTTTTTTTAACAATAAAAAAATGGAAAATTCTAAAATTTTATTTTAGAGTATAACAGTTTTTATTTTGGAGTGTAAACTTAAAACTAAAATGTTAAAAATTTAAAATTAAAATTAAAATTAAAATTTTTATTTTGGAGTATAACATTTGGCATTTTCATCAGTCAGGTAAAATTGTCTGGCACAAGGTCCTATAATAACTTACCAAGGCTGGTGAAATAATGATGAAAAGAAAGAAAATTATTGAAAATTAATCAAAAACCCAATTTCTCATGTAACATTTAGGGGGTGGTCCGGCCACTACTCACCAAAAGAAACGAATTTCTTTGGGTGGAGATGGGAAGGGTAGAGACGGCAGATGAAGAGTGATCCCGTGGCCCTCCAGGTTGGATGTTGGGCGGTGGGCTAATAGCCCACAATTCGAATTCTAACGTATTTAGAGTTTAAAGCCGTACGTTATACCTGTCACTTAAGTTTATGTTATTATATTATCACGTATCCTGCTTGTTATATATTTTCAAATTTGAAATCGTAACGTTTTTAGTTTTTACGCCAGTTTTAACGTTGTATGGTAAGCTGTTTTGATATTCTATAGTATCATATTGTAACGTTTTTGCCCAGAGTCATTCTCTGTTAAACCCTGAAGAAGAAAGGCTGTGCCTTTTGAAAATACACCCAGGTTCCCTACTGTCGCATCAGCATTGCTTTTTCCTCGTATTTGGTTCTTTATTTTTTGCTGGTTAGATCCTTTACTATAGGAACCGATACCTTTATTTTGTTACGGTGGTCCATACTGTTTTCGTAAACAATACGCTTTAGGGCCCGCAAATACCTCCCCCCGGGCCTTATATGAACTTGAACGGTGCCTTTACAAATTCACCTCCTGGAAGGAACTATCATGAAGTAGTTTAAAGGATCGTTATTTTCTTTTTTAAATGACGTTTGAGTTGCTGTTGCCACCGTGGATTCTTATTAACTCTCTGTGAAGCAGTCAAGTCAGTTAATGGATTAAAAGATGATCCCGAAATGCTTGACTCTGAATTTAAATTCTGCTCAAATAAATCAAGTGGTTCAAACGTCAGTCCTTCTTAGGCCAACTCTCACCTGTACGATTAGTACAGTGGAAGCTCTCCTTGCGACCACTCTGGTAAGCGACCAGTTCTAGCTACGACCTGAGCACTGCGAAACCCCGTTTGAATTGTCACTTGACCTCTTCCCTTCTTGTAGTTAACAGCTCTTATAAGCGACCGTTCCCGTAAGCGACCGCGACCACTTTTGTGAATTACCAATTGCTCTTCTCCCTTGTTTGTAAGTTGTCGTAAGTAGCCACTCAGGCAACACTTTACCAAAAGCATTAAGGAAGGTGCCTCCTAATACTGATGTATTTTTGCAAAGGTTATGACTACAGGGAAAAAGTAGATCTTCGCTAGGGTTATAAGAATCCAAAAAGAAAAATGTGGGTAACCACACAATGTATGACAATTTCTTTCCAAATTTAAGCTCAATTATCTGTGAAAAATGCGTGGTTACGCCCGGTTTTCTTTTTGGATTCTAATAACCCTTGCTAAGACCTGCTTTTTCCACATAGTCATAAACCGCGCAAAAATATTGTATTAGAGGGCAAATTTCTTAAGGTGGCTCATCTGGATTTTTCCGAGGCACACCATCCCAACTTTGAACAGCTAATACTTAACTGTCTGAGCTCGGTGGGGCAAGCTGCTTCACACATTTACTAGAGACTGAATGGACTTGTCAAAAAAGTAGGTTTGATTGACATCGGTGTTACCGATGACGATGACGTCATGATTTTTGTATATCAGCAATTTTCTCGACATCTGGACCTAAACTTTTAAAACGACCTATTGTCGCTTATAGTCTAGATGTAGATCTTCAAGACTGCAAAGTTTGAAAAAATTCTATGAGAGCGTTGTCGAAAAACATCGGGTTGAATTTTTCCAGTAAAAAATTACAGATTTACGTTATTTTCTATTGTTTCATCGGTTCTGTTTTGTCTGTATTCTACATATTTGTGTGCTTTGGGACCAACAAGTTTGCCATGCCTGCTTGCTACGCTTCGCTGGTGCCGGAGGGATCGTAAAAATTCTGTTTTTAATACAATGACAATGAAAGCCTTATGTTAATTGCCACTGTACTACGAACAGAATTTTCACGATGCCTCCGGCACCAGCGAAGCGTAGCAAGCAGGCATGGCAAACTTGTTGGTCCCAAAGCACACAAATATGTAGAACATAGACAAAAGAGAAACTCCTGAAATACCGTATTTACTCGATTAAACGCCGCGGCGTTTATTAAATTTTTAGCGTTTCCGATGCGGCGTTTATTCAAGGGCGGCGTTTATTCGAGGGCTGCGTTTATTTCAAAATCATATTTCTTAAATCACTGATAATAATTACGGTAAATCATTCGTAAATACTATGTAAAACAGAAACATGTTTAGAGTTCCAATGTCTCGCTTTTTTGCTGAGATAGAATCATAATCGTCTGGCTTGTGATATGTACAACGTTCATGTGTAGATTACCGAGTTTTACTGTTCTTGTAAGTTTTTTTCTTATAATCGTCGAACAAACGCCGCATTCTTCTGATTGGGTGGGGCAATCATTCGAGGGCGGCGTTTATTGGTAATTTTGCTTCCATCTGCGGCGTTTAATCGAGGGCGGCGTTTAATCGAGTAAATACGGTAAACCGGCTTTCAACAAATGATGTGGAAAACGAAAATTTGGGAGACGAGTGCAAAAGTCTCCTATACTTTTATTTGTATTTCGCGCTTTTAAAATTATTCAATGCGCGTGACATTTACAGGGATAGTTCAATACATGTTGGAATTGAGATCACAAGAATTAAAAGAAAATTCATCGACTAGTTTTTGAATAAAAGCTTCCGTAAAAAAGACGTTGCTTCTCTGTGTAAAATCAGGATATTTGAGACATTACTTCTGATTACATCATTTGAAATCTAGGGAAGCAAATCGGATAAAACCTTCAGGAAAAGTAGCTGTATGCTACAGCTATGACATATGGTGAAAACATTTTTTCAATCTGTTAGGATAACACTGGTACCGATGAAACAATAGAAAATAACGAAAATCTGTAATTTTTTACTGGAAAAAATTCAACCTGAATTTTTTTCGAAAACGCTTCCATAGGATTTTTTCAAACTTTGCAGTCTTGAAGATTTACACCTGGACTATAAGAGACAATAGGTCGTTTTAAAAGTTTAGGTCTAGATGTCGAGAAAATTGCTGATATACAAAAAAAAACATGACGTCCTCGTTTCGTTGCTATGGTAACACCGATGTCAATCAAACCTACTTTTGTGATAAGTTCATTCAGTCTCTGGTAAATGTGTGAAGCAGCTTGCCCCACCGAGCTTAGGCAGTAAAGTATTAGCCGTTCAAAGTTGGGATGGTGTGCCTCGGAAAAATCCAGATGAGCCACCTTACAAAAACAGAATATCCCGAGATGCGCAGAACGTATGCGCAGTAACAAAAGGAGGCACCGTCCTTAACATCTTGGTCAAATTTATATATAGTACAAGCGCTTATGGTTTGTTGACACGTACACTCGTGAACCTCCTTCTGTGATTGGCAATAACAAAAAAAAAATTATAAAAAAAGAGAAACTGTCCAAGTTGGAAATAATTCATTAAATGAGAAAAATTCTGAGGACTGCCAAATTCGACCGAGTCCAATTTGGCAGTCAGAGGAAGCTTTTGATACAATTTTTCAAAGTGGGCAAGCATGCAGTTCTATTACCTGTCAATTATATTGTGCATACAGAAACTCATAAGGAGTTGACTTCAAGTCCTTATGAGTTTCTGGTGCGTATTAATGAGTAACCAGTAAAAATTCAACGATGATTTCGGAAGAGTGTTTCATTATACATTTGTTGACATTAGCTCATTCATAGGCATTTATCGACGTTCATTTATTGACGAAAATGGTTTCAAACGTCCCTGTGATTTTCAAGTACTTTCTACAAGACCTAAATGAACATGAAAATGGTCGGGAAATATAAACTCAAACCATATTCACCGAAATGACTTGCCATTTTTCAAACTGCTGCTAACTGCACGTTCCCACAACATTCGAGCCGCTTCGGTCAGGGCGTATCTAATCGATATTTTCGATACTCGGTCATAATAGATCATAATCGATACTAATAAATTGTGATATCAGAAATCGAAAAAAATCGATCGGTTGTCTTCTTGTGATTATCTATTTTGATAGATTATTGTATCTAGCGACCGATTTTTTCGATTTTCATCGAAAAATATCGAAAACGTAAAACTGGCGAAGATCGCATCGTTACAGTATGTGGTCCTTGGTCCGCGAATAAAAAATATAATCTTGAATATCTTATCTGAATCAAGACGCCTATAGCTGAAGTTTTCCCTGAAGATAGCGTTTATGTTTCTCGCGATAATTTTAAGGTGGCAAGTTCCAAACTGAAATGTTTTTCTTGTAATTCGAAAAAAAGGTGACCATGCTCGTGGACCCTTGGTCCGCGAATGTGGTCCTTGGTCCGCGAATCACGCAAACAGCACGAAAATTGCCCGTGAATCCCAATAATTTCCGTAAGAGAATGAAAATTTTAACAATATTTTATTTACTTTTTCTTATCCTTGATATATCTAAGCTGCAGTGTTGTTGGAAAGTCGTGCTGAGGACAAAAACATATGTTTACTTTTCAGACAACAGTCTCCCACACAAGCCACAAGCGCTGTCGAAAATAATACAAGACTACAAGCTTATATGTTTTCTAGGTAAACGAGAGAAGTTAACCCCGTTCTTAAACATGTATAAAGAGAATCTTGAAAATGTTCTGCAAAAACAAAGGCCGTTTCCATTTATCTAAGGTTTTCTTTATCCGCTTTGCGAAATGTAAGTTCTCCAGAGTCATAGGTCGCGGACCAAGGACCCAAATGCAAAAATTGTTGATATTTTTCAAGAGTCGTTAAAACAAAAGTTTTAAACTCTGCAGCAAATTCGTTCACAATCACAGAAATTAGTTTATTTGTTAACTTGTTTTTCAAAAAAAAACCCACCTCCTCTCGTAGTGTTTTATCTATGCACAAACTAAGTAAACATGACCATTTACGGGGCCGCAAAAGTAGACACTTCAAGAAAGACAAATTGGCCTACCTGTCAACAAACTTGAATTTCGCTCCTTCACCAACAGCTAGCAAGAAAGCCGAAACTTCGTCTTATGGAAGAATACTAATCAATAAATCATCGGATACATTCGTTTTTGTCGTATTTTATTTAACGAGCAAATATTACATCGGTTCGGAAAAGTCACGGACCAGGGACCTCGCGGACCAAGTACCACATACTGTACAGGTTAGTAAAGTGTAAGAGCGTTTGGCCGAGCCTCTTTAGAAAGAATCATAACTGGCTCGAACTGATAAACAGCAACTCACAACTGATATTAAACTCATAACATCTCCATAACACTTTACTGAGATCCCCTGACTACTGGACGGAATAACATAAACCACCGCTCCCCGTAACGCTGTCTTCCCTCAAGCGACCAGCAAACAACAACGCGCAAGTATTGCTCCATATTGTTTTAAAGGGGAACTCCGGGATAAAAATGACTTTATTTTAGTTGGTTGGCCAACGCTTATAGATTAAATTTTTGTTAACATCTTTTGCAAGCCGTTGGTTAGAACTGAGATATTTTACTCGAAAGGGGAGCAAAAAATTCAAATAGAGTTCCGCCATCTTGGAAATGGATTGCCTGCTCAGATAGCGGCCAGCGTGTTGTCGGGTGACGTCAGAACGTCAAACGTAATTCGATATTTGCGTGTCTTCCAGTTGTGTCCAGTATTTTGCATCGGAAAACAGAGGGTTAGAGGCTGTAAAATTTCGCTGTCATAATGTCTAGATCTGGTTCAGATTCGGATAACTTCGATGAGGAGCAAGAGGTTGGAAGGTTTACAATCAAACCGTACCAGATTGAGCCAAGAGTAGACTCAGATGAAGCTGAGAGCCATTCTGACGGCGACCAGTTGAGCGACGACGACGAAACCGCAAATCCTCGCATGCAAAATTCAGACTGGTATGTAATGATCATGTACATTTTAGATTTGTTATATAAACACCTCCAGCATAGTGACAAACTCAGAATTGTAACTTGCAAATAAACTGATCTACCCTCAACCGATGCGTTTCTATTTGTATGTTGAATTATACTGTTTAGGTGGTTTAGTTAAGCTTATAAGTTGCTTGAGCAGTCTAATCCGTGCTTAAAAATTACTGCTAGAAAAATGAATTCAAGAATCTTCGAAAGCTTATTTCGCCCAGATATTCGCCCAGTCGGCTCGGTTCTATTTCTTAGCATTTTAATTTACAGTCGGAGAAGTATTCATCGAAAGTTAATAACCGATTTGATGTTTCTAATATAAGCTCCCATTCTTGGCCACCATCACCATATTTAATTTTCGCTGCTGTGGTGTTGATGAACCAAGCTTATAAGGTTATCTTTTTTAGCCTTGACCGAAGGACTTCAGTTTTCGTTTTACAATTTAGGTGCTCATGCAAGAATTGTCAAATCATGGGAAGAGCGGAGGCATGTGTATGTTGTCAGGAGATAGAGGCTTTAAAAAATAAACTTGTTGAGGCTGCGACTTGTGGTGAATGAGAGGAGCAGCCAACTTGTATAACCCAGCACCCGGGTTTCCATCCTGTATGCATCAATAGGTGGGTCCTTCAGACAGCTTGGTATCAGTACAAGCAACAATACAAAGACCCATATAATGGCCCTGAAAATAAACTATATAGACACATTGCCTATAGGCAGCTGGCTCGATGGTGCTGGGGAATTTTGGGGAAAGAAATAAGGGTTGTGCTTCCATCTTGTGCAGTCATGTCTATCAGGAATTTCTATCCGCTACCTGGGCCAGAGGAAGACTTTGCTTTTGAAGGTTTTCGGTATGCAGACGAGTGATGTGTTTTAACCTGATTACACCAGTCAAGGGGTTTAAGAAAGTCACTGAACTCACTATAAATTATTGGTGTTTGTGAAAAGTAACTGTTTTAATTTTTAAGTGATTGTGAAGTGATAATTTTTCTTTTTCTATTAATTTTAATTGGTAGATATTTTACTTTTCTTTTTCTTTTAATTTTAATTGATAGACATTGTACTTTTGCACATAGCATCGCCACCAACTGGCTTGAGTTTTGATTATCAAGTCTCACCATTCCAGTGTTCACATAAAAAAATAGTGGAATCAACAGTACTCAAATATAATGCTACTCCTAGTTGGCCACTTAAGAGCATGTCTTTTCTTTTCTTTTTTGAAATAAGAAAAACTTGTTCAAGAACGTTTCTTTCCCGGAGACCTTTTTTTAGTAACTATTTTCTGAAGAGTTTTGTCACAAGCAGTTAATGAACAAACTGTGAATGAAACATGTCACTGAGTGTGGTGGTGCTTTCCCTCATTTATTTAAATTACACTTAAAATTTTTTGAAGATTCTTGAATTTCTGTTATTTACATATTTGTGATGCACAGGTAGCTTGCACATGTAAGCAGTAACCTGTTGCTTTTTAATGGTTAATACTTTAGTAGTAAGTGGGGTCATTGCAGTGTTGTGGTAAGCGCATTGGACTTTAGATTGGAAGGCCGGTGGTTTGACAGCCAGTCCATACCATTGTGTTGTTTCCTTCGACAAGAAAGTTCACCCCACATTGTCTCTCTCCACCCTGGTGTATAAATGGGTAAATAGAACCAGCGACATACTGCTGGGGGTAACCCTAGGATAGACTAGCATCCCATCCAGGGGGAGTGGCAATGCTCTCAGTTGCTTCATGCTACAGAAACCGAGATAAGTCTGTGTAACAGTGTAAGAAAAAATTTTTGTTGTGCAATGGTCAAAACTCTTTTCATCTATTAAATCTTGAGCGGTGTTGTTCTATTGCATTTGCCTTAGTTGGTGCAGGCTCCGAGGCAATGTTCTTTGGCAGCTGAACAGGTGCAGGCTGGGCAACTGCATTTCCTTGTTCCACGCGTTTCAAGACTTCTGATAGCAAACCTGTCAAATGCCCATACGATTTCTTTTCGCTGATTGGCTTTACTACCCACCGTTTATTAGCTTTCGGAAAACACAGTTTGTAGCGTGCTTCGCCTGCCTGTTCCCCTGTCTTGACTTGAGCTTGTCTGCGGCCAGTGTCTGCGTTGTTGTCAAGGGCAGCAAGCTGTGTCCTGGCAACCATTCCGTAGTATGAGAAGTGCTCACGCTTTGAACAATACTTCAGCATCATCGAGTGGTACACTTTAATTTTTCCTGTGTGGCAGAAGTCGGTCAGCTTGGCAAGATCCGTAAGTAGTTTAGGATTCAGAACTACTTCCTCTAAAGCTAAGTGAGCTGGTGTACCTGGCTTGAGCCAACAGACTTTCTTAGCTTCAGAGGATGAAATGCGCCTGTGACTGCACCTATGGAAAAGAGTGTTTCCTGACCATTTGTGTTTGTTGGCCACGTGATCCAGCACTGACTTCCATTTTTCACGCAGCAGTTGGACACTACCATTGCAGGTTGCAGCAGACCACCACAGGTGATTGGAAATGGACTGTATCCATGGGGACAATTCCTCACAACCCTTTTGTTTGGCTTTCTGGCTGAGCTTTTTGACCACCCACTTTAAAAGATGCCAGACATCGTATTGATGATTGATTTGTGGGTAGTCCTTGGACATGCTGCTGCTGATGGACACATGACGGTCTGTTGCAACCGTGCTGATCTTGACCCCTTTGCCCTCCAACAGTTCTATACAACGGGAAAAACCCTCCTTCTCCATAGCATTGGATGATGCCACCTCTGATACCTGGACTACATTAAATGCTATAACATTTCCAGTGTCCTCATCCATTAAGGTATAGGTACCGTATTTAGCGGAATGGCCTGGGCTATCACATCGCCCATCACCACTGAGATTAACAACCTCCCTGGAGGTAAGTTTATTGATTTGATGCCTACTTTCAGCTTCCCATGCCTCACTAACAACTGGGAACAGATATTTGGCTTGAGTGTCGTAGAAGACACTTTCACTAAAAAACTGGAGGTTGAGACAGGAAGCAAGGCGGCTGATACTTGTGTAACTGTTTCCTGTGAACACGATGGCTCCTGCCATTAATAAGTTCCCCAGGGGTTTCTCATTAAGTACTGGCTGGGATTCCCATGTTTGTTTGTGGCCACTGTGGCAAGTTAACTCTATGGACAGCATGCTTCCAACTGTTTTTCTATTTTGTTGGATGATCACATCTCCACATTGTGGACACCTTTTCAACAACTCATCAAGGCATGAATTGAACACTAAAATTTTTTTTTCACTGTCAGGAGAGTAACTTTCCAATTCCTCCTCAGTTAGCATCACATCATCATCAAGTGTTACTTTTTCATCATCAGTTGGTTACCAGTGGGGGTCCATGGCTTCATCGTCTTTGTCATTATCATAACCATCAAGATCATCATCGACATCCATATCAATTTCATGGCCATTAGCAGTAATTTCAACATTCTCAACCTCAGTTGGGGTTACCAGTTCCTTGTGCTGTGGGGGTAGGGGAATGTTGTTAAAACTCTCAGCATCATAGGTAGGAAATATCACATCGCAAGGTAACTGTGTGGAATAATTATGATCATGCAAAACTTTCCATTCCTCAGGATTTACTTCTACTGAGTTGCATGCCTCAGCATGAAAACGGGAAGAAACGTCCATGCTCTTGTTCTGACAAGAAACGTCATTGTTGGATGTTTCCCAAAATGAGGGAGTTTGAACTGCAACACTCCTCATAGTAATGGGTCCAAAACAGCATTGAATTTCCACATCATGTGTCCTTCGGCTTACAGGATAGGGTTCTAAAGAATCACCAGCGAGAACAGGTTCATTGCCTGTTGGCTCCTCTGAAGTATTGCTATCACCACTGTCAGCAGCCAGTAGCTCTTCAATAGCCTGGTAGAACAATTTAAAATGTACAGTTGGGTACCATAGTTATGTTTTCTTTCAGGTTCATACCAGGTAATGAATATTCGAAAACAAAAACATATTTCCTTAGGTCGATTGTGTGACTTCCAGTCAGACGAAAAATGAAACTACAATGACAAAGGTCACATTTGTGGTTTATTTACTAATTCGGTTATTTATACAAAATGCTAATAAACATTTTGTGTCAGAATTCCTTTGGAGTGAATATAAAACTTACGGCATCAGTATTACAGCTAGAATGACAATGAAGTCCCACTTATTGAAAACCTTAAACTGCAAGAACTATTTAAGCTTTAATCGTTTTCATTCCCGAGAAAGCGGCGAATGAGGGCAGTGCAGTCAGTAAAACTATGAAAACTAGAAAACGACCAACAAATCTGTAGCGTGTGGGAAAAGGCTTGTAAATCGACAAATGAACTTCACCAGTTAATGCAACATAAATCAGTGTGACATGCTGGCACGAGATTAAGTACTAACTTGTTGATGCCTTTGTCGTTCGAGGCGTTTCTCCGTTGATAATCGCGGCTGCTTTGCTTCTGGACCATAGGCATACGGAAACACAGACGGTACAGTGCCATCCTTCAAATGCTGCTTACATTTTTGCCCGGTTAGTTGGGCGCGGAGATCGATCTCGAAACATTCTGGCGAGAAATGCTCACTGCAAACGTAAAAGTTTTCTAGTGGAGGCATATCTACACGTCTTATCCTCGTCAGCCATGCCTTCGTTCGCTGCGCATCGTCCAGAGGAAGCTGGTGGTAGCTCACCGTGGATCCTGTCTTTTTCGTTTTCTCTGAATAGTTGGTGCAACCAGGGACGGAACAGCTCACCAGTTTTTTCAAAGCTTGAAAAGCTTAAGCTATCGAAGAAGGTGTTTAAATCCAAATAGAATTGAACAGAATATCGAGAGTAAACAGTGCGTGTAAGCTAGTAGCTTTGTAAATCCCGCGAAAAATCAATTGACGTTCTTACGTCACAACTGGCTGCTGACCAGTGTAACGCGGCTCGTATTTTTCCAAGATGGTGGAAATCTATTTCCATTTTTCCTCGACTTTCGGGTACGATATCTAAGCTGTAGCAAACTTTCAGAACAAAATATTATCAAAATTGCAAACACAGGAAATAGGACAATCAACCAAAATAGGTTCATTTTTACCCTGGAGTTCCCCTTTAAGTTCTTTTGACGTTCTTGAGGAAAAATCACGAAAATCAGGGAAAAGAACAGGCAATACAGATGGACATCTCCGTAGGAATTAAAGGTGTAAGTTTTGAGGCTGCCCGAGGTAAAGCGAATTGCGGAGGTTTCGCACCACTGAGAGTTCGCAACTTACCTGAGGTAAAGCGTTTCGTAACATCAAACTTTTGTCTATGGTTATGGACTTCGATCGATTAGATTAAACTTTTGTGATTATCTATTTCCATCGATTAAATTAAGTAATCAAGCGACAAATGGACGCTGAGTAGCAGTTTAATAAACTGCTTGTGTGGAGAATTGTTTATTCTGAGTGCCAGCGGCAGATTGTGTTTCGATGTGCAATGAAAAGTTTTCAGAAAATTTTGCCCTCTGTGTTATAAACAAGTAATAGCATTGAGCCCTCGTAGAATTAAGGATAAATTTTCACTTGTATTTTCAGAGAGACCGAACGTTCGATTGAGTTCGATTGTCGAATTTTTTCTTGCGACAGGAAAAATATCTCTTGGACTGTTGATGTTTTGAGCATCAGCTGCCGCAACATTATGAAAGAAAGGATCGCAATCAAAAGAAATTAAAATAAAGTTAAAAAACGGATTTTTAATTAACCTGACTCGAACTTGACTCGTGACTCGAAGATGACTCGGCTCGAACTTGACTCGTGCTACGAGTAAACTCGCGTCTGCATGGTCTATAAATTGACCATTACATCACCGCCCAATAAACAATGCCAGCACCGAGAAAAAAATTCAAGCCTTTTCTAAGGCTTCAGGTGTTCTGTAACTTAGTTGAAGATAATTTGAAGACACAAAATTACAAAGTGATTACTGTTCTCGCTAAAAACTCGGAAACTAAACTGCGTTAAATAGAACAGAGACAGTGGTCTCTTGGTTCAATCTCACGGGATGTATATTCAATTCCGTTCTGAGGGAACCAAAAAGAAAGCGATTCTCATTAAAGTGCCTCAGCTGTTTTACATCCGTCTTGTTTTGACTGGCACATCCGTTAATTTCAGTTTCTTTGCGTCATTTCCAATACTTACTGTTGGGCAGCAATTAGACATCACGGTTTGAATTCTTCTGCGTGGTTACACTCCGTGGATACATTTCGACTTAGCATCAACCACGCTCAAAATAGTCTTTTTGGTACAGACCTTTAAGATTCCATCTTTACTTCGGTTGAAAAAGGCCCTGATTCTGGTCAAAATGCACCAGCATTTACATCTGTATTCAATTTTATAGTTTTGCAGGTTTAATCAGTTACTCAAGTTCTTATATCTAAATTTCCTAAAATAGCTACTTCGATTAAACAATGCGAGAGACAATTAATAACAAAACATACAAAAACAAAACGTATGATTGGTCAGCAATCATTAATCTATTACCGTATGAATGATTATCTACACTTCCTCAAGACAGACTTTGACATAGTTTGCATGCAACGGCTATCGCAAGTACGCAAGTACACAGTTTCTACAAACAAGTACTTTTGCTCAAATCTCCTAGGGATGTGGAAGTCTTTTCTTCTAAGGGTGGCTATTTGCCAAACACTGATGCTCGAATTTGCGGCTGCAATGGCGTGGCCCAGAGATACTTATAGTAAGTACAAGAGTTGGTTTTCCAATAGTAGTGACCTTGACGCGTACGTCGACGTACGAGACAGAGAACAATTAATTACGAATTGTCTGATACGTTGCCTTAATTGACTGTTGGTATTGTGTAGGCAAAGGATACAAGAACTTAAGTGATAAGGCAATCGGTTAGCTTATAATGATTCGAGTGAGGCCTTAAGCTACTGTACTGGTTTATTGGTCCGAGCTTTCGCTACTGAAGGACAATCAGTTACCCTTGAAACAAAAGCGAGCAGAGACTGGTGATCCAGAACACAAGAAGAAACGGTATTTCTGGCCCGTGAATTGACAGTTTGAAAATCCACTAGCTATTTGAGTCACCTTAACTTCTTATTTCGTATGTCGATCGACGTGATCCGCTAGGACGATTAACTATACTATTTGCAGAAACAAAAGTGCTCTCTCTCAGCGATCCTGAGAAGGAATCAGTATGGCATCATTTGTTATATAATTAACAGCGAGCCGAAAACTCTCATTTAAACTTGCTGCTATTTAAAACCAAAGCCAAATACTCTTACTTCCTTGATTAATTGCCTGCGGCGATAATCTCTTTTAACATTAAAGACTCTCTGTCCACCACAATGCAAGGCGCGCATCAGCGAAGGTTTCGTATGATATGAAACCCTAAAGTCTCGGGTTGGTTCACAAAAGCTGCTAGAATCTGCTTCCGTCTAAGCCATCCTACATATAGAATGATAAGAAATTTTCTTATGGAACTATGATGTTTTTCAGGGACTATTGGAGAGGTGTTGATTTGAAAAATGCTTTATTCTGCTACCTATAATGGTGACCTCGTTCTCAGGGTCGATGTTTCGCACAGTTCTAAAGGGACAAGCGAGACCACACGGAAAGCTCTTATATATACCTGGTATCAGAATGATGTTACTACAGACCATCCCGTGAGATCGTAGGGAAGAATAACAGAATACCTAGCTATGGTTATGTGGAACTGAGTGTGAATGAATTTCAAGGAAAATATCCCCATTTTCTTTAGCAAATAGAGAAGGTCACTATTATAGGGTCACTATTACAAATTGTTCTCAGATGAATTTTAGGAAAAGTCACCAAGTTCGATGGCTTAAGCTTGCATATTAAAAAAAGTTATAACGGGCAGATTCCCCCTCCCGGTTCCCAGTCTGAATTAATAGGTTAACATTTTTTAACTTTGGCTATTAGGTAATACATTTTGTGGAATGGTTTTTGGAAACTGCAAAAAATACGTATCGCCAAAATGATACCAAACCGTGATTGCTAGAATTAAACCTTTCGAACATGATATGAGGATAATGCTGTATTCTTTCGTCCACGAATTATTACGTCGCTTTGACTCCCAACTTCCATTCATGTGCAATCGAGTCCTCTTTGCAGTTTGCCCGTTTCGTTTTCAGCCTATAAATGGCGTATTTTTATCCGTAGAATATAATGTCCAAAAGCCCTCTTGAAAGTAAGCGGTCCTTAGTCACTATTTTTTAAAAGCATGTAATCTTTAATACACCCTCTGTGTTTTTTTTAGCAAACTCTACCTAGGGTTCTCTGCAACCCCGAGATATAAACGAGGTGGACGGATTGCGATAACCTTGCCATGTCACCAAGAAAACGAAGGTCAAAACATAAGCCTTCTTTGCCCCCACCCACACAGAGTATCGTGACCTTGAATACCCAACTATGGAAAAAGTTAAGGAACTACAGCCG
Organism: Siderastrea siderea; assembly: GCA_964030785.1. Lineage (NCBI taxonomy): Eukaryota > Metazoa > Cnidaria > Anthozoa > Scleractinia > Rhizangiidae > Siderastrea > Siderastrea siderea. Next base: position 72,394,684 of record OZ034966.1, on the reverse strand, counting down.
GGCCTGGCCTGGAACCGTCTGATAATCAACAAAAAAGAAAACAAATTAAGATGATAAGACATGAACTATCCCCTTAAAACCACTCGACCGTGGAGGGTTAAACTCTTTGGATTGTCTGCAGTGTTCGTGGGCCTCTCTTCCCGCTTAGCACACTCGCGTCACGTTCCATACTGCAGCCGACGTGCGAGCACGCGCATTCGTGTGTTCTTCCCTTTCGACTATTCATGAGCAGGAGGAAACAACGTTCGTAATCTAGAGTAAATCATATTAAATCAAACTAATCTTGAGAAATAAACACTGCATACCTTCTTTATCGAGCTCATTGAACTTGCATTCTCGTTCCTACGTTCTCATCCTGGGGGAGAAAGAGACACCAAGGGTGCAATAATTAAAAGGGTAAGTCTAACAATGGGCATTTCAAGTGACACGTAGTTCAAATGACTGTTTTATCACAGACACGGCAGAAAACCACAGCGCCATGAAATGTGAAATATATCGCTTCGAAAATGCTATGCTCGTGACCATAACATGCATTTTGAGCAGGGCTATGAACTTTTAGACATAAAATAATTATAGTGTTCTGTGTCAGATTACAGGTTATTCCTAAGGTTCGAGGGAGATGATTGTCTGAAACGGGTTCAAATGTTTCCATCGTTTACGTTAGACACCTCCTCGTTTACACCACAACAAGAAAGAGACGTTTTGTTAGATATATACGCTTCAACAAATGGACCGCAATGGTACCAGAGAAGCCGATGGAATAGTACAACCAGTGGCACATCTCATTGTTCCTGGTATGGTGTAACTTGTCACAATAACACATCTCACATCAAAACGATCGTGCTGGCTTACAACAACTTGGACGGTTCCCTTCCTTCTAGCATTTGGAAGATCCGAAACTTGCTTTCGCTATGCACTCCCGGAAATCCTAGTCTGCGAGGACGTATCGGCGATTTTCTTTTTGGAAATATGAGCAATCTGCTGACCGTTCACTTCAGCGCTTCCTCAATTGACGGAGATATTCCGAAAGAAATTGTTAAAATGAGAAAGCTTCAGAACTTCCTGGCCTGTCCTATGAACGGTGATGGTCTCACTGGATCTCTACAAGAAGACATAGGAAATATGACAGAACTACGAGTATTGTGCCTTGGAGGAAACAACTTAACTGGAAAAATACCCAAGAGTATATCTACACTAAAAAACCTTTGGTATCTTAACCTGCAAAATACTCCTGGCATGATGCATGGAAACCTAAGCGACATACTTGCACTTCCCTCATTAACATATTTGTCCGTATCTGGCGTTCAACTCAGCGGAGAGTTTCCTCGTGTGTTGCCAAAGAGGTTTTATTCCATTATATTGCCTGGAAACAACATTTCAGGAAAATTTATAGAAACATTTTCGAAAAATAATACACCTGAGATAATAAATGTTGCCAACAATGCTCTTACTGGAGATATCCCTGGTGATTTGTTCCTCCAAGACATTGCAATGATCGATTTGTCACAGAACCGATTTTCCTCGATTAACCAAGGAAAGCCATGGTCCGAAAAAGCCAAGGCAGGTGTCAAGTCTTACGTCTCTCTGGCGGCGAATAGAAATTTGTCAATTAATTTCACAAGCTTTATTGGACTTTTCACTGGAAATGCAACCGCTGCTGGCAGTCTAACAATTTTAAATGTAAGCTTTTGCGACATCAAAAGCCCTCTACTTGCCAATGTGTTTTACATGATGAGCATGTCTACTTGCGATTTACGTGGTAACAATTTTTATGGCACATTACCTGAGTTTGCTGAGGACTTTTCATTGCTATCGTATTTTGATGTCTCTTCGAATAACTTGACCGGGGGCCTTCCAGCAGGAATTCAAGACTTCATATCCCTGCAATATCTGGATATTTCTGGAAATCCTTTAATGCGAAAAGGAACTGGCGCTACGTCTAATGTCTTTAATCCTGACTTTTTAAAAATGATAAGGCCGCCTCAAGAAGACAACTTTACATGTCCTGAAGGAAGACTCACATTTAACAACGGTCTTATTCGCTTAGATCCGACATTTTATGAATACAAATATTGCGTCTGCGATGATGGTTTCTACGGAGACAACGGATTGTGCAAGAAATGCATGAAGGGTGGAACCTGTCGACGACCTTCTTTCAGTGCACTAGACGATCTCCGTCCAAACGTTATGCTGGTGAGCAGAGGTTACTGGCCATCACCAGACCCCCAAAATGCCACCCATCTTGTCAAGTGTCCGGTGCCATCTGCATGCAATCCATCGGATTCCTGCACCTGTCGTTTAGACACATCAGCAAAGGACACTCGCGCTTCCCGTTATAGACCATCAATGTTATCTCTGCCCACAACATGCAATCATTCCTGTATCTGCCATCCAGGAAACACGGACAGATTTTGTTCGCGCTGCCAAGAAGGATTTTACAAACTTAGTGGACTGTGCTTCCAATGCAAAAAAGGCGACCTAAGTTACTACTATATGTTCATTCCAGTCTTTGCTGTTTCTTTCCTGGTTTTGCTGTGGTCTTACTTTTATTTCAATGTCAGACCTTTGAAATGGTTTGCTGTGACTGCCGTTCATTTTCTCCTGATGTTAATCATGATGCTGTTGGAATTTCTACCAGCGTGGGTTTTTAAATTAAACGTGGTTGTCTTTGTGTTGTGTATGACCAGTCGAGGAAAGGGCGCTCGCTCGCTCATCAACATCGCAGTGTTTTACATCCAAACTCTGGATTTCATGATCTCCAGCGTCGATGTTTGGCCTCGAAAAGTTATGGCTGCTCAAAACTACCTGAGCAGTTACTGGAACCTGTACTTTCCCTCTATTTCTTGTGATCTGCCTTCTCTGTTCACTCCTGTTGGAAAGTTTGCTTTTCTCCTTCTTCTTCCAGTGGTTTGCTTGGCAGCGGTAGGTCTATACTTTGTCGTCATGTGGATCATCGACAAGCTTCGTCCAAACGAAAGACGCATGGAAAATGTTCATTTCAAATGTCGCCAAAGCGCGTTCTTCTGTCTAAACTTCAGCTACTTTCCTATCGTAAAGCAGACACTGTCTATTCTACGCCCATGTCACAGTGATCAAAATGTTCTTTACATGCCAAACTCCCCGTGGATAGAGTGCACATCCCACACCTACAGCAAACTGACAGCCCTTGGAATTTTCTCTGCTGTGTTCTATGTTACCGGTTTTCCCTTGATCGTGATCTCTCTTATGATTTATTTCTTTCCAAAAAGAAGCTCTATGAGTCCTGAAGATCGCAAGAGACTTGACGAATGGCTTGGGCCAGTCTATGTGTCCTACAAATCAAAGTGCCAGTCATACTTTGAAGTCTTTATGCTTCTCCGCCGCCTGATTCTTGCCATTGCGTTGTCCATGATTTCATCCTCCTCCAGCATACAGACATTTGTGGTTTGGCTTGTACTTATGCAGTCGGCGATTACTCACTTAAGTTTACAGCCGTATGAGGGCCGCTCCGCCGCGACAGCATTCGAAACACGCAAAAGGCGCATTTTAGAAAGTACTCTCACGGAGAATGTCATTGAGCCCTTAGTGCTGGTCGTGTTGTCCATGTCATTTATGGTGTTGAGGTTTGCAGCCATGGACAGTGTTAATGCCAATGTTTTCGTCTGGGTTTTGATGATTGTCAATACATGTGTTCTGGTCGTACTTGTGGGTGCTATTTTCTACCGCCTTATTTGCAAAGATAAAGGCCGTGGCAATAGTACTTCAGGCAGTGAAAATGGTGAATACAGCGGTGTGAGTGCAATGACAGATTACGACGGTAGTAATGAAGAGAGACGGCATTTACTGACCGTTAATAGTTAGCTGGGATACGTGCCTATAGAAAAGGCCGCCTAGCAATTTTTGTGTTTAGAGCTGTGTTCAGTACTACTTGCAATTTACGATTATTGTCACCCATCAGCAAGCTACGAATGACAAGTAGAACTTTTCAACGAAACAATGATACGTTCATGGTTGCGTGATATTTAACTGACGGGCTAGAAATCACTTGGTGCATGGTTTACCGTAATGGATCGTGTACCTATGTTATCGTAAGGCGAAAGTTGATGAAGCAATCATAGTTAGGAGTTACACTGAATTAAACAAACAACAAGGGCTGAATCGTAACTGTATAAGTTTGTGCAGAAGAACCGTTTGCTGAGCACATTAACCTTATATAACTTAGCAAGCAAGAGAGAATGATGGTTAAATTCAGTTAAGGTCGATTCCCGTCAATGAATCAGATTTTTTTTCTTTCTCTCTTACATTACTTACTAAGCGTATAATCGACATTCTATATTTTGTCTTGAGACTTCAAAAGGAGGTTTTTGTACCCTTAAACAGATAGTTGCGTATTTAGAAGATTTCAGTGAGAAGTTTTTTCGGTATTTCAACGTAATATTGGCCCATTGGGTTTGAAGTTAGACAATCTAGAGTTATAAATAACATATACTATACCAGTATGACATGAGAGAGTATTTTGCCGTTCTAATGTACTTTGAAATAGTTTGCATTTAAGTTATAAAGTGTTATTATTGTTCTTGTACTCACCGGGGTGGGGAGTGGGGATGCACTTGACCGATGTTTGGGTGCCTCTGAGAGTATGAAACCCTGACCTTGCTTAGGACAAAAAGTCCATAAAATACCTACCCCGTGAAGGGCAGCACCCTCCATTTCAGGTCCCTGTTTAGGACAAATGGTAAAATACACACTACATTGTTTTGCACAGTTTTAAAGTGTTTTACTCAACAGTTTCAAATACCAGCAAACGTCCCCAATCTGCCATACTGCTAACGACGACAATCGTGCAACCATACCCTGTTTAGGACATTGCAGACTCTGTTTAGGACAGACTCGCATAAAATTGTATGCATTGTTTAGGACAGAGAGGCCAAAAACCATACCCTGTCCAGTGGCATGTCCCCGTATAGACCATATAAGGGAGTACCATCCCCGGGCGCCGATCAACCTGGATGTTCTTACACTTGAGAGAAAATTAGCAATTGCATGTAGTATGCTGAGTCACCGCGCTCAGTTATCCGTAACAGCCAAAAGCGAACAGTCTGAATGTACAACTCGGAGTTAGTGGTATATTGAAGAAATTTCTGGACGATTTTTATCGCAAATTGTGCAAAAGACTAATGGCACTTTGCTAGCGTAGTCTGTCGATTATTTGAACAGTATACTTTGAAGATACGGACACCTGATTTTCTGTTGATTTTCAGGTAGAGATTATGCAAGCTCTCAAGGACAAAGGTTTTTTGCTATTAAGGAAAATGGTAGTTCTTGAATGGGTGCTTAAGAGAAAGGTTTCTTTGTTCAAAGTTTGTGAGGTATTTGGAATTGAAAACGTTTAAGTCAGAAATCCGCCTGTACAGCTAGATGCATTATGGGTGGCTGTGGATGATGTCCTAAAATGGGATGTTACTAAAACGAGAATGGGGAATGGGGAATGGGGAATGGTGAATGTGAAATGGATAATGGCGAATGGGGAATGGGGAATGGGGAATGGGGAATGGGGAATGGGGAATGGGGAATGTGAAATGGAGAATGAGGAATGGGGAATGGGGAATGGGGAATGGGGAATGAGAAATAGTGGTCAGCGGTAATACCGCCGATTAACAAACACTCTGAAATTGTTATTTTGTTTTCTATTTCAGAGTTTATGCATAAACAAAGAATAACTATAAACGATATTTTACTGAAAAGAGATGAATAATCGAACAGACACGGCTAGGAGCGCGTCTGGGAGCAGAATCGAGAGCAGAATAATTGTATTCAGTTTTTGATTTTTTAAAAAACGGCCTCTCCGGTGTTGTTAGTTCTAATCATTTGTAGGTTTCAGCCTTTTCCCTGTTTGACCAAAACAGTTTACTGAATAAACTTTGCAAAAGTTTCCCTTTACCCTACTGTGGTGAGGAGAACAGTGTATCAAGCTCATTCACGGCAAAACTCTTCCGTCCAAGATGTGACGCAGTTTCACCGCCGATTATTGCAGTAGAGCAAATAGTAAGTAAGTAAGTAAGTAAGTAAGTAAAGCCTTTATTTAAAGAGGGTAAAACACATAATAGTATATACATACTAATAAACTTGTGGCCCTCTGTACTAAAACTATATAATATTAAATATACATATATATATACACGTAACTATTACAATTTATAATACTGAGTAGAAAGAATTTAAAAATATAAATAAATAAATAATCAAGAAAAATAAGTAAATGAAGAAACAAATAATTATTAAGTAAATAAATAAAATAAATAAATGAATAAACAAATAAACTAAAAGAATAAAAAAAATTATAAGAATAAAATTATGGACAAAAATGGCGCAAAAATTTCTGGCCTGCTAAAAACCGTTTCCTATTAAAGACTATTTCTAAGGGCCATTGCAGATGAGCTTTGCCGGATAGTAATAGGTAGCGAGTTCCAAAGTGTAGTCGTGGTTACGCTAAATGTGCTTCCACCTTCCGTTTTTCTTTTAAAACGGGGACAAATAAAATTAAGATTACAATATCGTGTTGTCCTTGAATGACTTTCGCTATTTAAAGTTAATCTCTCCGATATGTATTGTGGAACTTCATTATTTATTCTCTTAAAAGCTAACGAGCATTTCGCAATTTCGAATTCTTGATAAAAAGGTAACCACTTAAGTCTATTAAAAAGAGGGACTGATGGCGACCATGGTCCCGCATCCAAAATGATTCGCGCTGCTCTTTTCTGCAAGCGTAAAAGTCTAATTACATTTTCCTTACTGCTGCGTTCAAGCCATGCGGCATTTACATAATTAAAAATTGGCCTAATTATTGAATTGTAGAATAATATGCGCTGGCTTAAAGGAAGATTAATCTTGATCTTGTTAAGAATGCCAATCCGACTAGCTAGTTTTTTACAAATGCTATCAACATGAGTAGAGAAACTAAGCTCACTATCTATCTCTAGACCAAGAACTTTGGCCGAGGGTTCTTGTAGAAGAGAGTGTCCACTCGAGGTTTGCACCCCAAGATCTCTACTAGAGGGTTCGAGCTTATCATGCAGCCGCTTGCCAGTGATGAGCAGGGTTTTAGTCTTCTTTTCATTGAGCGGGAGTTTGTTTGCATTTGCCCAATGCTCCACCTCGTGTAACGCGTTAGTAAGAGTCAGATTGAGGCCATCGCACTTGGTGATATCCGCGGATGTCGTCAGTGTAGTATCTGTTAGACCCGAGTTTTCACGGCAAACACAAACACGCCTGCCGTTGCAGATACAAACATGCGTGCAACTTGCGTACCGTTGCAATAATTTCGAAAAATTACACTCGCTTTTGATGGCTATTTAGGTCTCAGTTCGGTAGTTGTGTTACTTTGGACCGACGGAATCGAAAACAACAAATGAGGGCCAAAAACAAGTACGTTTTGAGGCAAAACCAAAGAAGTGATAAATGGGATGTTTATGCAAACACCGAAGGAAACGTATCTTTTTTAAAATATACTAAACGCACGAATCGCTTCTACTAGAACTGGACATTCGTTCACTTGTGCCGTCTATCATTCGCTCATACAGAAGCTATCTGAAATAGACTGAAAGAATAACAACTGCAGTATTTCCAAAGGGTATAAAAAAAATGGAGAATCGTGGAAGAAAAATCCAGCTCATTGTTTCATGTCCATAACGTAAAATCTTCGGCTAACGGCTTGCGTGACATCTTGGACGGAAGAGTTTTGCCTTGAATGAGCTTGATACACTGTTCTCCTCACCATAGTAGGGTAAAGAAAAACTTTTGCAAAGTTATTCAGTTAACTGTTTTGGTCAAACAGGGAAAAGGCTGAAACCTACAAATGATTATGACTGACACCACCGGAGAGGCCGGTTTTTAAAAAAATCAAAAACTGAATACAATTATTCTGCTCTCGATTCTGCTCCCAGACGCGCTCCTAGCCGTGTCTGTTCGATTATTTATCTCTTTTCAGTAAAATATCGTTCATAGTTATTCTTTGTTTATGCATAAACTCTGAAATAGAAAACAAAATAACAATTTCAGAGTGTTTGTTAATCGGCGGTGAAACTGAGAATTTATCGTGGACGCAAAAGCCACCGACTCGTTTCGTGATCGAAACCTTTCAGCTAATTACTCTTGCGGTTTGTTGCGGTTACGTCTCGAATCTGATTTGTCGCAGAACAATAAACATTCCAGAAATAATTTAGGCGTTCATGGTTTAATGGGTTTCACTGTAACACTCAAAGCGACTGTACTCAAAGTGATACGAATCTTTTTATTCCAACCTGTCGATAACGATAACCTCGTGATCCTAAACATCATCGTTACTCTCATTACCTGCAAATCAATATTTTTGGTTAATTTTAATAAACAGAAACTCAATAATACCAATAACTGGGGAAAAACTGACAGATAAATATTCTTACCTTCCATCTTTCGCTCTCCACGTGCAATCCTCGTTTCTTTGCCGTACTGCGCAGACTCCAAATAAATTTTTTAGGTATTACCGCTGACCACTATTTCTCATTCCCCATTCCCCATTCCCCATTCCCCATTCCCCATTCCTCGTTTTAGTAACATCCCCTAAAATGCGACCAGTACTTCTTAAGAGCGGTTTGCTGTAAGAACCGACTAAGGTATGCAAGATAGAAAAAACCGATTTTCTCAAAATCTGCCAGAATAAAGGCCTTAGTGAACTAGTTCTAAAAATATAAGTTTCGGGTCGTTTAGATTTTTATTTATTTTTTAGTGAATATTTTAGTATTTTGCCCTGCGCGGCAGTCAAAATCAACCCCAAAATCGTGACTTTTCCGGAAGCTCCTGTTCAAATATTGAAAGTGTCCTAAAAAGATTAACCCGGGGAGTTAAAAGATCTTATTTCCTCTGTTTATTAGCAGTGTCAAAGTTTCATGAAAAGCGAACGTGAATTTTTTACGGAATTTTAAAATTTATACCCAACAACGGTCGTTAGCGACAACCTAATTAAGGCTAAATTCAAGGCTCAAAAAAGCACTCTGGTACAAGGCTTTACACAACGAGACTATACTCCGGGAAAGGACAATCACTTCAACTAAACATCGGCCGAAAAACATTTTGGGACAAATGAAACGGCGAATTTTGAGAGCGCTTTGAAAACAGGCTTCTTGAGTGATATCAGCGACCCTTTGACCTTTCATGTCAACGGAAATCAACACACAGCAGCTCTTAAAATGTGACTTTCGTTTGCCAGAATACGAGTTTGCTTCTTTTTCTAGAATGTTTTCAAATAGAGGAAACTAGGATTTTGAATTTGGAGGCCTTTGTTCCCAATATTGACCGATGTTGGTTAATTTAGAGAAGTATGTTATGAAATTGACCTACTCTTATGGCAAGCCAAACATGACAAAAGTAGGTTGAATTTGAAATCACCTATCGAGTTTCAGTGATCGATATGTGAGATTTGGAAATTACAATATGAGAATTAGAAATCACCATATGAGAATTGGAAATCACTACACGAGAATGAAAAACTGTCATGCGAGATTATAAATTACCCATTGAGTATGAAAAACCATTAATCGAGAAAAAGATTGATGATTGAAATCGACATCACCTGTTGAGAATGAGAAATCATCATGCGAGAAATAGAAATCACCATTCGAGATTATCGATTAGTTTTCAGAGTTTTTCTGAGTCGGTGAGCAACAACTTGTCAGCGGAGAGCATTTCGGTGGCAACCTCAAAATAAAATGGCAGAGCAATTGAGTTCAGAAGACTTGACGGAGTTTTTTGATTCTCTGAGATGTATTATCGAAAGAACTGCTTCAGTTTATCATGCATCTGATCTTGTAGGATTACATTGTAGAAAGCTGTGAAAGGAGGCCTGAGGAACGCACAAAAACGCTTGTCGCCGTATCACTGTCACTGTCAGAATTCCTCGTTAGGAGAACTGTTTGACAGTTTGAGTTGTTAGAAGATTCTTTAGCTGTGTTATTATGGAAGACGTCAGACATTTTGAGTGCATTAAGCTTTCATCAAAAGGAAAGGACTCCATTGGCATTCTCTGCAAGTACAGGAGGAAGACCGCCATTTATAATATTACAAAGGAAATGTTCCAGCAACTTCGTGAGACTGGAATGAACTGGAGAAGTATAGCAACATCCGTTGGAATCTCTGACCAAACACTATACAGACGAAGGATCGAATTTGGACTGGAAAACAATTTCACAGAAAAAAAAAACAGATAAAGAATTAGACAAGCAGATACAGCAGACCCTTAACGTGACACCATATGGTGGTGAAACCTATGTAAGAGGCAGTCTCAAAGATAGGGGTATAAATATTCAAAGGTTAAGAATCAGAGAAAGCATGTAGAGGATAGATGGTATTGGTAGAGCTGTGAGGCGTTGGTATGCAATCTTAAGAAGAACCTACAATGTCACTGGTCCAGATCATTTGTGGCACATTGATTCAAACCATAAACTAATCTCATAGAAATTCCTCATCCACAGATGTATTGGTGGCTACAGAAGAGCCATAGTATATCTGCAATGTTGCACAGACAACAAAGTATTTTTAGGAAGGAGTACAAGAGTTTGGACTCCCTTCAAGGGATCATGGTGACCAGGGTATGGAGAAAGTGGATGTGGCAAGATATATGATCATTAACCGGGGATCAGACCGAGGTAGTCTTATTGCTGGTAGGAATGATCATGATCAGCGCATTGAAAGACTGTGGGCAGAAATTAATAGAGTCAGCTCAGCACTATACAAGGATTTGTTTGAACTTCTTGAGAGCAATGGAACTTTGGACTCACTGGATGAATTACACTTGCTGGCTCTGCAAAATGTGTATATTCCTAGGATCAAATTATGCCTCCCTAGGTGAATTCACAAGCCAGTGGAATTACCATGGTGTTAGAATAGTTAGGCCACCAAATACTCTTGGCAATGTGGTACACTGATTTACTCACTATTCCTGAGGAATCAATTGTCAAATTGGCAGACATATGGAATTGATTATGATGGTCCAGTGACTGATGTTCAAGCAGACAACAATGTTGGTGTGCCAGAATCACACATTCAGCTTACAGATCACCAACTGCAGGAGTTACACAGTAGAATGGACCCTCTTTCTGATGACGGCAGTACTGGAATTAGCCACTTTCTGAACACTGTGACCATCATTCAAGGTCTCAATGAGTAGTAATGAAAAAGATTTATCACCCACTAAAGTATTTTGACATTTCCTGTGATGGAGATGGAGTAGTGGACCACTGCTATTCCCCACATGGGCTGCATAAGGATAAGAACTAACTAACCGCAGAGATTGTTTTCATTAAAAACGAGACATCAGCAAGATCAACCAGTCAATATGATTGTCACTTCCTTTAAACTGTCACTGGTATGGTTGAACTCAAAAAAATATAAACTGCATTTATGACCATTGAATTTATAAGTGTTTTGAACAGTGATAGATTTGAGATGGAGGTAGGAGAGGATTGGAGATGGGGTAGTTTGTAGTGAAATTTGGATTTCAGGCAGTGATTTCTTGGAAGGCATACACCTAGTACAAGCAACATGCTACTTTTTACTGTAGGTTGTCTTTCATTCCAAAGGGCTCACAAACTGAAAATCATGTAATCTATGACAATATTTCTAATGACTACTCAGACTGCATTTTAAGTCAACTCAAGATTTATTGATGTTTAAATCCGGTCAAAAGGCATTCTAACTGTTAGTGAAATAAATATAGTGAAGATATAATAGACATAATTTTGTAACTTGATCCTATATCTGTAAACATGAACGTGTTTGAACAGAACAAAAATAAACACTCCAAAGTCTCTTACAATGTACTTGTACAGCATTTAAACACCTAACAGTAACAATTGCAAATATTAGCCTACAACAACTGAATGCTAAATGCATACTTGTACCTGAGAGAAGTATATTGTTATTCCCTTAACACATATCTCTTCTTTTGATTCAACATGGTGGTACAGGGTACAAGAACTTAAACCACAGGAATCAAACAATATTGAAAGACCAAGCTCCCTTTCACTTATCAGGGAACTGAATTCTTCAGCAAGTTCTGAATACGACTGGTATGTGGAAGGCAACTCGAGTATAGGACCACAAGTTCTAATTATTGGTCTACGTCCAGCCCCCCTCAAGCATAATGAATGTACATGTAGCTAAGAATGATTCACATGCAATAACATTACTCCCTGTCAAAAAATGAAAAGACCTGGGAGATAGCCTGTCCATCTAGGGACCTAATATACCTTTTAAGATGTTTCAGAGCCATTCTCTCTCGTTCCACCCCTGGATTTGCATCAAGATGCTAGATAATCTTCTTGGGGTTGGCTTCTTTTCAAGATATATTTGTTGCAAGCCCTGCAAGCTTTGAAAGGCAGGGAAATGGGGGAAAGCTCTCAACACTGAAAGTATTGGTACAAAACAATCAATAATGTACCTTGTGCGCTAGCTCATGAATAACCTGTGAAATGTTCCCTCCAGTTACTTTCGTAAAACACTTAAAATTACTCAGGAAATCCAGTAAGTCCTCATCATTAGGGTCAAAGTTATCACCAAGTGAAATTATAATCCATAGAGTAAAAATTATTCCAGTAACTGTTTGAAACGTTTTCCTCTCTAAACAAGACTGATGCTATGACAGCACATAACAAAACAATTGAAAAATAATTGAACCGTTAGACACTGTACACACTGCTTCCCATTGTATTTTCTGAAGTTCATGCTTTGTACATGGCACTTTCTCCTGTGTTCCATCAGTTAGTGAATGGTACACTAGTTGCCAAAAGCCAGTTAATACTTCCCTCACGACACACACTCTTGTACCCTCGACTGGATGACCATCATTCCCAATAACAGTTGCATTTAAGTTACCATTTATCATAGTAGGATCACTCTGATCACTGAAAAGTTCTATCATGACATCCCTTAATAGAGCTCGATGTAGGTATACATGTTTTTGAAAAAGCATCATTTAAGTCAGAGGAAAGGTCAAAAGGAACATCTGCAGCACAAGGAGAACAGGACATGTAAGAAAGGATTAGAAATGACAAGATTTATCTAAAGATCACCTATAACTTTGTAAGTATCAGGCTGAGATACTGGCATGCATTGAGCCCATGGCCGTGCTCAGTGCTACTCGCGCCTCTACTCTCCTTCCCTATCGTGGTATAACATTGACTGTTGGGCCAGCAAGTAATAACAAATCACACAAAAATGGAGCGTTTTGTACCGCCTTCGATCTTGACCTGTTCGTCCTGTTCCTTATGTTAGAAGTACCAATTGAATTCGTCTCATGTTTGTCAGGCGTCTGAAATGCGAGGGACTTGCTTGCGGCTTGACCCTTGGATTAAATTGCCCGCGTCCAAAAATACGGGATACCTGAGCATCCACATTCGAGTGATTTGGTTGAGACATTTGTTCTGATAGTCGCTCGATTTTCCTGAACAAGTTGACGCAGTTGCTCCTGAAGCCAGCGAACGAAAGCGAGGCTGTAAGCCGAGTTGGAGCCTGGACGCTCCTACGCTCTGAAAACTAATCGATAATCTCGAATGGTGATTTCTATTTCTCGCATGATGATTTCTCATTCTCAACAGGTGATGTCGATTTCAATCATCGATCTTTTTCTCGATTAATGGTTTTTCATTCTCAATGGGTAATTTATAATCTCGCATGACAGTTTTTCATTCTCGTATAGTGATTTCCAATTCTCATATGGTGATTTCTAATTCTCATATAGTGATTTCCAAATCTCACATATCGATTACTGAAACTCGATAGGTGATTTGAAACTCAACCTACTTTTGTCATGTTTGGCTTGCCATATGGGCTGTTCAAGAAATTGTTGCTCAGTTCTTATTTGGCCGCAAAAATTAACTTCTGACCATATCTTTAAAAGTTCTTGGAGAAATGTATTTTGAACCGGTATCGTTTTCAACGTATCACGTTTGTTTAGATTACCATTAAAAACTAGTTTTCCTCCGTATTTTCGCAGTTCAAAATCGAAACATTCTTCCCATTTCCCTTGGTTAGAGCCAACGAGATACTTTTTTTATCCAAGTAGTCTTAAGGGATTTGTTAAACGTAGCTATGTCAACCATCTTTAAACCTCCTTTTTGATACTCGCTTATAATAACACTTCGCTTAATTTTGTCACCCTTGTTATTCCAGAGGTAACTGTAGAAAAGATCGTTTATCTCCCTGATAATTTCGTGATTTGTCGCGAGTGGTGCTAAGATGTACGTAAGTTGCGATGCTACTAAGCTTTTAATAACCAGAATTTTTCCCATTAATGTTAATCTTCGATATCTCCAACAGCTTAGAACATTTCTGATTTTGTCCGCTTTTTCCCTATAATTCAAATTTAACGTGGTGTTGGGGTCAGTAGATATCCAAACGCCAAGGACTTTCACTTTGTTTTCTGCCCATTTAAAATTTTTTTCGAGGAAAAGTTTTTTCTTTTTCCCTGCCGTTGATCCGATCCACAGGGTGTCAGTCTTTGTATTATTGAGTTTGAGGTCAGACACACTGCCAAACCTTTCAATAGTGTCAAGATTGGCAGACAAAGCCTCCCTGGTGCCATTAAGAATGAAGGTAGTGTCGTCAGCGTATTGGCTTATTTCAATTTCTGTATTGTTAACACAGATTCCTTTGACATTCTTTATTAGACCTGATGGCTTTGGCTGGGATTTCCGCTGATAGTATAAGAGGACAGCCTTGCCTAACACCTCTTTGAAGTTCAATAAAATTGCTCGACCATCCGTTGTTCAAAACACAGCTTTCAATTTTTCTGTAAAAAGTTTTGACCCACCGAGTAAACGAGGGTCCGAAACCAAAGTATTGAACCGTGCGCTCGATAAAAGACCACTCAAGTGAGCCGAAGGCTTTTTCAAAGTCTACAAAAAGCAGCAAACCTGGAGTGTTGTTTTCCGAAGCATATTTTATAATACTATCGATTAGCCTTATGTTTTCACCGATAAATCTTCCTTTTAGAAAGCCGGTCTGGTCATTGTTTATAAGCTTTGGGATAACCGTTTTTATTCGGTTTGCTATCGCTTTTGTAGCTATTTTGTAATCGCAGTTGAGAAGAGTCAGTGGAGGCCAATTTTTGATGAAGTGCGGGTCGGCGTCTTTCTTCGGTATAAGTTTAATAATTCCGCATCTTTGCGTGATTGAAAGTGTTCCCGTGTTGTGTGAATAGTTGAGTGCACTGCTCAAACTAGAAGCCAAATCTGTCCAGAAAGTTTTGTAAAATTCAGCAGGGAGGCCATCAGTTCCGGGGGTTTTGTCGGAATCCATGCTATTTAAAGCCTCTAGACACTCTTTTTCTGTTAACTGCCCTTCGCCGCTCGTTGATTCATCGTGGTTCAGTACAGTGTTGTTTCTAGCTGAAAAAATTCACTAACTGGTGGTATTGTAGTTCCTTGGGAAGTGTAAAGCTCCGTATAGAAAGCCTCGCGGTACTCCGCAAGGATATCACTGTTTGAGGTGACGGTCTCGTGTTCGTTAATTTTCAGCTGAGTTATCGTGCTAAGTTTACAATGCTTTTTCTCAGGGTCAAGAAAATTTTTGGTATTCTTTTCACCTTCATTGTACCATTTAGCTTTACACCTTAAGATTGCACCTTGGGTGCGCCATCGAATTATCTGCTCTAATTCGCCTTTACATGATTCAAGTTGTTCTGCTAAGCTCAATCTCTGTATTGCACTGGTGGAAGAGCTCTCCAGCTCTCTCTCTCTAGAAAAGCTATTCTCTTTTCTAAATCCTGTTCCTTGAGTGTGGTTTTACACTTTTTGGCGGCTGCAAAGCTAAGAGATTTCTCGCGAACTTTAAGTTTGATCATATCCCAGAGTAGAGCAGGGTTTATCGATTCGTCGTTTTTGTATTCTTCCTGTGTTTGTGCGATCGTTTGCTTTATCAGGTCGATGTATTCAGTATCGGATAGAAGTGATGTATTAAGTTTCCAAAATCCAGGTCCCCGTGGATTGGAATGTAAGGTAATATTTAATGTAATCATGGAATGGTCGGTTTTAAAGCCCGGTAGGATATCAGCGGTGTTGATATTGCCTAAGAACTCTGGCTTACTAAGAAAAAGTCTAGCCTACAGGGAATCTCCGGCCGCGGGCCGCGATTGGCGCCAAGTGTACCTCCTGGCATCTGGGTTTAGAACTCTCCAAGCATCGACAATGTTAAGATTTTCGCATATTTCTTAAATGGTTTTCTGTGCATTGCGATGTGTTTTGGCAAGGCCGCCTTTCTTGTCTTTCTCTACATCTAAGACGAGATTAAAATCGCCTCCAATTATTATATCATTTCCTTGAAAGTCGTGCAGGTGGTCAAAAAGACATTTAAAGAAAGCTGGATCGTCTTCGTTTGGGGCATAAATGTTTGCCAAAGTTAGGTTTTTTCCATTTGCTTTTAAATCACATAGTATATACCGGCCCGAAGCGTCCATATAGGTGTTCATAATTTGAAGATCGAAGTTGTTATTGAAAAGAATGCTTACGCCTGCTTTGCTGCTAGAAAAAGAGGTGAGGAGAGTTTTGTAGCCAAATTCAGAGGCCCAAAGGTGTGACGTTTCCTCCGAACAATGTACTTCTTGCAGCAGATAAATAGAGAATTTTTTAGATTTCAGCCAATGAAAAGTTTCTCTTCTTTTAGCACTATTCCCTAGGCCCCGTAGATTGAGAGAAGCTGTCGTGATTCTATTATCTTTTTTGCATAATAAACGAAAAAATAGGAGATAATAATATTCCACTGCAAGGCGTGACTGTCAGGTAGCAATAGTATTGTGACTGCCTGGCTGTAGTTTGCATAAAGATCTAAATAACGAATTGTAGGGTACTTAGAAGGTAAATAGTACGCACTAAAAATATAAATATTCCTACAAAAATCTTGAGCTTAAGAATAGGAATTCGTAACAATGGAGTCGAATTGGCAGAAACGAAAAAATGAAGAAATAAGCGAAGATTGGAGTAAAAACATGTAAGGGCTCGCTAGGTTAAGCTTAGTAAATTAATAAGCCAAAAAATTAGGTGAAAGAGAAAAAAAAATAATAATAAGCAAGAAAAGAAAAACAAAAAAAAGTGTTCAAAAATCCTTAATCGGTTTGAGTCTTTAGTGGCTAGGAAACACGAAGTAGGGTTTGTATAATTGCGTGGCATCATTAACCGCCCACATCAAGGAGAAATAGAGATAATTAAGACACAACACAGTTACTCATCTCCTTCAAGTGCTTTTCCAACAGGACAGAAATCTCCGTTGATATAGAGCTTATCAGGCTGACTTCTGCTGAAGGAAGCTCTCATGCCGTTTCGTCGTGCTTTCTTCAAAACTGCCATCTGATCCTTCCTACGTTTGATAATCTCCCGTGGAAGATCGCGGAACATCTGAAAGTTTGTCCCTTCAAGGCGCCATCCTAGCGCAAAGATTTCTTCAACATCTTTGTAGCGAAGAAACCTGGCAATTATAGGGCGAGGATCTGTGTCGTTTCTTCGATTTAGGCGGTGTACACGTTGGATCTCGACACTGCGAGCGTTGCGAAAACCTAGTTCTCGTTCCATAAAAGTTCTTAGGGTTTCTTCAGTGTCTTCGTCGCTACTTTCAGAAATATTGAAGAATTTGATATTTTCTCTTCTGGAGTATGACTCAAGGTAGAGATTCTTTGAGATGAGGTCATCAATTTTGTGGTTGAACTTTTGGTTCTGCTCGTCAAGTATCTTCTTTACATTTTCCTTGTATTCTTTGAGGTTGTCGCCGTTGAAACTGCGTGATTTCTTAAGATCTTCAATGTCCTTTCTGGCTCCCGCTTCGAAATCTTCAAGCTTCGCGGTGCGAACTTTAAGGTTCGCGAGGGTTTTTTTCAATGTTTTTTATGGATATTTCGATGACGTCCAGTTTGTTCAGCCTGTCGAGAATAGTATTAAGTTGTTTCCCAATAGCTCCTATCTTGTCGAGAGCCTCCATGACTTCGTCTTTGTGATCACAAGCACTGTTGTCGTTCGAAGTCACTTCAGAAGACACAGACTTTTCTCTTTCAAAGCTTGCAGAAGATCTATTTCTACGTTTTCGTATGAAACTAGAAGCAAATTCGGCCATGTGCTGCTTACTAAGATCGTTGAAAAGCGGACGGTCAGTAGCGTGCTCTTTACTCCACCATCACTCGACCCAATCCCCCACAACCTATCTTGCACAACCTATCTTGCAGAGCGCTTCACAAGCTCTCTACTTGGGATAAAATCGTTACAAAAATATATATTTTTTGAACACAAAAAGTAACGGGTGTCCCTAATACAAGGATAGGTTTTTTTAATATTGCTGTCTAAAGCTAGCAAAGTACCTTACATACTATAGCCCTGTAGCGTGAAATAAGACACGGTGATCCGCTCTTTTTATTTTATTTTTTCAATATGTACTACGTGTAGTTAATAAGTTTCAACAAATTCTCATTGCAACTTCTTTTTCGATGAAATTACCTTAAATGTGTTGTTCGTTTTGGAAATGTTTGTCCCTTATACACATAAAATCTATATACATAAAATTGCTTTACCTTTTTTAATATTATTTATCGTGATCAAAGTTTCTGGTGACGGATTCATTTTTCTCTTCTTAATATCAAGAACCTTACCATTTTTACGTGTGAGCGGTTCTCTGAAAGACAGCTCACATCTCCCTTCCTTCCGCCCGGAAAAGCTTTCAAGTGAACCAACAATACAGTACCTGAAACCTCAACGATCTAAAAGCAATGGTATTGGGGGATTCAAGCGTGAGTCTGGGCCTCGTGATGAACGGACGTGTTCGATGAGCTCCGCTATCCGTTCTTCTCGGACATGTGAAATCAAAGATTTTTGGTAGCCATTTCGGAAGTTTCACTCTTAAAACTCAATGTCAGAAACGAATACAAAGAAAAGAACTGAACGTGGCTCTTTTGACGAGGGAATTTCACCGGAACACAAGCTTACACGTGTAATGGCGTCTCCGTCGGCAGAAGTCGAATCGCCATCCACGTTGGAAATGGACGAGCCAAGCTGAGGAGATATTCACCAAATACTTATTGAAGTCCAAGGCACAATCGAACAGCTGCTGAAAACAAGTTTCCAGCTAAGCAACGACGTCGCTGAGCTTAAGAACAGCGTGAAAAAGAACAGGCAAGAGGTGACAAATCTCAAACAAGAACTGGTGAAACAGAATAAATACATAGCGTCGCTGGAGAAACAACTAACCAAAACAAGCAAATATGTCAAAGAACACGCAGACGAGCTACAAGATATTCAAGTAAACCTCGATAATTTGGAACAATACTCTAGAAAAAACTCCTTAGAGTTCCATGGTATTCCCGACGAAGACAATATGCCAACAGACCAAGTCGTATGTAAAATTGCCCAAGCCATCGGTGTAGAAATACAGGAGGACGACATAGAAATTTCGCACCGAATTGGACGTAAGAGAGGAGACAAACCGCTCCTGGCGAAATTCGTAAGTCATAAGGTCAAATCTAAGATATATAAAGCCCGCACTAATCTAAAAGCTGTATCTGTTCAAAGTCTCTTCCCTGATTCCTCTGTCTCCTCGGTGCGAGGAACTACGGCTCGCCCAAAGGGAATTTATATCAACGAGAATTTAACTCCGTATCGCAAAGAGATGATGGGTCTTGCGGTAGAAAAAAGGCACGACGGAAAGATCAACAAAGTGTGGACACTTGATGGTAAAATCTTTATCAAAACCACTCCGACGGGAAACCCTCGTCAAATGTTTTCTGTAGAAGATGTCAAAGAACTTTAAAAAGTCAATCGCTTGAACTTAAGGGAAGAACGGCCGGCCCCTCAAGAAACACCAGAACAGTGTACCAGACTGACTAGCGTATGTACAATTATATGTTGTTTCGTTTTTTCTGTGACATTATAATGTTTACGCGTAAGTTATCGTCATACTTTTGTATTACTCTGTTTTGTACGAGTCGAACACGAAGAAAATATTCTATCTTTAAAACAATCAATATCCAAAATCACCACAGAATTTAAATTATTTTCTCTAAATGTTAGAGGTTTAAGAAATCTGCGTAAGAGGCGAAGCATTTTTTCCTACTTAAAAGATCAAAACTGTGCTATTTATTTACTCCAAGAAACTTTCTCTCAGCCGCAAGATGAACTAATTTGGAAAACAGAATGGCGTGGCAAAATATTTTTCTCTCATGGCTCCAATCATCAAAAAGGTGTTGCCATCTTCATTAATCCATTGTTTGAAATTACCTTTGAAAACTCCTGGGAGGGCGAAGACGGCAGAATCGTGTTAATTAACGCCTATTTTAAGACTTTCAAATTTTCATTATGTAACATTTACGCACCAAACAACGCTGCTCTTCAGAAAGTATTTATTGAAAACTTGACCGAAATATTAATCTCGAAAGCTGATATTGGTAATCTAATTATAGGGGGTGACTGGAATGTCACTCTCGAGGCTGTTGATAAGAAGGTGGCATTCAGTGGAAACCAAGTGTTTATAGAGATCTGGTTGCGGAGTTTATGGATGAACTAAACCTTGTTGATATTCTAAGAATTAAGAACCCCGGCAAAAGGTGTTTTACTTACGAATCTAGCGCGCTTAAAATGAAATCAAGAATCGATTTCTTTCTCATTCCCAAATCTCTCATTGCTAGTACTAAAGCCGCTGATATTAAAACTGCAATTGCACCCGATCACAAGGCCATTAGACTTTTCTTGCAACTCGAAAGCAAGAAAAAGGGCCCCGGTCTATGGAAATTCAATAATTCTTTACTGAACGATGATACCTTTGTTGATTTGATTACAACCAATTATTCGATAATATGCAGGTTTTACTGTAGAATTCTACCAATTTTTCTTCGAATTACTGGGCCAAGAACTTCTCGATAGTATTAATGCCTCATATGACGATAATGAATTAAGTATCTCTCAACGCAGAGGGGTGATTACACTTATCCCCAAAGAGGATGCAAATTTAAAAGACTTGTCAAATTGGCGACCCATCACGCTTCTTAATGTTGATTATAAAATCGCCTCCAAAGCCATTGCTACTAGAATAGAAAAGGTAGTCCCACTACTTATTAACTCCAATCAGACAGGTTTGTCAAAGGGCGTTACGTAGGAGAAAATATTCGTCTAATAAATGACATTTTAGAACAGCTAGACCAAAGCTCAAGACATCCCCGGAATTTTACTGTTGTTAGACTTCAGAAAAGCTTTTGATAAGGTGGAATGGGGCTTTATCCAAAACACTCTAGACCTATTTAATTTTGGAAGCAATATTAAACAATGGGTGAAGACATTTTATAACAACACTGAGAGCTCTGTTCTCCACAACGGATATACAACAAATTATTTCAAATTATCGAGATCTGTTAGACAGGGTTGCCCCCTTTCTCCCTACCTGTTTATATTGGGAGCGGAGATCCTTGCAGCAAGGGTAAGACTGGAGAGCAACATTGAAGGCATTACAATTCTTAATACAGAGCACAAGATAAGCCAGTTTGCCGATGATACGTCTTTTTTTTCTAAAGAATATTGATTCAATTACCAACGCAATTGAAATACTTCGGCTGTTTGGAAACATATCTGGACTTAAACTCAATTTAGCAAAAACCAAAGCAATTTGGCTTGGATCATGGAGGCATAAGGAAAACAAACCCTTAGGACTAAATTGGACGAATGAACCTGTGCGAGCCCTTGGAATTTTTATTTCTTACAATGAGCAAGAAAACGATAAGAAAAATGTGGCTAAAAAAATTGACAATCTGAACATCAAACTAGATTTATGGAGAGGGCGCAAACTCTCCCTCTTCGGTAAGTGCCTTATTGTCAAAACCCTGGGAATTTCACAAATTGTTTATTCAGCATCCATGCTTGACATCAGCCCTAATGACACTTCCGGGATTAAGAAGTCCATTTTTAGTTTTATTTGGAACAAGAAACTAGATAAGATCAAAAGAAATATTATGTGCCAAGACTATATAAATGGGGGACTGCGGGCCCCTGATCCAGATATTCTATTTAAATATTTGCGGTTAGCCTGGATCTCAAGGCTACTGATACCTGACGAAACTACAACAGAACCCTGGAAATCTATTCCATCTCATTTTTTTAAGAAGTATGGTGGACTAAATTTCCTTCTTCGATGTAATTACGATTACAAATTTTTAGAGAAATCTGGAATTCCAGTTTTTTATAGGCAAATATTAGCAAATTTTCTGGAAATTAGGAATTTATATCAATACGACAATGGTCAAGATTTGATTCTCTTTAACAATAAATATATCCTGATTGATGGCAATAGTTTCTTCTTACAAAAATGGAAAGAAAAAGGCGTCATCTCAATTCAGGACATCTTGAACAATGATGGAAAGCCCTTAACATTTAAATCATTTCAGGACAAATTTAAGATCAAATGTAATTTCTTAAGCTACCTACAGGTTATTTCGGCAATTCCCAAGCATCTACTACATAAGGCAAATCCTTAGGCAGGCGAGAAAGCCCTACAGCTGATAAAACAACCTTTCCTCTGACTCCGTCATTAAATATTGATCTTTACGAAATGAAGTGCAAGGACTATTATTGGCTCTACATCAACGGTTCTACCTGTACTGCCACAGGACCCAAAAAATGGGAAAAAGAACTAAAATCAGGGAATATTGATTGGAAGGCAAAATTGAATAACATTGGAAAAATATGTCATGAAAACAGATTACGAGAATTCAATTTTAAGTTACTCCATAGACTAACTGTTACTAAGAAGGAGCTGTGCACCTATGGTGTAAATGATGAAAACAGATGCCCATACTGTGAAGAGCCAGACTCTATTCTCCATACTTTCGTTGAATGCCACTACACTCAAACTTTTTATGTTAAAGTTGTTGATTGGTTCAATGCAAAATTCAACTGCGCTTTTTCTCCAACGTCTCATGAAAAATTATTCGGAACAGACCTAAATACTTCAAGGAATGATGAGCTTAAATTTAATTATTGTCTACTATTTGCAAAGTACTACCTATACTACCAGAAAATGTACTATAAAGCTTGCAATAATACTGAATTTGTGTTAAAATTGGAACAAAAACTATTTATTGAGAGTCATCTTAAAAGAAAACTTCTTGTGTGAAAATGCTTTTGCCCTTTAACACGTCTTGTAAGTACTTTCGTACTATATTTTATATTTTATGGTTTTGTGTTCGACTACACAATTTTTTTTTTGTATTAGCCTAGTTTTACCTTTGCTTAATCCTTTTTTTTTTCTTTGTGTGTATTTTTTCCCGATATATTATCTTGTGTGATTTCCTTTTCAAATGTAAAAAATGTATTGCAAAGTGCGGTAATGTAGTTAATATACCAAAAAGTTTCTGTTAATAGCTAAAGAAATGTCAGTGTAAAAAATGTATGTAATGTCATGGCAATAAAATTTGTTATTTAAAAAAAAAAAAGCGTGGGGTAGATGCCACTAATATGCCCTCTTGTGCGGACCAGCAGGTTGTTACGTGGAATGGGTTTTGACCTATATCGCAAGAGACACATCGCGTCCACAAAACGATATTTCCCAAGACAGACAATACCAGCAAGGTATACGTAAGTCCACAGGCGTTCATAAACAGTAATCTCTTTCTAATATTTTTTCGTTTTACCTGCTTCAGCAGGAAAATTATTGACGGAATGTAGATAAACAGTTTGATTGTTTAATAGTTTCGCAAAGGTAAAAAGAAATCCCCTTCAAACAAGAAACATGCTAAAGAATGTTTTCATCTGAGTGCCATCGAATTACATCTGCCATATGAATGTGTAATTTTCCTTTGCGTTTTCTTTTCAAAAGGTGGAAATGATGGCCATTTTGAAGGCCCTCGTACTTGTGGTTTTGTGTGCCGAGACGTGGGTTCCTGCTAGTACAAATGAAGTCATCTTTCAAGGAACCAAATGCTAAACTCTATAAGATCTCTTCCATTTTTTTCTCTGGGCATTGAGTTGCACCCACGAACAGAATATAATATTCCTGGGCAACCACATACAGACTATAAATAGTCTCTTTCTTTTCCTTTTTTTAGTGTGTGAAAATAGCGCGGAACGCAATGTTTAGAGCGTATCCTCGCTTTTGCCTTAGACTAGCATAATTTATACATTTCCGCTCGCGTGTAAGATTCGAGGAACAAAGGACAACTCCTTAAAGTCTAAAAAACATATTCAATATTATATATAGTTGCATTCAATGGTCGTTTGTTCTCTAATTCTAAGAATAGTAAAAAGCATTTTTTTATTACTGGTTCCTTACAAAAGGATGGGACACTGAATTTTTACTTCTTCCCTTTCATCTTGAATAGGGAACGACGACATAAAATTCAAGGAGTTCCTAAACAGAGCGTATCGCCAGCTACAACCCAATGTTCAATCAACGCTTAAAGTTCAGAAGATGGTGTATACAGAAATTGCCAAGATCATAATAAAAGTGGCCACGTACGATTCGTGCTACAATTTTCAAGTCAAGTTCAAGGGTTCCACTAACGAGGGTTTGAAAGTCGATAAGCGGGATGAGTTTGATTTTCAGTTGGTGAACGAAGCTTGGTCTGGCAAAATCTCTCTCCAAGTTGATGCAAACACGCCGGCAGGATCTGCTTACGCGGTGCCAATTATGAAAACCTGCCTGGATAAATTTAAAATCGCGGGAACCAACCACCTCGATGGTCGCAAGGTCAGAGGTCATTTATGGGAACTGGTGGAGAAAGCAATTGTTGATTTGAAGCTCAACGGACTGAAGATTAAGAAGCGGTCATGGGAACAAGGGCCTGCAGTCACCTTTGAAATAATGTGGTCAGAGTTTCCTTGCATCAGCATTGATTTGCAGTTGGCTTAGACATTCCAAACTGGCCTCCGCCGTCCATCGCCCGACCACGCCCTGTAGGCACCGACGCAAAAGTGCAACTCGTACCTAAAGTCAAACACGATTCATCGGCGAACCCCGCCTTTTGGCAGATTTCTAGTGCTCAAGTTGAAGCGCAAATCTTCAATAACATCGATAAGGACGGTGGTTGTCGAAAGAAGGTTTTAAAACTGGCTAAGTACTTCAAGCTAAAATCTGGCACAGGATGGCATCCAGTAACTTCATACAATTTAAAGACCATTCTTTTCCATATGAATGACGAGAAGAGACAGCGAGAATACTGGGCGGAAGGCATGCTGGTTGCCCGTTTCAAGGAGTTAATCGACAGGCTTTTGAAACACCTGCGAAGCGGCTCTCTTACAAACTTCTTCATTCCCAAGGAAAACCTGTTTGCAGGCAAGGCCTCAGAAATCAAAGGAGCTATAGCGGGAGTGAACGACTTTTTGAAGATGCTGCGTGCAAACCCAGAGACACTACTAATGTAAGGCTAAAGGCCAACTTTAAAATCTCAGTTTGAATAAAATAAATAAATCATTGTACCTAACTGCTGAAGTATAACCGCGGGAATTATTCAATAAAGCATGTAGACAAAACCTAGACAACTGTTGTTTCTGCGATCATAATGAGCGCGTCTTTCAATTTGCTGCGCGACACCGGGTTCGAGTTCCTCTGACAATGGGTCAACTTTCGAAAATTGTCACCTGCCTTGTTAACATCCGTCCTGACTTTCAGTGTCAATCTTGAAGGAGAATCTGTTAGAGGTTCTGTCAACCGTGGACTGGGCGTTTTTATTTAGTTATTTTACCATTTTTTGGGCGGACAAGCACTGAATGAATTCGTTTGTGCGCCACCCTCCTACCCTCTGGATGGGCAAAACGCAGTAGGATTGACTCCTACTGTTTTGGTTGCTTTCATTTTCTCGCCCCAACTCTCTTTTGTTCTCCTGATCCAAGATGGTGGCTGAAATCCCGAAGGATGGCAAAAATTCCCCCAGAATACGTCTGAACTGCAGACTAAGGCTTCATCCGTCCACACTAATGAATTTTCTCTGTTTTATCTGGTCGAAAACGTACAAAATAGTTTTGTTTCTTTTCCAGTTTTAAATAGCGTGGTTTTCCTATCGTTCACACAAAACAATTGACAACGCATAGGTATTGATATCTTTTGGCCTTTGTCCGCATTAGCAGTAGTCATCCGTCGGTCTCGGATGATTTTGCGTCGTTGGTTTTGTCTTTTGGTGAGAGCGTCGTCCACGTTAGACTCACCAAAAACGGGGTCAGTGCTTTCAGAATGCAACGATTTTACCTATCAACACTAATAAAAATGCTTCCACTCTAAAAGTGCCTTCTAATACACTGGGTAACAGATATTTCTCGCTCACGCTTTTGGGAAGCAGTGGTTGGCGCGCTTTTGTAGGAAAAGACGAGACAGCACAGGAAAACACGGATAGGAAAACACGGATAGGAAAACATAGGAAAACACGCATTTATAGGAAAACACATGCGTGGTCACGCGCTCAAGAAACTCCTCTTGTAGTCAGAGTTGTCTTCTACAGGCGAAAACACATTAGAAGGTGGTGCAACTTCGAACAAAAAGAGCATTACTGTCGACGACTCAGTTGTTCAAAACCAAGTCTACTTTGGCTGTCTATCAATACACGTATGATATTAGGTTTTCTCCAGAAATTTCACGCCATTCCTCTGATGGACAATAACTTTTCCTTGAATCTGAATCGTATGCCAAAGCAAACTAAGATTCAAACAATGAGCCTCATTCAATGAAAATCATTTCATTTTAATAAGGCATGGTTTAATCACACTAAAGGTAATCAAAGACATACGCACTGATAAGATTGCTGCGTGTTTTTCTCAGGAGTTTTAATTCTATTTGTTTACAAATACATCACGTTTCAGAAATTTCTTTTCCTACAATAAGAATCTTGAGGACTGTACAATAACTGCATATTGACCGAAAAGCTGATGGAAATCTTTTTCCTGAGTAGAAAGAAAACGAAAAAAAATAGTTTCTTTGCTACAAGTCAAGCGTTCTGCTCTTTCTTCGTATAAAGAGACAATAACTGGAAAAAAGCAAACAAACCAACAAAGAACATACATGTCAAGTCCCTCGTGTACCGGTACACCAGGTGCGCGTTTCTTGAAGGGTCCGAAAACATTTCGGCCCCGAAATGCCATTTGTAAAAAGTTGAACACTCGCTCTAGAAAGCTGTTATTCTGGCATGTCTTTCAGATAAGAAATGTTTTACTTATAGACATTAACGTTTTAGGCATAGAAACTTCTTTGTTAGCAAGATACTGTGTGAATTATGGTGCCTGAAATCGGCCCGAAAAGTTTTGTAGCTTTCGGTAACGCACATCATGACAGAGCCGAGGTTTTCATGGCTCTTGAGCTACTGATTTTTTCCGTAGTCATGATGTGTGTACGAACCTAATAGGAATCAACGATAAATTCACAAATAACAGCGCCCTGAAGGACGTTTCTACAGTAATTACCGAAGGAAGGACAACTAAATCTCCACGCCTCCCGGAAAAAAGCCATTATTCAAACCAACAGAAGAACAGTTTGCCGAGCACCTTAACCTTACCTAACTTAGTAAGAAAAAACGATGGTTACATTTAGTTAAGGTCGATCATGAAATACGAAAGATGAAAAGTTCGATTCCCATCAGGAAAGCAGTGAGTGTTTTCCTTGTCACCACGCTCAGGGTATGCTAAACGATGCTTCTTTTTTACTCGTACCAGCGACATACCATGTTTTGTCTTAAGACTCCAAACGGTGGGTTTTGTCCTTAAGGTGTTTCGATACAGTTTTTTTGGGACCATACCTCACTTTTAAAATCGGCTCTTAGACAGTCTTTATCTTGTCGGATCAACGTGAAATTTGCAGTACTTTTTGTTTTTGGATTGAACTTTAGCGTGATTTACATTTTGTGAAAATCGATATTTCCATGACAACGATCAACAAAAATCCTCGAAAACACTAAAAATGAAATTTTCCTCGATCCAGATTCCAGTTTGACAAGTAAATACCAACATCTTAAACTGTGGTGTGCGGCAAACAAAATATACAAGAACAAAAAATTTCTGTATGTTTGTTTTGAAATAAATCGCAAAAACATTTTCAACCTTAGTTTTTGCATAGTAATAGTAAATGCACCGAAAAATAATCAATGCTTTGATGAAATGGCTAGAAAATACTCTCAAAATGTGTCTTTTACTTACTATTTTACCCCTAGAAAGTTTTGTTGAAACTGGTGTTCGCGATCTCGAGAACGAATTGTTTTTCTAAGATCATTCGCGTAATAATTTTGTGGTAATTTTTGAATTTGAGCGCTTTTGCAAAAATCTTAAGAACGGCTCGATGGATTTTTTTTAAAACATTGAACACGCGTGCTTGACGATGTGACCAATTCTATTATCGAGTCTTATTAACATTGATTCGCTGGAACACTTTTAGATTTAACGTTAAGGAGGACGTATGAACCGACGGAAAAGCTTGCGTTACAAATTCACAGTTGGCAAGTAAATGCTAATATATTCGAAGTAGTGCTTAATTCATTGCTTCGTGATTTTTGTCTGGCTTCTTTGTTCTTTGTTGCACTGTAGATTACAACGAAAAGTAAAAATCACGGAGGAATGCTTTGCGCATTACTTTGAATATATTGGCATTTATTTGCCAAATGTGAATTTGTAACGCAAGCTTTTCCGTCGGTTCATACGTCCTCTTTAACGTTAAATCTAAAAGTGTTCCAGTGAATCAATGTGAATAAGACTCGATACTAGAATTGGTCACATCGTCAAGTACGCGTGTTTAATGTTTTAAAAAAATCCATCCAGCCGTTCTTAAGATTTTCGCAAAAGCGCTCAAATTCAAAAATTACCACAAAATTATTACGCGAATGATCTTAGAAAAACAATTCGTTCTCGAGATCGCGAACACTAGTTTCAACAAAACTTTCTAGGCGTAAAATAGTAAGTAAAAGACACATTTTGAGAGTATTTTCTAACCATTTCATCAAAGCATTGATTATTTTTCGGTGCATTTACTATTACTATACAAAAACTAACTAAAGGTTGAAAATGTTTTTGCGATTTACTTCAAAACAAACATACAGAATTTTTTTGTTCTTGTATATTTTGTTTGCCATACACCACAGTTTAAAGGGAACCAGTGATGTTATAACATATTTACCTCAAACTGCTCTAAATCTCCCCCAGAATCCAGTGAAATATGTAAAATCTTGTAGATCGCAAACATTTTCCAGAAGATACACTTCAAATTTCGCGCTTTTACCCCTGCGAGTTCGCCTATGGCCGCCATCTTGGAAAACGCAATGACCTATGGGATTGATGACGTTTCACGGCTCCCTCAGCTTGTTCGATGTTGTTGTTGTTGTTGTTGTGATAAATTATGGCACAAATTCAGCCTTTTATACTGGAACCAGAGAATTTTTCCGAGGAAGAGCTTCTCGAGGATGAAGTAGATGAGTTAGACTTGCCGGTGAATGTTAATGCCGGTCGCTTGCGTAATTCTTCGTGGTGCAAGTGTGGGGAATGTAGCGAAATGCCGACTGAAATGGAATGTGTTTGCTGCCGGGAAATGAAAAATATTGAAAAGATGATCGAAGGTAAGTTTTACACGACTGAGGGGATATTTGTTGGAGATATCTGTGATATTCTTTAAGCCCAGCTGTCAGGGGTTTTTGTTTGGAACAATTATATTGTCATGTTTTGACTCAATGAATAGTGAACCTCACAGCAGGCTCATATTCTTTAGTTTTTTACTGTTCTCATTTGTTATTCTCGTCGCAGGGTAAGAAAGAAGTTATCACTACATGACAGAATATATTGGTCAAACAAATCGACATAAATAATGAACAAAACTACCCAGTTAACTTAATACTCTCAATACGTAAGCTTAATTTTGACTTATACTTATCAACAGATCGCTAACAATGTCCCTAAGATCAGCTAAGCTTAATGTTTCAGTCGTTGCCCTGTATTATGCACTTGTTCCTACTGAGGTAAATTTATCTTTTTAGAAGGTTGTGACAAAACAAAATTGTTTTGCCTCCTGCATTTTTGTGTGACCCATTTTTCTCCGTTTTTGCTTGACACACTTTCTGAACTTTTTCTTTTAGGTCATGATTGTGTTACTAATCACACTAGTTTTAGTTCAGTTTGTCTGAACAAAGAGGTCATTTGGACGGCATTAGTGAGCCTTCATGACCGCGAAAGTGCTGAATTACCTAAACGCAACAGCGTCACAAACAGGTTTAAAATTTGTATTTCTTTTTGAGAAGTTGCTTTTGAATTTACAAATAAATTACTATTTAATAAACAATGTTTTTCCTTTTCTGCTTGGATGTTCAAGTCAAAATTTCATTGTCACAGAGTGGAGATAAGGAAAAGCTTTCCCTTTTGTTCAGGTCTTATCGGTATGCTGTATACCGCCAATTCACTTGGTGGGTTCATGGTTGGCTTGGGAAGGAAGTGCGACGTGTTATCCCCGCATGTGCCATAAAAAGAATTCGTGATGCCTTCCCAGAACCTGATGGCATGTATGTTGGATTCAAAGCAGGGGATGTTGAGGAGGAGGAGGAGCTTAGTGAACTAGAACAAGCGTGGAGAGATTTTCTCCATTTGTAGACTGAAATTTCTTCTCTATTTTATTGTAGCAGTTATCAACAACATATGCCCCACTGTCTTCAGCAGAGGATAGTAAAGTTGAGTAAAGCCATTGAAATTATCCTGAATTTTGACACAATTTCGTTGAAATGGAACCAAAAATTGAGAATTTAACTCACAAAATTAAGGTAG
This sequence comes from Siderastrea siderea, assembly GCA_964030785.1. NCBI lineage: Eukaryota > Metazoa > Cnidaria > Anthozoa > Scleractinia > Rhizangiidae > Siderastrea > Siderastrea siderea. The sequence continues at coordinate 72,363,947 of OZ034966.1, read as the reverse complement.
AACAATATCAGAATAATCATTTCCACGCCAGTTCAAACTAAAAGAAAACCTGTCTTGTACAGAATGTCACATTTTTAATCCTTAAGGCCTCAACAGTGATCTGCATCAAATTTCTCCTCGTCATATCAGTGCATTTACAACAGGTTCAGGTCATGAGAATTAAGTACTCAACAAAATATATGGACACCATACAGGAGAATTTGTTTAATGACTCTGGGGATTATGTTTGAATTTCACTTGCACTGTACAAGATAATTTCAAACTCAGTGATGCATGCAAGTGACATGTAGTGAAATGTAAAAGACATGTTTTCTTTTAGCTTACACTGGTTTGGGAATCAATTTTGATAAAATTAAACCTCTCAGCGTGCGAAATTGTCAAAAATATTATTGTTTGGCGCTGCTGCCTTGATACCCGGTCAGAATTCATAGTAATTAAAACAGAAACTTTTCTCTGATTGACATCCATCAAAACTCAACTTTATCTGTCTGTTTTGAAGGCAGTGGGTCACTTATTGTGGGTAACTGCTGTGATAACCTTTGGGTAGGTTGACACCAGTTTTTTATTTTTTTTAATTTTTTTATAATTAGTAGGATGCAAATAGGAAAAAGATGTTCTACATGTATCTAACATCTTTCAAGACTGTGTCGTCACAGAAATTATACAGAGTCCTTGATTAAATGAAATGGTTAACAACATTCCTAACAGTCCAAAGTAATAATTGATTTTTCACATGATCTTGGTATCAAACTTGGCAATAAAGGATTATATTTTATAGATACTAAGAATTTTCCTAAAACTGCATGGAATATTCATTCTGTTTGATGTCCTACCAAATGGTTAAATTGTGCAGTATTAAACTGATAAACATAAATGTTGTCACTGAAAGTTTCAATACATCACATGCATTTTCCTCTATCAATGGTATTGATGTCAACCCACCCTAATTTATAACTTGATCAGATATGAAAAACAGCTTGACCAGATGCCTCAGAAACGTGACATTTCAAGGCGCTTTTTGATGATTTCTTGTCCAGCAGGTCGTTCTTCTGGAGCAAGAACATGAATTCTGTCTACTTTGTCTTCTCTCTGAAGATTCCCTTGGCCAGTGGAATTTGCTAGGGTTACACTTTCTTCTAACATGTCAGTTAAATAATCATATGTCTTTTTCTCAGGAACAGGATCTGCACCGAACCGCTTGGAAACCTTGTCCCATGAGATTTTAAAGCGTGGTTCCCCCTTTGCTTCACCATCCTGAATAGTTGCCTATTTGGAAATTGAAAATGATATTAATTAAATACCAGTACCAACAAGTTATATTTATGGCATGTTAGCAGCTAACATGTTCAGATGGTAGTGATGAGTGTTTCTGGCTTACAAAACCTTTCTAGAGTATAATATGTACTCACACCTCACATTCTCAGGTAGTGTTGTTGATAAGATTTTTTGCTACTTTTTATTCCAGAATATTCCATTTTATTTAAAATTTGACTGCCTGACCATTAAAACAGCACATTTAATTGTGTAACTGGTAAATGATAAGTATTGTGTTCAGTGTTAACTACATTTTGTACTGCCGTAAAAGTTCTGTTAAGCCTTCTGCTTGAAATTCAGATTTTTTTATCTCAGACAACTCCCTACAGGAAATTAATAGAGCTTTTAAAGCATTGCTAAAGGGGCCCTTAGTCTGTCAATATCAGGTTGACTGACCTGTGCTCTCTTAACATTTTTGTTGTGGTCCAATGCAGCCAGCATTGTTCCCTTTTCCATGACTTCGTGAGTGTAGTGCATCTGCTTTGGTAGATATTTTAGGTACATTGAGTGATAAACCTCGAGGATTGTGGTGTGTACACACTTGGTAAGGTGCTCCATATCCTTAAGCAGGCCTTTATCTTTAACTACACTGACTAGGACCTGGTGAGCAGGTGATCCGGGTTTTAACCACTTCTTCCTGCGAGCAGCTTCTGGCAGATAGGGCTGATGAGCACACTTGTGGCAAAATTGGTTCCCAGGCCACTCGTGTCTGTTTGTAACATGATGACACAGTGAAACCCATTTCTCTTTAAGCAACTGTGCATTTCCTACACAGGTGGTGGCACTCCACCAAAGATGGTTAATGACAGATGGGATCCACGGCTTTAGGTCTTGACATCCAGTTTTGTTTGAAGCTGAAGCTAGTTTCTTTGAGATGGACTTAGCCAAGTGCCATGGATCAAACTGGTGTTCCTTGTCTGGATGATTAGTGCGCATTTCTTTTCTAATCTGCGGGTGACGATCCGTTGAAATGACGGAAACCCTGATACCTTGGTTCTCTACTGAATTCAGAACTTCTTTGAATCCCTTTATTTCCATGACATTGGAATTTGCTACTTGCGAAACACTTACTACCTTGAAATCAACGACTTTGCATGTGTCAATATCCATGAGTGTATAAGTACAATACTTGGCGCAATGACCAGGGGAATCGCATCTACCATCTCCCACTAAAACATTGCTTGGTCTGGAGACCAGTTCATTAGAAACGGATGCCTTCTCTGTTTGCCAAGCTCTCTCTACGACAGGGAAAACGAATCTTTTACGAAGTACATAATACGAAGATTCTGATATTGTTTTAGTCAGGCGGTTATGTGAAAAAAATTGTGCACTTTTGGTTAAAAGCATCAAATTTTGCATGGAGAGGCCTTTTTATGTAGTTAACGGATGTAGATATGGAGCCACCGAAAAAAATCGTTTTTTCTGAGTTATAATGATTTTTAAAAAAGGCCGCCATTTTGAACCGGAAGTAGAATTTATTTTTAATGTTAGTGCCATTAAATGTTGTTTTCTTGACCTTACAATACTAAATTTTATCGGTAACAATGATTTTAGTTTTTAAAGGGAAAATTTGATTTTTTAAATTTAAAAAGATCGATATGGTTAGAAATGCAACGCGAATTTTCAAAATGGCCACCATTTTGAACCGGAAGAGACGAATGGACTACTGTAAGTACTTGTTTAAGTTGTTTGATTCACTTAGAACAGCTACAAATAACGTAAACTATGGTTTATGGTAATAAAAACATAAACTACTCACAGAACTGCATTGCCTTTTATTGGCTTGAAGTAGTCTCAACTAATACACTGAACTAATACACTTGTTCACATTTGTTCCTTTGAGTACAGACCTCAGTAACAACTATGCTTTACACAATCAATCATTGTTTTCGCAAAACTTGTTCGAATTTACTGTTATCACCACTCATTCAGTGCTGTTATTACAGAACTCAGTATCAACTATGCCTTACGCAAGCAATCGTCGTGTTCTTAAAACTTGTTCCACCTAACTGTCGCCATCACACGATCACACGTTCGAAGTTGTTAGTACACAACCTGCCTTTCTAGTTATCCAAAACTCATTTGACTCTCATCATTGTCGAATCAGACATTCAATGTTGACCCTTACTATGTAATCACCGGTTATTGCATTCGTCACAGCAACTGCAAAAAGCAGTGCATTTCAGGGCCGCTCTAGCACAGCAACATCTTCCTCTGCACCCAAGCTTGCATCCACAGCGGAGAAGTTCTCTGTATGACTTTGTCACGTCTGGAAGCATCGTCTAGAAAGGCTGCCATTCTCCTTCCTTGAAAATCCAGCCCCAATCGAGGGTCTATTATACTCTGGCGGTTTGGCGGTTTAAGCCAATTCTGAGTGTCAGTTTGCGGTTACATTCGTCATAATGTGGCGGTTTACGGTTAAGAAATTATCGCGCGGTTGCGGAAAATTTTAACTTTATCACACGGTTTTCGATCTTTGTGTGTTTGATGGCTGTTCTTCAAACCATATGTGCGGTCGCTTTATTTTCCTTGAAGCTTCTCCCTAAAACAAAAGAGTGCCTTTTAGGGGTAGAGTAAGGCAGGAGATTTTCTGCTGTCTCCCTCTGCAGGTCCCTGGAAGGAGGTAATTTGATAATTGGCCAGGCTTCAAAGCCAAAGAAAGCACATGGAAAGATGGCGGTCGTGGATCTTGAGTCAGATATTGTCAAAAAAGGTGACAGACTTGTGCAACGTCCGCGCGCGTTTTACCTTTAAAATGGCTTTAAAATTTAAGCCAGTAGTTGTAACTGCAGTTTTGATTTGTTATCCTCTTTTTAGTGTCTTAAAGAGTTACAGGCCTGCGCGACTCCTGCGCGCGTGTTTTAGCCTTTCTAAAGTTTTGCTCTCACGAGTATTTCTTTAAGGGAACGCCCTCTTTTGTAGGATATTAAGAAATGCCAGCTTTTCATGAGTATTGGTTTTAAGTTAGGCACTGCTAGGTGACATTGCGTTACAGAGGGCAAGATTTCTTGTTTTATTTTTGTCGGAAGGCTTGATTCCTGTCTTCAAAAGTAACTTCTGAGAGGGTTGTTTAAATCCTCTCTCAAGAAGATGTGTTTTGAAGTTTGTGACGCTCTCTTCAAGTAACGTTTTAGAAGAGTTAGTTCTGAGTAGTCTTAGAGCCTCTCCTTTGGTGAAGCTTCTTTTTACTTCTGATGGGCGGCGGGTTGAAAAATGGGTGTAGTGAATGTTTCAGTGGGCAAGTTTTAAGTCTTTCGGCTTTGTAAACAGTAGTGTACCAAGAAGCTTATAAACTTGATAGTTTTAATGGCGTTTGTTAGCTTGTTCAATGAACTGTGTGACCTCTTCTCTGGTTGTGTTCCAGAGGGAGATGATGTCGTCAATGAATCGTTTCCAGATGAGCGGCGAGTTAAACTGAATTAAGATCTTTGTTTCTACCTTAGCCATGAAAATATTAGCGAGAGCAACTGCCATTGTGGTGCCCATGGCATTTCCACGCGTTTTAGGTAGTTTTTTCCATTAAATTGGAAGGAGTTCTCCGCTAAGATAAGTCTGAGCGCTCTTTGCAGTAGTCGTGTAGGGATAAGGTTCGTTTCCGTGGAATGCATGCTAGGCTTCGAAACCGCGGCCACCATTAGGTTACGAATAACTCCCCTTGCGCATATTACACATGACCACTAAGCTGTGCTGGAAACATTGCACGGTAAAGGTAACCTAAAGTTTACACGCTTGTGTTATGCATAATCTCATCTCAAAAAGACCACAAGAGCACACCGAACGCTCTAAATTTGAATTGTTATGTTTCGTTCTAACAACGTGCATTCTTTGAGTTCGGTGAACTCCCCACTGAATGTCAAAACTATTGACGCTGTTTGATCGCAGGTTGTTGTAAGGAATTAGAAAAAAAGATGTTCTACGCTTAAGAGCTCGTGATCATTGTGAGCAGAAGTACGATTATTATGCAAACATACGGTAAAAATGTGTAAACTACTGTTAAAAAATCGATTCTCTTTCTGTCATAAAGGCGGTTTCGGTCTTAAGGAGAAAACGAAAGGGATTTGCGGTCTAGGAAGGATAAAATAAGGCGGATTACGGAATGTGCGACTCCCTATAATAGACCCTCCCAATCGCCTGGTGAAGGTAGATCAGGGTTTGGTGTACGTGCTTGGCCCCAACACTGTGTATGCTGTAACAGGGCCACCCGAGTTGGCGGAATTGCATCATACGCTCTGCCTTTTTGTGCAAACAGCTGCTTCCTGGCTTCATTGACATTTGCCTTGTTGCTTGTTCTGTCGTACAAGAGAATGACGAACCGTTCTAGATATATCATACATGCTTCACTGTCTAGAGGAGTAGGTGTTGTCGCCAGCTGCAAGAAGGCATCTGTGACGGCTGGGTAGCTCTTCCATACTGTAAAAGCCGTCTTCTTGCCTCTCCTAGCGAAGCAGGACACCGTATCGCATCCAGTGAATGCGTGGAACACTGGTAGGGACTTGGACATCTCTGATCCCAGGCTGTTTGATACCTCGTGTGCTGCAATGTAACGCAGATGAGATCCAGTTCCCATCGCAACCCAGAGTTCAACTTGTTGCTCCTGGAGCCTCCCGGCAAGTGCTATCGCTAAAACAAGGACGTCGGTGTCAACTGTCCGTAGCACAATCTTGCGATGACCTTCTTGGACTGCGTTTGCGGCATGCAAAATCATCCTGGTATCCGCTTCTTCATTCGTACATGGAGTCAGATTCGCAGTGTTGTTACGAGCAAGAGTACAAAGGATCTCCTTGCCTTTAGTTGTGATGACTTGTTTCTCCTCCTGCAATGATACCATACGCTGAGCCAGAAACTGGAAGAGTTCTCGCTTGTTTTCATCATTCCTCAGGAACAGCTGCCAGTTTCGTGGTATTTGCCTGTTTGCCTGTACGGGCCTCCTGGCACCCTGCCAGGCAATGTATTCATCACTTGAATAATTGAATACCTGTCATATATATATATATATATATATATCATATATATATATATATATATATATATATATATATATATATATATATATATATATATATATATATATATAGTTCATGTTTATGGGAACAATAAACTGATGTTAATGAGACCTGAGAGAAACCACTCAAGACAGCTAGGCACATTTGGTTTAGTAACACTTTATTCATAGACTACTCTTATGTTATCCGATATGTAATCCCATAGCTCTAATGTCTCGCATACCTAGGAATCTCATCATGCTCCGAACTCTCTAGTATCACTCGATCCCAAAGTCCAAGCACGGGCGACAACAACGAGTTCCTATGTTTAACAATGCATCCTTTAATATTTTAGCTAATCCAATGTAGACTCATATCTGTAAATGCAGGCCTTACAATGGTTCCAATCAGCTCTCTCACGTGCCCTCCGCATGCCCCTTACCTCTAGTTCGAACACACACGCCACTTGCAATCATTGTTTGCTTCGTGCAGATCCTCACAAGTTCTTTTTTCCCGCCCTCCCTCCCATGATTGGAACCCTTGTGTTTCGCCATTTTACCCACATATTCAGTTCTTTACGGTATACTTGGCGTTTGCTTTTATATACAGTGGTTGCTTAAGCCTATCATTCCTGTATTAATGAAAACTAGTGATTTACATTGTTACTCAGACTTTTGTCCTATGTTATTTACCTTAATCGTATTGTCGTTTGATATTAAAGGTCGGTGGCAGGGAAGTGCACCCTTTGGCTGCACTTTACCCCACGGTAAGCCTCTAGCCCACTGGAGACAGGTCCGGAGAAATATCCATTCCAGGGTGGCTACCCCCGGTACCACCTGATCTGTCCTCCCCCCAGGAGGGCCCCCCTCCTGGGCCCCTAGACCCAAGTCACGCTTCCCTGCCACCCTTATTTTACCCATAACCAGTGTGTCATTGTCACTTGCGTATTGCTTTAGCAGCAACTCAACCAGCCCTCGAAAAGAGGATCATTAATATATATATATATATATATATGTATATCCCAGTACAAACCAAAACAATTAAATCAACCTGGTATTAAGTTGAATCTAAGCCTGCAAAATAATTTATAAATGTCTTAAATTGTGAGTCTTTAAAAAAGTTTGAAATTTTCTGGGCGGTAAACAGTATACTGTTTAACAATTAGTCTTAAAGGAACAATTGACTACGACTCCGAACTTCAACAAATGAATGCTCGTTTACAGCCTCCCTTTTTATAACCATTTTCACTGAAGGGCCTACACACGTCCAGTTTTGTTTTCATTAAAGAAAATAACTTGCGTTACCCATTTTTTCACTATTTTCATCTTTAAACCTTTAGACAACAAGTTTATTTACCTTCGAAAACACAAGATGTCACTCAAAAGGCATTTACACCTACTTCTTCTCACTTCCGGTAATTAAATATTCTACTTCCGGTCAAGATGGCGGTCATTTTAAAACTCCCCCTTTAACTTCTCTCTGATTGACTTTTCACAGTGGCTCCATATCAGATGTTTATAAGCATAAAAAAACCTTTTTGTACACCAAATTTCATGCTTTTAACCCAAAGTGCACAATTCATCTAAAATTCTGCACATAACCGCCTGACTATTTTAAGTTTCAAACAATGAGCAAATCGTTCAAATTTTGTCAAAGGCACTGTCGTGTGATAGGTTGCCCGAGGAAATTTGATGTTCACAACAAATATTAGCCCGAGAACGCAGTTCGAGGGCTTATATGAAGTTTGAACATCAAATTTCCGAGGGAACCTATCACACATAGGGCCTGAGACAGAAGGACTTTATTGCTTTTATTATAGAACGCTAAATTTTGAGAGAAAATTGCCGAAAACGGGCACTATGCGCTGATAGGCGCCCGCCGAGGAGAGACACTATTGCATCACCTGATCGATTTCGACGTATTGGAGCACTCCAAAATTTAGTGTTGTACTATAAAGTGTTATAGTGCTAGTATAGTGTTTATAGTGTACGTGTTAATTATTGTTCTTGTAGTCACTGTCCATCACCGTTCACCATGAATGTTCTTATCCTCGAGAGGAAATTAGCAATCGCATGTTGCGTGCCATTAGTTCATGCAGCCAGTTATCCATAAAAGCCAAAAGCAAACAGTCTGAATGTACAACTAGGACGATTTTAATAGCAAGTTGTACAAAAGACTAAATGCACCATGCCAGCGTAGTCTGTCGATTATTAGAACAGTGATGTTTTAACGATACGGACACCAAAACGATATAGCTGATTTGCCGTTAATTTTCAGGTACAGGGGATTATGCAAGCTCTCAGGCACAAAGATTTTTGCTAATAGTGAGCCTTGTGGGCTGCTTGTTTGGGTGCTTAAGACAAACGTTTCTTTGTTCAAAGTCCGAGATGTGTTTGGAATTGAAAACGTTTGTTGATAAACATCACGACAGTAGAAATCCGCCTATACAGCTGGGTGATTTATGAATGGCAGTGGATGATATCCTAAAATGCGACCATTCAAATGAAATGAAATTATGCCATTGACCAGTACTTCTTAAGTGGTGCTGTTTTACTACGCTGCGCAAGATGGTTCTATCTCTTAACTTTGAAATCCTCAAAAATGTGACTTCAGGACGAGACGAAATAAAAATAAATGCCTTTCTTCCGGTAGTTCAGCACCTGCACGCTTTGAGATAGGAAGGTTTTATTTATAAGTCAGCATTCTGTTTGTCTAACAAACTAACGCTTAGACATATTTTGGCAAAGTAGCATGAAGTTAAGCCATCTTGGGCATGATAAACAAGCTTGAGCAAGTCCAAAATTCCCAACCGGGATATCCAAACGAAGAACAAGTTCCATTTACTTTTTTCTACCAGCTTCAGGTCCTGCACCAATAGCCAAACTAGTTCCAGACCCTTTGTAAATTTGAGTGAATTACACAAATGATACATCGTAATCTTGAACGGAATTCCCCAGTCGGGGGGTTTCGCTTACCATTTGCATAAACGGGTTTCCCCCTGTTAATGGTTAACAACCAAGAGCTCCAGAGCAGCCTCGTTCCCTGGGTATTTTACCTCCCCACAGTTAAAAGACCCTGGAAACGAGGTCAGGTTGTCTCCAGACTTCCTCTCGCCTGTTGCTAGCTGGATTTGTCTTCGGCAGTCAAGAATTCAACTTTTCCACCCTCTGTAATATAAATAGTCAACTGACTATGCTTTTCTTCCATTAAATGTTGTTTTTTCCAAATTTGTATCCCACGTACACGGCCCATACACTGCTAGTTTTAATAACAAAACGTGTATCTCTAAAATTACTTTACCTTTTTTGTTATTTATCGTGATAGCAGGTTTTTGAGTTCATTCGTTTTGTTCTCTTAATATCAAGAACTTTACCATTTTTACGTCTCACTGGTTCTCTGAAAGACAGCTCACATCTCCCTTCTTTTTACCCGCAAAACCAGTCAAGTAAACCAACAATACAATACCCGACATCTCAACGATCTGAAAAGTAATGGTATTGGGGAATTCAAGCGTGAGGTAGATGCCATCAATGCACCCCCTTATGTGAACCAGCAGGTCTTTACGTGGGATGGATTTTGACACATACCGCATACGAGACACATCGCTTCAACAAAAGACAGACAATGCTAGCATGGTACACTAAGTCCACAGACATTCGTTAAACGGTAAGCCCTTTCTACGTTTTCCCTTTTTACCTTAACAAAAAAAAAATGACCATATAGTTTGGTCGCCCGCGATATCAATTTTCATTTATTCGCGTAACATCAATTTTATTAGTTTTCTCCTCGGTTCAAAATCAAATAAAAGAATGAAACGAGTAACGAGAATTGGCCATAGGCTTTCCACTTTATTCATTTCTTCTCTCTCTTGAAATCACTAAAATGTTTTAAGGCAATGAAGAATTTAACTTTTCATGTAGGTAAACAAACAGTTTCATCGTTTAATATTTTCGCAAAGGCAAACCGAAATCCCCTCCGAACAGGAAACATGCTAGGGAATGTTTTCACCTGAGTGCCATCGAATTACACCTGCCATCTCAATGTGTAATTTTTTTGCGTTTTGTGTTCAATAGGTTGAAATGATGCCCATTTTGAAGGTTCTCGTACTTGTGATTTTGTGTGTCGAGACGTGGGTTCCTGCTAGTACAACTGAAGTCTTCTTTCAAGGTAGCAAATGTTAACCTTCAAACTCTATATGATCTCTTCCATTTTTTTCCCTTGTCATTGAGTGCACCCACGAATAGAATTTTATATCCTGGGCAACCACATAAGAGACTACAAATAGTCTCTTTTCGTTCGTCTTAATGCGTATCCTCGCTTTTGCCGTAGACTAGTATAACGTATGCATCTCCGCTCGCGTGTAAGCTCCGAGGAGCAAAGGATAACTTCTCACAGTCTAAAAAAAACATATTATTTGAGTTACATTCAATGATTGTTTGTTCGTTAATTTCAAGAATAGTAGCTGAGAGCATATTTATTTGATCACTGGTCCCTTACCAAAGGATAAGACGCTGAATTTTTAATTCATCCCTTTCATCTTGATTAGGGAAAGACGACGTAAAATTCAACGAGTTCCTTAACAGAGCATATCGCCAGATACAGGTCAATGTTCAATCAAAGGTTGAAGCTCAGAAGATGGTGTATACAGAAATTGCTAAGATAATGACAAAAGTGGCCACGTACGATTCGTGCTACAACTTTAAAGTCCAGTTAAAGGGTTCCGCCTATGATGGTCTGAAAATCGATAAGCCGGATGAGTTCGATTTTGGATTGCTGAACGACGCTTGGTCTGGCAAGATCTCTCTTCAGGTTGATGCAAAGACGCCGGCAGGGTCCGCTTACGCGGTGCCAATTGTCAAAACCTGCCTCGACAAATTTAAAATCGAGGGAACTAACCGCCTCGATGCTCGCAAGGTTAGAGGTCATTTACGCGAACTGGTGGAGAAAGCAATGGTTGATTTGAAGCTCAAGGGACTGAAGATTAAGAAGAGGCCATGGGAAGGAGGGCCTGCAGTCACCTTTGAATTTATGTGGACAAGGTTTCCTTCCATTAGCATTGATTTGGCAATTGCCTTGGAACTTCCACACTGGCCACCGCCTACCATCGCTCGACCACGCCCTGTAGACACCGACGCAAAAATGGAGCTCGTACCTAAAGTCAAACACGATGAATCGGCGAACCCCGCGTTTTGGCAGATTTCCACTGCTCAAATTGAAGGGCAAATCATGAAAAGTATCGATAAGGACGGTGGTTGTCGAAAGAAGGTTCTCCAACTGGCTAAGTACTTCAAGGGGAAATCTAAAGGGAGATGGTATCCATTAGCTTCATACCATTTAAAGACCATTCTTCTCCATATGAATGACGAGAAGAGGCAGCCACAATACTGGACACAAGGCATGCTGGTTCCCCGTTTTAGGGACCTAATCGATAGGCTTTTGAAGCACCTGCGAAGCGACTCTCTTCCAAACTTCTTCATTCCCAAGGAAAACCTGTTTAAAGGCAGGAGAGATATCGCCGTAGCCATAGGAGGAGTGAACGACTTCTTGAAGATGCTGCAAGAAAACCCAGAGAGTCTACTGATGTAAGGCTAAAGGCCAAATCTCAGTTTGAATAAAATAAATAAATCACTGTACCTAATTGCTGAAGTATACCGGCCGGCTTTTATTCGATAAACCATATAGATAAAACCTAGACAACTGTTGTTTCTGCAATCGTAATGAGCACGTCTTTCAGTTTGCAGCGTTACACCGAGTTTGAGTTCGTCTGACAATGGGTCAACTTTCCAAATTTGTCACCTGCCTTGTTAACACCTGTCATGACTTTTAGTGTCAATCGTGAAGGAAAATCTGTTAGAGGCTCCGTCAGCAGTGGACTGAGCGTTAATTTATTTAGTTATTTTGTCCGTTTTTTTGGGAGGACAAACGCTGAATGAATTCGTTTGTGCGACCCCCCCCCCCCCCCGGGAAGGGCCAAACACAAGAGGATTGACACCTACTGCCTTGGTCGCTTTCATTGACCTGCCCCAACTCTCTTTTGTTCTCCTGATCCAAGATGGTGGCTTGAATTTCCGAAGGATGGCAAAAATTCCCCCAAAATACGTCAGAACTGCAGGCTAAGGCTTCATCCGTTTACACTGATGAATTTTCTCCGTTTTTATCTGGTCGAAAACTCACAAAATACTTTCGTATCTTTTTCAGTTGTCTACATTACTACGTTTTAAATAACGTGTTTTTTTCTATCGTTCACACAAAACAATTGACAACATATAGGTTTTGATACCTTTTGGCCATCGTCCGCATTAGGAGTAGTTCAGTCCGTTCGTCTCGGATGATTTGCGTGGTTGGTCTTGTCCTTTGGTGAGAGCGTCGTCCACTTTAGACCCACTGAAAACGGCGTCAGTCCCTTCAGAATGCAACGATTTTACCTGCTTAACACTAATAAAAATGCTCCCACTCTAAAAGTGCCTTCTAATACATTGGGTACCAGAGATTTCTCGCTCGCGCTTTTGTGGAGCAGTAGTCGCCCCTTTTATAGGAAAACGCGAGAGAGTCCAGAAAAACACGTCTTTGTAGGAAAACACGCCTTTATAGGAAATCACATGCGTGATCACGCACGCGAGAAACGCCTCTTGTAGCCAGAGTAGTCTCAGGCCCGGTTCAAACGTCGCATTTCACATGTGCCGAATTTAATTCCTATTTTAGTCGACTGAAATAATTAAATACGGCATTTGATTCAGACGTCGAATTTAATAGTGCCGAATTTAACTCCGTTCGCCGTCAATATTTCCAGTCTCCTCTCGGACACCTTGTTATCCAATATGGCAGACAACAACGTGGTTGGTGAAGTCGACGAAAACTCCGTTTGTTTTATTCAACAAATGATTCATAACAGCAGAAGACGCAGGTTAATGATGCAATCAACCGTCAGCTACTTAATCGCTAGACGAAGACGTCTAATGTGCGTTTTTTTAATCTTTTTGCTGATGCTTATGTCACAAAGAAAGGTGATAACACAGCTTCCCAGACGCTGATCATGTCGAAGACTGGTAAGAAACACTGGATGGTGGGAGAATGTATGGAAAAATTACTCCGATGTGCGATTTAAGAAGACCTTTCGGATATCTCGGGCGACTTTTCGGTACATTTTGGACCGTATTGAGCCTATACTGGCTAGACAAACGTTGACAGAGGACCCCATCTCACCTGACGAAAGGCTTGCCATATGCTTATATAGACTGGGAAGAGGAGACTATTATTACACGATTGCAGAAATGGTGGGAAGAAAGAGGGGTTTCAACAGTAAGCTGTATCGTTGAAGAGGTTTCACAAGTGCTAGTTAATCACTTGTGGAACAACTGTGTTTCAGTACACATGCCTGATTCCACAGAAGCTTTCAAGGAAAAAATCCTCGACATGGAAGAACTCTGGCAGTTCCCGTGTTGCTGGGCAGCAATTGACGGGTGCCATATCCCAATAAAATGCCCTCCAGGAGGATTAAAAGCATGTAAAGAGCACCATAACTTCAAAAACTTCTACTCTATCGTGTTGATGGCTATGGTTGACTCAAAGTACAGATTTGTAGGGGGTAGTTGTGGATTTCTGGGAAATTCCCATGACGCCATTATTTTCAAGTCCACAAACTTATGGGACTCACTTCAAAATAGATTGTTGCCAACTATGGGGAAAACTAAATGTAATAAATGTAAAGAAGATCCTCGCAGTTATTAACGCAACTTACGCAGTTGCGAAAAGAAAGCCTGAAAAAATCAGGCTTGCCGGGATTCGAACCCTGACCTCTGCGATACCGGTGCAGCGCTCTAACCAATTGAGCTATCACACCAACTGGGAGCTGGTCATTAAATTGGTTCGTAATATACCCGGGAAAGATGAAGACGAAATTATGAATATATGAAATTCATATATTTGAACTGCGGAATGAAGAAATAAATGTAAAGAAGATCCTCGCAGTTATTAACGCAACTTACGCAGTTGCGAAAAGAAAGCCTGAAAAAATCAGGCTTGCCGGGATTCGAACCCTGACCTCTGCGATACCGGTGCAGCGCTCTAACCAATTGAGCTATCAAGCCAACTGGGAGCTGGTCATTAACCAATTTAATGACCAGCTCCCAGTTGGCTTGATAGCTCAATTGGTTAGAGCGCTGCACCGGTATCGCAGAGGTCAGGGTTCGAATCCCGGCAAGCCTGATTTTTTCAGGCTTTCTTTTCGCAGCTGCGTAAGTTGCGTTAATAACTGCGAGGATCTTCTTTACATTTATTTCGTCATTCCGCAGTTCAAATATATGAATTTCATATATTCATAATTTCGTCTTCATCTTTCCCGGGTATATTACGAACCAATTTAATGACCAGCTCCCAGTTGGCTTGATAGCTCAATTGGTTAGAACGCTGCACCGGTATCGCAGAGGTCAGGGTTCGAATCCCGGAAAGCCTGATTTTTTTCAGGCTTTCTTTTCGCAACTGCGTAAGTTGCGTTAATAACTGCGAGGATCTTCTTTACATTTAATTCTTCATTCCGCAGTTCAAATATATGAATTTCATATATTCATAATTTCGTCTTTTTATGGGGAAAACTCTTGGTGAAGTCAGCATACCCCCCCTTATAGTTGGGGACTCAGCATTTCCCCCACAAACGTGGCTGATGAAACCTCACACCAATGCCACCTTGAGCCCAAAGCAGAGGTACTTCAACTACCGTCTCAGCAGAGTACGCATGGTGATAGAGGGGGCATATGGGCAGCTAAAGGGAAGGTGGAGAAAGCTTCTTAGAAAAAGTGAGAGCAACAAGGAACATGTACGGACAGTCACCATGGCATGCATGGTCCTTCATAACATTTGTATAGACCAAGGTGATTCTATTTCAAGGAAGCTTGACCTGACAGTGGATCCAAGCACCCAGGAAAAGAGGGATCGCAAAGAAATTAGAAAGCTTCTGCAAATGACAGAGTGCAGAAGTTCAAAAGACTCTGGTGAAGCAGTGAAAGTGAGAGATGCTCTCTGCTAGAAACTGTGGGTTGGAAAGGAGACCGGAAAAGTTTGAGTGCTCTCAATCAAGTGACAGTTAGTTTACAGTGCAACTACTTCAACCAAGGCAACCCTAACAAATTGTTACTGTTCATTTTTTATGATTAACAACAAATGGCAAGTTCCTACAGTCTAAGATGCTTCTTGCATAATTTTGATGCAGTTTTGTATAAGGAAGGTGTGATTCAATTTTATCCTTGGTTCAATTGTTATTTCCCTTATCATAAATTATCATACACAAAAACAAAGGAAAATAGGAATTGCAAGAAGAAACAACATATACATACACTGCAATAACTGCTGTAGCTTTGATAAGTCAACATAAAAATTCCTACTGATTACTGTACTAAACTGTCTTGACGCTTGAGCATTTCATTTGTTTTTCCCCTTCATTTTCAAAGCTAATAATATCAACAGAATTGCTTGAGTTCAAACACTAAATAGGCCATTTTACAGTTGGTTGCTCAGTGCCCTGGTCTTTGAATAGAAGCGAGGCTGGAGGTGACCTTGTTTTGTTACAGACCTTCTTGGTTTTCATATGTAAATGGTTATTATCACAGGCTTGTTAGCATGCGAATGACGTGATTTGCACATGAAAGGCAGGAAGGTTTGTAACAAAACAAGGTCACCTCCAGCCTCGCTTCTATTCAAAGGCCAGGGCACTGAGCTCATAACTGTAAAATGGCCTATTATAATACATGTACTGTACTTAACAGCTCTACTGAAGTACACTGAAATAATAATTTATTGGCTGTTAGTTTTGATCCATACATGTTATCAACAAAGATTAGTAGGGTGTCAGGTGGTCAGCATTCAAGTTGTATATAAGGAGAGACAAGTTGTCAGAGATGAAGTCTTGCCATCTGATAATTTAGCATGTTTGTTTTGTATTGCTGAAAACAATTACTGACAATAAGCTATTTTAATACACCTTGTTGTGTGTACCTGTTTGTTTTGTTTCTTTCCTTTTTTTCTTTTATGAACATGAACTAGGAACATTTTGTTTTATGAAAATTTACTTGTAATGTTGATGAATAAAACTTGAACATGAAAACTAGAAACTTTCATGCTGTTTCGTCACGCATTACTAAAAGAAACAACAGTACCTCTAACTTCAACAACAATCACTTTGGCAATCCTTTGTTAATATAGGAGTATAAAACATGAACTCAGATGAATTATGTAGTCCACCTATAAGTCCTATTAGTACCATTGATTGTACAATGATTGATACATTCCACTACCAGGTGCTTCACTGCCACTGAATCCACTCTGTCCCTAGTACATGCCACTAGTTCCTTGTTGTTGTTGGTCATAAGCACCGAATGCATTGCTCGCGCTTGGCCTTGAGCTTTGTAGAAGGTGAAATAGTTTCAGCTCGTGTTCTCGAGCTTTGTCCATCTATTCCCTCATAAAATTTATAAGGTCTCTGGTGGGATCATTTTGTACCACTTCCTTTACAAGATCTAAGGTTTCCACTAAGGTTGCATCAATTGGGGATTTGTTTTTTCTTTTCTTGCTCTTTTTATAGGAATAAACATTTCAGTCTCTGCGCTTCCAATGGTCTCAAGATCATCATCAGTGGCCTTGTCTACTTGAGACAATGATGAACATGGTGATGGTGATGGTTCTATTGCTTGTTCTGGTTGACATGATTCTCTTGTTTTTACAGCAGCAAATAGGGTTGGAAACCATTTCCCATATCCCTGACTATCTTGAAATCACTTTATGCCTGTTGCTGTTTTAATTGTCATTGCTGCACTTTTGCAGTCACTAACACATTTTTTGAATTTAGTTCTCATCTGGCTAATGCTCATCATAAATTGTGAATTCCTCTTTGCTGCTCTTTCTAGCGTTTCTTTTCGTATTCTCGCATAAATTTCACCATTACGTTGATTTTTGGTGTTTGTAAATATCAGTTTCCTTTTATAATAGTCACTGTTCACAACTATATCAACCATGTCATCCACATCATCATCGTTCCATTTAGGTCGACGACAAGTTTTTTTTTTTGATTTTGACTTTTTTGAAAATCATCTTCGTGGTCATCATCCTCCTCGTCACTATCCTGCTCATTGATATCATCAGCACTTTTTACTCTGAGAATAAATAAACAAAGTTGAAATCTGCTATACACAATTGTTACTTCGTTCAACAGTTATTTTGCTTGAATCGTACTCCAAACCATCGACTATGGAGTTATTGACTTAATAAATACCTTTCTGGTTCTGTCTCAGTGCTATCAGTTGACGAATATGGCTTGTTGGAACTATCTTCTTTGCCAACAGCGTCATCTCGGCCTTGACTTGACTCGCGTCTTTTCATCATTTCATTGAAGCACGACTCACAATATGCCACAGATTTTCCCTCTTTCCACCCAGGAGTTTCGAAAACCGAGCACCTCATACAAAAGTAATTACCGCACGTCGAACAAGTATATTTTGTCTTCAAGAAGCAAGAACTACACATTCTTTCGTTTCCCGCCATGTTTCGAGCGTTCTTTTGACTCTTCTGTGCATGGCATTCACAGAAAGCCTGGCAAATTGTGGGTAATAAATGAATCATCATAATTCACCATAATTTATGCATTATATTTGGCACATGTGCAATGCGACGTCTGAATCAAATGTTGAACCTAACTCGAATCTTCGACTGTTTCAGTCGCAGATTCGGCGAAAGTCGTATTTAATTCGAAACTGTCGAATTTAATTGATTCAAACGTCGCGTTTCACATGCATTTAATGCTCGAATTGAATTCGGCACATGTGAAATGCGACGTTTGAACCAGGCCTTATACAGGCGAAAACACATTAAAAGGTAGAGCAACTTCGAGCAAAAGCGGGTAACTGTCGACAGCGCATTTGTTGAAAACCAAATCTACTCTGGCTGCCTATCGATACTGGTATGATATTTGGTTTTCTCCGAAAATTTAACGCCATTCCTCTGATGGACGATAACTTTTCCTTGAGTCTGAATCGTATGTCAAAGCAAACTAAGATTCAAGCAATAAGCCTCATTTAATGAAAACAGGAAAAGCCCCAGGGGGCATTAGACCCCGCCTTTTTTCTCTCTCTCCCGCCCCCCTCAGGATACAAAATATATAGCGCTCACTCAAGATACGAGCCCAAGTGGAGTAAATTTTTGAAGTTGGTGATTCATCGTATCTGTGACGTGTTTGCTGCCATTGTCCCCTACGTCTCCTCCGCACCCTTCTTTCTGCGACAACATGATTCCCTGATAGTATGAACCCCTTTCCCGTCCCTCATTCTTTGGTTATCCACCTGTTCTCGCCTTTGCGAAGAAGAACGTGACGAAATAATTTGAACATAACGTGGCTCAGTTACAGCACGTTTTTTTTTAACGAAGTGACATCTCAACGTAATTCTAAATTACGTCGTCGCAGTTCAAAACTACTTGAGGAGCTACTGGAACCTGTACTTGCCCTCCATTTCTTGCGATCTACCTTCTCTGTTCACTCCAGTTGGAAAGTTTGCTTTTCTGCTTCTCCTTCCAGTAGTTTGTTTGGCAACAGTGGGCCTTTACTTCGTCGCCATGTGGATTTACGACAATTTCGTCCAAACGAAAGACGCATGGAAAATGTTCATTTCAAATGTCGCCAAAGCGCGTTCTTCTGTCTAAACTTCACCAATTTTCCGATCGTGAAGCAGACACAGCCCATTCTTCGCCCATGCCACAGTGATCAAGTTGTTCTTTACATGCCAAACTCACCTTGGATAGAATGCACCTCTCACAGTTTCAGCAAACTGAGAGCGCTTGGAATTGTCTCGGCTGTGTTTTATGTGTTCGGCTTTCCCTTGATCGTGATATCTTTTATGATATATTTCTTTCCAAGGAGAAGCTCTATGAGTCCTGGAGATCCCAAGAAACTTGACTTATGGCTTGGTTCAGTCTATTTATCCTACAAACCAAAGTATCATCCATACTTTGAAATGATCATGCTTCTCCGCCGCCTGATTCTTGCCATCGTGTTGTCCATGATCTCCTCGTCTTCTACCCTACAAACGTTTCTAGTTTGGCTTGTACTTATGCAGTCGGCGATTACTCACTTACGTTTACATCCGTATGAGGCCCACTCTACCCCGACAGCACAGGAGCAACGCAAGAGGAACGTTTTAGAAGGCATTCTAACAGAGAATGTCATGGACCCCGCAGTGTTGGTTGCGTTGTCCATGTCATTTATGGTTCTACGATTCTCAGTTTTAGACAGCTCTTATGCCGGCTTTTTTGTTTGGGTTGTGGTGATCGTCAAAACGTGTGCTCTGGTCGTTCTGGTAGGTGCTATTTTCCACCGTCTCATTTGCGAAGTTGAAAGCCGTGGCAATGTCAGTTCAGGTAATGGGAATAATGAATGTAGTGGTGCCAGTACAATAGAAGACTACAACGGTGATGATGAGGATGAAAGAAGCCATTTACTGACAGCTAATGGTCAGCTGCGATGTATGTACGTGCCTATAGAAGATGCCGCCTAACCAAGATGTTCGCCTAAGTTTTTTATTATCACTGACAGTCGGCAGTTATTGTCACCAAGCATACGATCATGATAATGACGGGTTTAACTTTTCTAGTTTAGCAAGGTTTATATGCATTTTTTGCATAATGTAATCTCGTAAGGGCTAAACCACCCCCAAATGTTTCATTTAAACTAATTTTGCTTTTTTTTGGCGTTTAAATTTATTTGTAATTTTCCCAACGGTCGCGCTTCTGAAGATGTATGTTGAAGCATACGAAACGTTAAGTTCATAAATCAATGTTTTTACAGCATGCTTTGTCTTGTCATGTTCGTCACCCCAGTTTGCTTTTTATTTTTAATTTTGCTTCTTTTTCATATTTCTTTACCAAACTTGGCAGTGTCCAATTGTGACGTCGTAACTGATGACGTCAGAAAACAAGTGAAATAAAAATTCAAATTTAAAATCAAACGTTATGTCCTCTAAAATAACTTGGTAAGGGAATAAAACGCCGAAAACTGGTCCTCGCTAGGACTAATTTATCTGGAGTTTTGGCAAATTAAATAAATTTGAGTGCCCCCCCCCCTCCCCGAATCATACTTTTCTTCTAAAATCAACCTCCTTGATTCTTTTTACTTTTTTTTCAACGCAAGCCAATATTTGGTAAAATGTAGTTCTTGCTGTCCAGCAATTCGCGTCGTTTTAGATTTTTAGTTTTTGGCTCGAAAAGGATAACGTTAGTAAGGGAATTGATCAGGTGAACTTAATCACGTCAAAAACTGCCTTTTTGGTTCTAGCTCGGGCAGGAAAATCTTTTGGTGAGTTCTTCCTTTTCATTTATCTTTTATCACTGAAGACATCCAATCTGCAACTTAAATGGAATCGCCGACGTGACAAAACAACACTCAAAATCAGACGTACTACACAAGGGGGGGCCCCACTTTAGGCCTGTGAAATTTTCAAAATTCAAGCTGTCATATCTCATTTATTATTTGCCTCATTGACAAACTGTTTTAGACACTCACTCTCTCTTAATGTCTTCTTTTTTAACAATAAAATTCTAAAATTTTATTTTAGAGTATAACATTTTTTATTTTAGAGTGTAAAATTAAAACTAAAATGTTAAAAATTAAAATTAAAATTAAAACTTAAGACGGATTCCGCTCAACGTTCGAGCAATAAGTACAAAAATTATTTACCAAAAAACTACTCATAGCACGGTAACATTTTAAATGCTTTTTGAAACATCTCACTCTAGTTCACTTGCCCAAGTGACCTCGCGATGAAATTCTCAAGCATTCTCAAGAAAATTAATTTCAAATCTCGTAAAAGTATGCTAAAAACGGGCGCCATTTTGTTTTGAACTGACATGAAGCGTCTTTTTAATTGAAATATGGATAACTTCAAATCCAATTTTCTCTCGCGGGGTCAGCTTGGGAGCAAAAGTAACGATAAGTTCTTCTTAGCTGTTCTCAAAATTTGACAGTGCTGGAAGTATTTTTATGGTTGCACTTACTGCTCGAACGTTGAGCGGAAATCGTCTTAAATTTTTATTTTGGAGTATAACATTTGGCATCTTCATCAGTCAGATAAAATTGTCTGGCACAAGGTCCCATAATAACTTACCAAGGCTGGTGAAATAATGATGAAAAGAAAGAAAATTATTGAAAATTAACCAAAAACCCAATTTCTCATGTAACATTTAGGGGGTGGTCCGGCCGCTACTCACCAAAAGAAACGAATTTCTTTGGGTGGAGATGGGAAGGGTAGAGACGGCAGATGAAGTTCATTCAGTCTCTGGTAAATGTGTGAAGCAGCTTGCCTCACCGAACTCAGGCAGTAAAGTATTAGCCGTTCAAAGTTGGGATGGTGTGCCTCGGAAAAATTCAGATGAGCCACCCTAAGAAAACCGAATATCCTGAGATGCGCAGGACGTATGCGCAGTAACAAAAGGAGGCACCGTCCTTAACATCTTGGTCAAATTTATACATAGTACAAGCGCTTATGGTTCGTTGACACGTACACTCGTGAACCTCCTTCTGTGAATGGCAATAACAAAAAAATAAATAAATAAAAAAAAAAATAAAAACAACAACAAACTGTCCAAGTTGGAAATAATTAATGAAATGAGAAAAATTCTGAGGACTGCCAAATTCGACCGAGTCCAATTTGGCAGTCAGAGGAAGTTTTTGATAAAATTTTTCAGATTGGATAAGCATGCAGTTCAATTACCTGTCAATTATATTGTGCATACAGAAACTCATAAGTCCTTATGAGTTTCTGGTGCGTATTAATGAGTAACCAGTAAAAATTCAACGATGATTTCGGAAGAGTGTTTCATTATACACTTATTGACATTAGTTCATTCATAGGCATTTATCGACATTCATTTATTGACGAAAATGGTTCAAACGTCCCTGTGATTTTCATGTTCTTTCTACAAGACCTAAATGAACATGAAAATGGTCGGGAAATATAAACTCAAACCATATGCACCGAAATCACTTGCCATTTTTCAAACTGCTGCTAACTGCACGTTCCCACAACTTTCCAGCCGCTTCAGTCAGGGCGTATCTAATCGATATTTTCGACAACCGATCATAATAGATCATAATCGATACTAATAAATTGAGTAATATCAGAAATCGATAATTATTGTATTGTAATCGGTGTAATTATTGTATCTAGCGACTGATTTTTTCGATTTTCATCGAAAAATATCGAAAACATAAAACAGGCGAAGATCGCGTCGTTACAGTATGTGGTCCTTGGTCCGCGAATAAGAAATATAATCTTGAATATCTTATCTGAATCAAGACATCTATAGCTGAAGTTTTCCCTGAAGATAGCTTTTATGTTTCTCGCGATAATTTTAACCCTTTCACTCCCAAGCTTTTACCAAAAAGTCGCCATTTTTAACCGTTAAATCAGTTTTTAGGCTGCCATGACGCAAAATGGGCCTTAGTTTTGCTGAAAAACCTATTTTTTAGCAAATAGGTAGATTTCCCCAAGATTAGGTACAAAAATGTAGAATATTTTAATTTGGTGCATGCGCATAAGCCAAAATTTGGACTTTTTTTTTTGCCATTACCCTTTTTGAACCTTTTTATTGCCCTTTTCCTTTCGTTTCTCTCGGCCCTTTTACTCTCACTACCTTTTGCCTTTCATATTCTTTCTGGCTGCCATAAAAAGTTGGGTGTTGATTTATGGGCAAAGCCTGGAAATAGGCTTGATCAATTATAGGTATGATGGGCCATTTTACCACCATTTTTGCACCAAAACTGACAACGTTGTTTTTCAATTTGCTATGTCAGAATGTGGTCGATATCCAAAACCGACTATTGTGCGGATAGATCTATCCTAGCTCTATCATTTGCTTATAAGAATATCTGATGACATTTAAATTGATGACGTCACAAGTGTTACAATGAGCACGACCATTAAGTGGCCTTATATGGCTACTTGGGCGTGAAAAGGTTAAGGTGGCAAGTTCCAAACTGTAATATTCTTCTTGTAATTCGAAAAAAAAGGTGACCGTGCTCTTGGACCCTTGGTTCGCGAATCATGCAAACAGCACGAAAAGTGCCCGTGAATCCCATTATTTCCGTAGGAGAATGAAAATTTTTATAATATTTTATTTACTTTTTTCTTATCCTTGATATACCGAAGCTGCAGTGTTGTTGGAAAGTCGTTGTGAGGATAATATAATATGTTTACTTTTCAGACAACAGTCTCCCACACAAGCCCCAAGCGCTGTCAAAAATAATTCCAGACTACAAGCTTATATGTTTTCTAGGTAAACAAGAGAAGTTAACCCCGTTCATAAACATGTATAAAGAAGATCTTGAAAATGTTTTGCAAAAACAAAGGCTGTTTCCATTTATCTAAGGTTTTCTTTATCCGCTTTTCGAAATGTAAGTTCTCCAGAGTCATAGGTCGCGGACCAAGGACCCAAATGTAAAAATTGTTGATACTTTTCAAGGGTCGTTAAAACAAAAGTTTTAAACTCTACAGCAAATTGCGTTCACAATCACAGAAATTAGTTTATTTGTTAACTTGTTTTTTTAAAAAAAAAAACACCTCCTCTCGTAGCGTTTTATCTATGCAGAAGCTAAGTAAACATGACCATTTACGGGGCCGCAAAAGTAGACACTTCAAGAAAGACAAATTGGCCTACCTGTCAACAAACTTGAATTTCGTTCCTTTACCAACAGCAAGAAAGCCGAAGCTTCGTCATATGGAAGAAGACTAATCAATAATTCATCGGATACATTCGTTTTTGTCGTATTTTATTTAACGAGAAAATGTTACATCGGTTCGGAAAAGTCACGGACCAGGAACCTCGCGGACCAAGTACCACATACTGTACAGGTTAGTAAAGTGTAAGAGCGTTTGGCCGAGCCTCTTCAGTTAGAAAGAATCAGAACTGGCTCGAACTGATAAACAGCAACTCACAACTGATATTAAACTCATAACATCTCTATAACACTTTACTGAGATCCCCTGACTACTGGACGGAATTACACAAACCACTGGTCCCCGTTACGCTGTCTTCCCTCAAGCGACCAGCAAACAGCAACGCGCTAGTATTGCTCCATATTATTTTAAGTCTTCGAGGAAGCGACGGACATTTTCGTCACTTTTCCTAGTACACTTTTGACGTTCTGGAGGAACAATTACCAAAATCAGGGAAAAGAACAAGCAAGACAGATGGACATCTCCGTAAGAATTAAAGGTGTAAGTTTTGAGGCTGCTCGAGGTAAAGCGGATTGCGGGGGTTTCGCACCACTGAGAGTTCGCAACTTACCTGAGGTAAAGCGTTTCGTAACATCAAACTTTTGAATGTCTATGGTTATCGATTTCCATCGATTAGATCAAACTTTTGTGATTATCTATTTCCATCGATTAAATTAAGTAATCAAGCGACAAATGTCGAGTAATATCGAGTATTATTGGTTAATCGAGAGGCTTTCCGATGATCGATTTCTATCGATTAGATACGTCCCGTTCAGCCAAGCGAGTGTCATATAGCAGCAAAACTGTCTGGTTTATATTCTTCCTCGTCTTTTTATCCAACTTCGGCGAATAATTTGTAAACTTGCCTAACATTAGATTTTATCATCATTTGAGGGACTGATCATAGGCAAAATGGGTCAACCAATAGGGCATTCAGTGAATCTGAGTAAATTGACCCGATTAAGAGAATAACATCGTTGGAGTGTGATTCAGACCCAGTGTCTAGTTAAAAGAAACGTAAAATATATTCCATTTTTTGGTAGGAGTTAAATTTTTATTGCATTTAGCTTTTTAACGAATTATTAACCTTGGCATAGCTCACGTTGCTTCGTTGCTTCTTCTGTTGTTTTGTTTGCAAAAACAAATGTTTTGCTTAGGTTGCGTCTGTATGGTCTATAATTTGACCATTACATCACCGCCCAATAAACAATGCCGGTACAGAAAAGATCCCAGCCTTTTCAAAGGTTTCAAGTGTTCCGTAACTTAATTGACGACCACTTGAACAAAATTATAAAGTGATTACTGCTTTCGCTAAAAACCTCGGATTCCAAACTGCGTTAAATAGAACAGAGACAGTGGTCTCTTGGTTCAATCTTACGGGACGTATATTCATTTCCGTCCTAGAGGAACAAAAAAGGAAGCGATTCTCATCAGACTGCTTCAGCTGCTTTACATCCGTCTTACTTGCAATGGCACATCCGACAATTTCCGTTTCGTTTCGTCAGTTCCAATAATTACTTTTATAACCCGCACAAAACAAAAGAAAACGAGGCCTGTTGGGCAGCAATTAGTTATCACGGCATGAATATTTCTGCAAGGTTACACTCCATGAATATATTTCGACTTAGCATCAACCACGCTCGAAATTAAATACAGTCTTTTCGTACAGACCTTTAAAATTCCATTTTTACTTCGGTTGAAAAAGGCCCTGAGGCCAGTTTTTCGAAACTCCCTAAAACTTTCCGGGCCCGAAAACTATTTTTTTTTTGGTGCACAATATTCTCGAATGGCTATACAATTTTTATGATTTTGAAAGCTAATGTTTAATCTCAGTGTAATTTTCATGATTTCATGAGTTATCGGGAGTTTCGACAAAAGGACCGCTAGTTTGCAAGTTTGATCAGTTACTCAAGTTCTTATTTTCAGTTTCTAAATTTCCTAAAATAGCTATACTTCGATTAAACAATGCGAGAGACAATAACAAAACAAACAAAAACATATGATTGGTCAGAAATCATTAGTCTGTTACCGTATGAACGATTATCTACACTTCCTCAAAGCAGACTTTGCCATAGTTTGCATGCAACAGCTATCGCAAGTACACAGCTTCTACAACCAAGCACTTTTGCTCAAATCTCCAGGCTAGGGATGTCCAAGTCTTTTCTTCTACGGGCGGCTATTTGCCAAACACTGATGCTCGAATTAGCGGCTGCAATGGCGTGGCCCAGGGAAACTTATGGTAAGTACAAGAGTTGGTTTTTCAATGGTAAGTCTTGACACGTAGTCTGATATGTTGCCTTAATTGACCGTTGGTATCGTGCAGGCAAAAGATACAAGAACTGTACGTGATAAGCCAATCAGTTAGCGATCAATCTGATCCGCTAGGATGATCAACTACTTTCAGAAAATAGAAACAAATGTGCTCTCTCTTAGCGATCTTGAGAGGGAATCATCGATGATTAACAATCATTTGTTCTTCAAATGATGGCGAACCGAACCGAAGAATTCCTATTAAACTTGCTGCTGTTTAAGATCAAAGCCAAACTGAACCTTACTTCATTGATTAAATGCCTGTGGCGATAATCTATTTACGACATTTACAAATCAGCTATAAATAGCTATTACCCTTCGATGGAACGCTAAGATCAATAAGCATGTAATGTAAGCTCATAATATGAATGCGTGAGCCAATCAAAAAGCTTGAAAGCCATGTCGGACTCGGCTCAGGGTTTTAAAGCCAAGTAACCAGGCGTTCTCTTTCTCTCACTCGACTTGGCGCGAAATGCCATGACGTCATCGAATGGGAAGGTTCCACCGGCATGTTTTTCCCTGACGTCATGATCTTTGGCGCTAAGTCAAGTGAGCGGGAAGGGAACCTCTGGGTACAAGGCTGTTGGTTTACGTAGCACGAAGAAAAGGGAGAGGGATGTGTACTGGAGGCGGGAAAAGAGGGCGTGGGAACATGATTCCCAGGGTGGTGTTAAGCATGGGAAACAGGAAGGAATTACACAACGGAAGGCAACACAAAAATGGCAGGTAGCGCAAAGTTTTATTTCCCCTAAACCCGCCCCTCCCCCCTTCCAACAACCAAGTAGGAATAAATGTTACTTATCCCCCATATATGGTATACTAGTCCGTCATCGTGTTACTCCTGGCCTTCCCTTACTAATCACGTACTGTAGTCAGTAAATTAGTAAGAGCAGCACCTGCACGTCCTTCCCTCAAGGATAGTTGAACAAACCTCCAACCTCCTCTTTGTTCCTCCATCGAAACAAAGAGGGCAGATAGTACGACCAAAAATGTTTCCTTTGGTTCCGCAAACTCAGCTGATGACGTCATACGACGTTCGAATTTTATGCCATGGTCTCAAACGGCAGCCATCTTGGATTTCTTGATTCTCTGCAAAAGCTCCGAAAGGCATCAAAATCAACCACAAAGTAATCAAAATCAAAGAAATTTGTAATTTTTGATTTAAAAACAAGAAAATTGAAAATTCTGAAAAATCTGGCTATCAAAATGTGGTTACTATGTTATCGTCAAATTTGACGAACAAGGATTTGCCTCACCAAATTGTTCCCAGATGACTTTCAGCAAAAGTCCGTACGTTCGGTGGCTTTATATTAGCTTGCATATAAATGGGGGATCTCCTCCCCCCCCCCGGGTCTGAATAGGGTAAACAGTTTTTAACTTTAGCTGTTAGGAAACAAATTTACGTATAAAAAGTACGTATGGCAAAAATGATACCAAACTTTACTTTCTAGAATAAGACCTTTAATTGTCCTATATATAACAGTTGCAGTTTCAATTTTGCAATACAGGAGTAAATGTTACAAGTTTTAAAAGGTGATTTTCCTGTTAAACTCCCGGAATCAAAGGTTCTTTTGAAAAACACATCTTTCGCACTTTGTTTAAGTCTAAGGTTATTTTCACCCCTAAATTGTTTGATTCCACATAATTTACCTACTGCAAATCAAGAGATACCCCTTTATCCTCTCTTGTGTAAATTCTAGCTTGTTTGTTCCCTCTTTACATGAGCGAGTTTTGAAATGCTAGCCTGCATGCAGACGTCTCCTATTTCCTTTGCAACAGGCGTGGAGCAAAGGAAATAGGAGACGTCTGCGCGCAGGCTATGACAATACAACACACTTTATTTGCATTCCCAATTACAAATGGTATTGCAAAAGTATAGGAAAATAATGATAATAATAATACGAATTACATCTAAAGATATGTAAGGGTAAGTAATAGGATCAACTAATTGACGATTGTTGCGATTGTCGATTCATTACTTAGTGCAAAAGCTTCATAAATGAAGTAACCTAATTTTTTACAGAGAAAGGCATCTATATTATTAAAGAGAAATATAATTTTTTGATTGGCATCTAAAGAACTAAAATCATAATAATTTCTAACAATGTAGTCTATTAGAGATTTTCTAATTGTATTATATCTACTACAATTAAGTACAAAATGTTCTTCGTTTTCAACTTCATTTGAGCTGCAGTTTTGACAGATTCTCAGATGCTCAGGAAGTTTAGGATAAGAATG
Organism: Siderastrea siderea; assembly: GCA_964030785.1. Lineage (NCBI taxonomy): Eukaryota > Metazoa > Cnidaria > Anthozoa > Scleractinia > Rhizangiidae > Siderastrea > Siderastrea siderea. Next base: position 72,335,356 of record OZ034966.1, on the reverse strand, counting down.
TCTACCAGTTTCAATTCGTAGGTTATGGTTGCCTACTCTAAGTTTTGCTACTGCCCGACGATGTTTAAGATTTGTAATTAGTTCTAGTGAGTTAGAGGGAGTAATATCTGTTTTAAAAGTAGAGTAAAATTTCAGTTTTTTGTTACATCTAATCAATTCATGTTGATGCTTTTCTAAATCAGTTTTAAAGTTTTCGATTATTTTGGATTGACACTTTTTAGTTTTTAATTTATCTCCATTTGTATCAATCATAGTTTGAAGATCAGTAGAGAAATCGGTACCATATTGTTTAAGTATATCATAGATGGAGAGCATAAAGCATTTTTTTCCAGAGTCTGCCAGTTGAGTTGAAATTTGAAGGCATTGTCTGGCAACGCTTGAATTCGGGAGGTTTAGTAAGTGAAGCCAAAACTTGAGTGTATTAGAGAAAATAGTTAGTTTGAGAGGGAGTCTTCCGGTTTCATTTCTTGCTGCGACATTCGATGCTCTTCTATTAAGGCAAAGATAAGATTTGTAAAATTGCGAGTGAAAGCGTTCGATAGGATCTTTCTCCCATTTGTTAAGATTGAGGCTATCATATGCCCCCCATATTTCTGAACCATATAAAAGAACGGGTAGAAAGACAGCATTAAATAAGAAATTACATTTGGATATAGAGAGTTTGTTGAATTCAATATACCTTTTGAATGCAAATACTGAACGTCTAGATTTTTCGACTAAACTCTTTTTTGAGGAGGTGAAACTGCATGAAATGCATGAAATGCATGAATTAGCGTTTTATGTTTGAATTCTTCTGGAACTTATTCGTATCCGACTGGATTATTCGAACTATTCGGAAGCTCGTTCATGTCCGACAGACGCGTGGAGCAAAGGAAATGGAAGACGTCTGCGCGCAGGCCATGAAATGCATGAATTACGGTTTTATGTTTGACGTAATGACAGACAGCTTCTTCAAGTCGTTTATTTTTCATGTAGATTGCAATTATGTAAGTCTTGGACCGACCATCTTGTGCTTAACCGCATTGTGACTATCCCCGAGAAGAAGGAAACAATGCTCGTCATTTAGATAATCTCAGTGTTATTAAATCGAACTTAAATCTTGAGAAATAAACCCTACATACCTTCTCGATCGAGCTCATTGACCCTGGCACCAAGGGTGCAATAATTAAAAGGGGAGAGCAAAGAAAGGGCATTTTAAGTGACACATAATTCAAGTGACTGTTATCACAGACACGCCAGAAACCCACGGCGCTGTGAAATGTAGAAGAAATCGGTTCGAAAATGCTATGCTTGTGACCGTAACATACATTTTGAGCGCGGCTATGAACGTTTGGACGTGAAATAATTATAGCGTTCTGTTTCAGATTACAGGTTATTCCTTGGCATCGAAGGTCAGGATTGTCTCAGACGAGTTGAAATGTTTCCATTGTTTACGTTAGACACCTCGTCGTTTACAACAGAACAAGAAAGAGATGTTTTGTTAGATATATACGTTTCAACAAATGGACCGCAATGGTACCAGAGAAGCGGATGGAATAGTACAACCAGTGGCACATCTCATTGTTCCTGGTATGGCATTACTTGTCACAATAACACATCCTACATCAAAACGATCGTGCTGGCTTATAACAACTTGGATGGTTCCCTTCCTTCTAACATTTGGAAGATCCGAAACTTGCTTTCGCTGTGCGCTCCCGGAAATCCTAGTCTACGAGGACGTATGGGCGATTTCCTCTTTGAAAATATGAGCAATCTGCTGACCGTTCACTTCAGCGCTTCCTCAATTGCTGGAGATATTCCGAAAGAAATTGTTAAAATGACAAAGCTTCAGAACTTCCTGGCCTGTATTATGCACGGTGATGGTCTCACTGGATCTCTACCAGAGGACATAGGCAATATGAAAGAACTACGAGTATTGTGCCTTGGAGGAAACAACTTAACTGGACAAATACCAAAGACTATATCTGCATTAAACAAGCTTTGGTATCTTGACCTGCGAAACACTCCTGGCAAGATGTATGGAAACCTAAGCCACATACTTGCACTTCCCTCATTAACAGATTTGTTCATATCTGGAGTTCAACTCAGCGGAGAGCTTCCTCGTGTGTTGCCAAAAGCATTTAATTACATTGTATTGCCTGGAAACAACATTTCAGGAAAATTTATAGAAACATTTTCGAAACATAACACACCTTTGATATTAAATGTTGCCAACAATGATCTTACAGGGGATATCCCAGGTGATTTGCTCCTCCAAGACATTTCAATGATCGATTTGTCACAGAACCGATTTTCATCGATTAACCAAGGAAAGCCATGGTCCGAAAAAGCCAAGGCAGGTGTCAGGTCTTTTGTCAGTCTTGCAGGGAATAGAAATTTGTCAATTAATTTTACAAGCTTTATTGGACTTTTCAATAGAGTTGACTTTGCTCCAAGCCCATCAATTTTAAATTTAAGCTTTTGCGACATCAAAAGCCCTCTACTTGCAAGTGTACTTTACATGGAGGACATGTCCACTTGCGATTTACGCGGTAATGATTTTTATGGCACATTACCTGATTTTTATGAGGATTTTTCCTTTCTATCGTATTTTGATATCTCGTCGAACAATTTGACCGGTGGCCTTCCAGCAGGAATTCAAGACTTGATATCCCTGCAATATCTGGATATTTCTGGAAACCCTTTAATGCGAAAAGGAACTGGCGCTACGTCCAATGTCTTTACTCCTGACTTTTTAAGAATGATAAGACCACCTCAAGCAGACAACTTTACATGTCCTGAAGGAAGACTCACATTTAACAATGGTCGTATTCGCTTAGATCCGACATTTTACGATTACAAATATTGCGTCTGCGATGATGGTTTCTACGGAGACAACGGATTGTGCAAGAAATGCATGAAGAGTGGGAGCTGCCGTCGACCTTCTTTCAGTGCACTAGACGATCTCCGTCCAAACGTTATGCTTGTGAGCAGAGGTTACTGGCCGTCACCAGACCCCCAAAATGCTACCCATCTTGTCAAGTGTCCAGTACCATCTGCTTGCAATCCAACAGATTCCTGCGCCTGTCGCTTAGACACATCAGCGGAGGACACTCGCTGTTCCCGTTATAGACCATCAGTGTCATCTCTGCCCACAACATGCAATCACTCCTGTATCTGCCATCCAGGAAACACGGACAGATTTTGTTCTCGCTGCCAAGAAGGATTTTACAAACTTGGTGGACTGTGCTTCCAATGTAAAAAAGGCGACCTCACTTACTACTATATGTTCATTCCAGTCTTTGCTGTTTCTTCACTGGTTTTGCTGTGGTCTTACTTTTATTTCAATGTCAGACCTTTGAAATGGTTTGCTGTCACTGCCGTTCATTTTCTCTTGATGTTAATCATGATGCTGTTGGAATTTCTACCAGCGTGGCTTTTTAAATTAAACCTGGTTGTCTTTGTGTTATGTATGACCAGTCGAGGAAAGGCCGCTCACTCGCTCATCAACATCGCAGTGTTTTACATCCAAACCTTGGATTTCATGGTATCCAGCGTCGATGTTTGGCCTCGAAAAGTTATGGCTGCTCAAAACTACCTGAGCAGTTACTGGAACCTGTACTTTCCCTCTATTTCTTGTGATCTGCCGTCTCTGTTCACTCCTGTTGGAAAGTTTGCTTTTCTCCTTCTTCTTCCAGTGGTTTGCTTGGCAGTGGTGGGTTTATATTTTGTCGTCATGTGGATCATCGGCAAGTTTCGTCCAAACGAAAGACGCATGGAAAATGTTCATTTCAAATGTCGCCAAAGCACGTTCTTCTGTCTAAATTTCAGCTACTTTCCCATCGTAAAGCAGACACTGTCTATTCTACGCCCATGTCACAGTGATCAAAATGTTCTTTACATGCCAAACTCTCCGTGGATAGAGTGCACATCTCACACCTACAGCAAACTGACAGCGCTTGGAATTTTCTCTGCCGTGTTCTATGTTACCGGCTTTCCCTTGGTCGTGATCTCTCTTATGATTTATTTCTTTCCAAAAAGAAGCTCTATGAGATCTGAAGATCGCAAGAGACTGGACGTATGGCTCGGACCAGTCTATTTGTCCTACAAACCAAAGTGTCAGTCATACTTTGAAGTCTTCATGCTTCTCCGCCGCCTGATTCTTGCCATTGCGTTGTCCATGATTTCATCCTCTTCCACCTTACAAACGTTTGTGGTTTGGCTTGTACTTATGCAGTCGGCGATCACTCACTTATGTTTGCAGCCGTATAAGGGCCGCTCCGCTGCGACAGCACGGGAAATGCGCAAAAGGCGTATTTTAGAATGCACTCTCACTGAGAATGTCATTGAGCCTGTAGTGTTGGTCGTGTTGTCCATGTCATTTATGGTGTTGAGGTTTGCAACCATGGACAGTGTTAATGCCAAGATTTTCGTCTGGGTAGTGATGATTCTCAATACATGTGTTCTGGTCATACTTGTAGGTGCTATTTTCTACCGCCTTATTTGCAAAGATGAAGGCCGTGGCAATTGTAGTTCAGGCAGTGAAAATGGTGAATACAGCGGTGTGAGTGCAGTAACAGATTACAACGGCAGTAATGAAGAGAGACGGCATTTACTGACTGTTAATAGCCAGCCGGGATACGTGCCTATAGAAGAGGCCGCCTAGCGACTTTTATGTCTCTGTGTTCAGTACTATACTTGCAGTTTACGGTTATTGTCACCCGTCAGACGAGCTACAAAATGAGGAGTATAACCTCTCAACAAAACAGTGTTACATTCATGGTTGCACGGTATTTAACTGACGGGCAAGAAATCGCCTGGTGCATGGTTTCGTCATAGCTCGTGTAGCTATGTTTATTGTAAGACGAATTTTAATGAAGCAATCATAGTTAGGAGTTTAGAATTAAACAAACACAAGGGCTGAATCGCAGGTTCATTAGTTTCTGCAGAAGAACCGTTTGCCTATTACGTTAATATTAGCAAGCAAGAGAGAACGAAGGTAAAAATACGAAAGATGAAATGTTTGATTCCCGTGAGGGAATCAGATTTTTTTTGTTTGGACCACGCCCGGAATATGCTAAACGATGCTTCTCTCTTATGTTACTTACTAATCAGATAATTGACATTCCATGTTTTGTTTTAACCCTATTTAGCTCGGGTTTGGGGGGGGGGAGGGGGGGAGGCACCCGGGCTAACTTAAACGAATTATAACTTTTAAATGGCCAGACGAATAATCAGCAAATCTCGTGACTTTTCCTGAAATTGATCAGAGACAATGTTCCTGTGTCAATGACGTGTCCATGATGATTGGCGTTTCCATAGCAGCCGTCTACTCAGAAGGTGTTTTTACTATTTTCTGTCTTTTTTCAGTCTTTTTTTTCAGCTTTTCCCCTTCGTTTGCAAGAGGACGATAATTGTTTACTTTTTTGCTTGTTTTGATTAACTATGTTTCTTAGAATAAATTCATATATTTTTCGATGTCGTCATTGTCAACTGAATGACTGCATGCTCGGGATTCAAGATGGGGGCTCAAAATTCAAGACGGCTGCTTTGTGACGTCACCGTGACGTCGTGACACGTCAAAATCGAAAAGTCATAAACCCAATCTGTTAAGCTAATGACGTGCTAAAAACGTGCCAAGTTTCATCACAAGAGCGTGAATACTTTTCGAGATCTATGTGGGGTGGGGGGGGGGGGGGGCACTTTGTGCCCTACCTTATTCTCAGAAACTCAAAAAAAGCCCAGGCAAAATAGGCAAAAGTTTTTTTACCCTTAAAGAGATAGTTGAGGATTTAGAAGATTTCAGTTTTTTTTCGGTGTTTAAACGTAACACCGGCCCACTGGATTTGAAGTTAAACAATCTAAAGTTTTACATAACATAACCTATGCCAGTAGGACATGAGACGGTATATCGTCGTTCTAATGTACTTTGATATAGTTTGCATTAAAGTTATAAAGTGTTAATTATTGTTCTTGTACTCACTGTCCATCGCTGTTCACCGAGGTGTGGAGGGGGGGGGGGGATGCACTTGACCAATGTTTGGGTGCCGCTGAGGGTATGAAACCCTGACTCTCTTTAGGACAAAAAAAAGCCCTAAAATACCCACCCCGTGTAGTGCAGCACCCTCCATTTTAGGTCCCTGTTTAGAACAATTGGTAAAATACACACTCCATCGTTTTATACAGTTTTTAAATGTTTCACTTAACAGTTTCAAATACCAGCAAAAGTCTCCAATCAGCCATACTGTTAACGACGACAATCGTGCAACCATACCCTGTTTAGGACAATTGCAGATTATGTTTAGGACAGACTCGCATAAAATTGTATGCATTGTTTAGGACAGAGAGGGCAAAAACCACACCCTGTCCAGCGGCACGTCCCGGTACAGGCAATAAAAGGGAGTACCGTCCCCGGGCGCCGATCACTCGGCATGTTCTTACACTCGAGAGAAAATTAGCAATTGTATGTAGTATGCTAAGTCACTGCGGCCAGTTATCCATAACAGCCAAAAGCAAACAGTCTGAATGTACAACTCGGAGTTACCGGTATATTGAAGATATTTCTGGACGATTTTTATCGCAAATTGTGCGAAAGACTAAATGCACCATGCCAGCGTAGTCTGTCGTTTATTAGAACAGTATGCTGTGAAGCTACGGACACCTGATTTTCCTTTGATTTTCAGGTCGAGATTATGCAAGCTCTTGGGGACGATTTTTTTTTTTTTGCTGTTTATGAACTTGGTACTCCTTAATTGGGTGCTTAAGACAAAGGTTTGTTTGTTCAAAGCTTGTGAGGTATTTGGAATTGAAAACGTTTAAGTCAGAAATCCGCCTGTACAGCTAGATGAATTATGGATGGCTGTGGATGATATCCTAAAATGCGACCCTGATTCAAATGAAATAACGCCATTGAGCAGTACTTCTTAAGTGGTGCTGTTTTACTATTCTGCACAAGATGGTGCTATCTTCTATGTTTGAAATCCTCAAATATGTGAGTTCAAAAGAGACGAATTCAAAATGAATGCATGCCTTTCTTTCAGTAGTTTAACACTTGCGCGCTTTAGAGATAGGGAGGTATTTATAAATCAGCATTCTGTTCTGTTGTCTAATAAAATAACGCTTGGACATATTTCGTCAAAGCTTAGACCTATTTTGGCAAAGTTGCATGACGTTGAGCCGTTTTTGGCATGATAATTAAACATGTGGGTTTTTCACCTTTTTCAGTAAGAGCAAACAAACAAACAAACAAACAAACAAACAAAAAAACAAAAACAAAAAAACGCTGACGAAAAGGAGCAAAGTCTTTCATTATATCACATCATAGTGAAATCCAAAAAAGTCGCTGGCCCCAAGCAGCACCACAACCTATCTTACAGAGCGCTTCACACGCTCTCTACTTGGGATTAAATCGTTGCAAAATGTATATATATATTTTAATACAAAAAGTAACTGGCGTCCCTGGTACAAGGATAGGGTTTTACTATTGCTTTCGAAAGCTAGCAATGTACCTACATACTACAGCGCTAGAGCGTGTAAGACGGTGACCCCCTCTTTTTGTTTTATTTTTTTTTCAATGTACTACGTGTAATTAATAATTGTGCAAAGTTTCAACAAATTCTCTTTACACCTTTTTAGATGGAATCACCTTAAATGTGTTGTTTTTTTAAAGAGATTTTGGTCCCACATACACGGCCCACGAACTGCTAGTTTTAATCACCAAACGTATATCTACATAAAATTGCTTTACCTTTTTTAACATAATTTATCGTGATCAAAGTTTTGGGTGACGGATTCTTCATTTTTTTTCTTAATATTAAGAACTTTACTATTTTTACGTGTGACTGGTTCTGTGAAAGACAGCTCACATCTCCCTTCCTTTTGCCCGGAAAAGCTTTCAAGTGAACCAACAATACAGTACCTGAAACCTCAGCGATCTAAAAGCAATGGTATTGAAGGATTCAAGAGTGGGGTAGATACCATTAATATGCCCCCTTGTGCGGACCAGCAGGTTGTTACGTGGAATGGGTTTTGACATATATCGCACGAGACACAGCGGCTCCACAAGACGATATTTCCCAAGACAGACAGCAAGGGATACGTCCACAGGCGTTCATAAACGGTAATCTCTTGCTATTATTTTTTCTTTTTTTTTTACCTGCTTCAGCATGAAAATTGTTGACGAAAAAAACAAAACAAAACGAACCAACAAGAATTGGCCATGAAGCTTCGTCGCGCGGGATATCAAAGTTTCCGTTAATTCATTCGTACTATCCTCAGTTCAAAATCAAATAGAAGAATGAAAAGCATGTCGAGAAGTGGGCTTTCCACTTTTCGAGTCATTTCTTTACTTTTTGAAATCGCTAAAATGTATTGAGGAAATGATAAAAATTTAACTGTTCACGTAATGTAGATAAACAGTTTGATTGTTTAATATTTTCACAAATGTAAAAGAAATCCTCTTCGAACAGTAAATATGCTAGGAAATATTTTCATCTGTTTAAGTGCCATCGAATTTTATCTGCCATATGAATGTGTAATTTTCCTTTGCGTTTTGTTTTCAAAAGGTGGAAATGATGGCCATTTTGAAGGCCCTCGTACTTGTGGTTTTGTATGCCGAGACGTGGGTTCCTGGTAATACAAGTGAAGTCGTCATTCAAGGTACCAAATGCTAACCTTCAAACTCTATAAGATCTCTTCCGTTTTTTTCTCTGGGCATCGAGTCGCATCCACGAACAGAATATTGTATTCCTGGACAACCAGACACAGTCTACAAATAGTCTCATTCTTTTCCTTTTTTTAGTTTGTGAAAATTGCGCGGAACGCAATGTTTAGAGCGTATCCTCGATTTTGCCGTAGACTTGCATGATTTATACATTTCCTCTCGCGGATAACTACTCAAAGTCTAAAAAACATATTATTCTATATAATATACAGTTACATTCAGTGATCCTTTGTTCTATAATTTTGAGAATAGTAAAAAGCAATATATATATTTTTTGACTACTGGTTCCTTACAAAAGGATGGGGCAATGAATTTTTACTTCTTTCCTTTCATCTGGAATAGGGAACGACGACGTAAAATTTAAGGAGTTCCTAAACAGAGCTTATCGCCAGCTACAACCCAATGTTGAATCAACGCTTAAAGTTCAGAAGATGGTGTATACAGAAGTTGCCAAGATCATAACAAAGGTGGCCACGTACGATTCGTGCTACAATTTTCAAGTCAAGTTCAAGGGTTCCACTAACGAAGGTCTGAAAGTCGATAAGCCGGACGAGTTTGATTTTCAGTTGGTGAACGAAGCTTGGTCTGGCAAAATCTCTCTCCAAGTTGATACAAAAACGCCGGCAGGATCTGCTTACGCGGTGCCAATTATCAAAACCTGCCTGGATAAATTTAAAATCGGGGGAACCAACCACATCGATGGTCGCAAGGTCAGAGGTCATTTATGCGAACTGGTGGAGAGAGCAATTGTGGATTTGAAGCTCAACGGACTGAAGATTAAGAAGCGGCCATGGCAACAAGGGCCTGCAGTCACCTGTGAAATTATGTGGACAGAGTTTCCTTCCATTAGCATTGATTTTGCAGTTGGCTTAGACATTCCAAACTGGCCTCCGCCGCCCATCGCCGGACCACGCCCTGTAGGCACCGACGCAAAAGTGCAGCTCGTACCTAAAGTCAAAAACGATCTATCGGCCAACCCCGCCTTTTGGCAGATTTCCACTGCTCAAGTTGAAGCACAAATCTGCAATAACATGGATAAGGACGGTGGTTGTCGAAAGAAGGTTTTAAAACTGGCTAAGTACTTCAAGCTGAAATCTGGCACAGGATGGCATCCAGTAACTTCATACAATTTAAAGACTATTATTTTCCATATGAATGACGAGAAGAGGCAGCGAGAATACTGGGCTCAAGGCATGCTGGTTCCCCGTTTCAAGGAGTTAATCGACAGGCTTTTGAAGCACCTGCGAGACGGCTCTCTTCCAAACTTCTTCATTCCCAAGGAAAACCTGTTTGCAGGCAAGGCAGAAATTTTAAAAGGAGCCATAGCGGGAGTGAACGACTTTTTGAAGATGTTGCGAGCAAACCCAGAGAGACTACTGATGTAAGGCTAAAGGCCAACTTTAAAATCTCAGTTTGAATAAAATATTAAATAAATCACTGTACCTAACTGCTGAAGTATAACCGCGGGAATTATTCAATAAAGCATGTAGACAAAACCTAGACAACTGTTGTTTCTGCGATCACAATGAGCGCGTCTTTCAGTTTGCTGTGTGACGCCGAGTTCGAGTTCCTCTGACAACGGGTCAACTTTCGAAAATCGTCACCTGCCTTGTTAACACTCGTCCTGACTTTCAGTGTCAATCTTGAAGGAGAATCTGTTAGAGGTTCCGTCAACTGTGGACTGGGCGTTTTTATTTAGTTTTTTATCATCTCTTGGGCGGACAAGTGCTGAATGAATTCGTTTCTGCGCCCCCCCTCCTACACACCCCCCCCGGATGGGCAAAACGCAGTAAGATTGACTCCTAACTCTCTTTTGTTCTCCTGATCTAAGATGGTGGCTTGAAATCCCGAATGCTAGAAATTCCCCCAAAATACGTCTGAACTACAGGCTAAGGCTTCATCCGTCTACCCTAATAAATTTTCTCCGTTTTTATAGGGTCGAAAACGTTTCCTATCGTTCACACAAAAGAATTGACAACGTATAGGTATTGATACGTTTTGGCCTTTGTTCGCATGAGCAGTAGTCATCGGTCGGTCTCGGATGATTTTGCGTCGTTGGTTTTGTCTTTTGGTGAGAGCGTCGTCCACGTTAGACCCACCAAAAACGGCGTCAGTGCTTTCAGAATGCAACGATTTTACCCGTCAACACTAATAAAAATGCTTCCACTCCAAAAGTCCCTTCTAATACACTGGGTACCAGAGATTTCTCACTCACGCTTTTGTGGAACAGTACAGTACAGGAAAACACGAAATCTGAATCGTCCGTCAGAGCAAGTTAAGATTCATACAATAACCCTCATTCAGTGAAGAACATTTTGTTTTATTTGGGCATGGTTTAATCACACTAAGGATAATCAACGACATATACATTGATACGATAGCTACATGTCTTTTTCAGGAGTTTTAATGCTATTTGTTTACAAATACATCGCGTTTCAGAAATTTCCTTTCCCACAATAAGAATCTTCAAGACTGTACACTAACTGCATATTGACCGGCGAGCTGATCGAAATCTTTTTCCTAAGTAAAAAGAAAACAAAAAATCATAGTTTCCTTACTACATGACCGAGCTTTTCGCTCTTCGTGTACCAGTACTAAAAGGACAGAAACAAAGCAGTCTAACAATAGATTACACGGAAAGAGTCACTGAAAAACAAAGAACACTCATCTCTCAAAGTCATTTATAATTTATAAAGAGAAAACAAAGGAAATCATTACTGCAACGGTGGTTAAGCCGTTTAGATACAGGATCTTAATTAGCATAAAATATTGCGAACTTTGCTTTGAATTTCTCCAAGAATTATGAATGGTTTGAGAAGCCGTATCAAAAACTCGAAAGAGTGTTTCATCAGCTACCCAAACACCTCGAGGTCTGCTAAAAAAACACTCGGCTGCACCTCGTTTTTTTAACCAACTTCTCGGTGTTTGAATATCCTGATGAAACACTCTTTTTCATGTGTACCGGTGCACCAGGCGTGCGTTTATCGAAAGCCCCGAAGCTTTTCGGGCCGATTTTGGGCCGGATAATTCACACTGTAACTTGGAAACAAAGACGTTTTTAAGCATGATACTTTGTTATAGGTTAAATTTTTCTGGTCTTAAACACAGTGAAAGTGACAGCCTTGAAGAACGAATGGTTCTCGTTTGTACAATTGGCTTTTCGGGGCCAAAAAGGTTTCTGGCTTTTCTAGACACGCACACCACACCGGGTGCGCGTTTCCCGAAAACCCCTACAACTTTTCAGTCCCGAAAAGCCAGTTGTAAAAATATGAACACTCATTCTACCAAGCTGTTATTTTAGCATCCCTATCAGATAAGGGATGTTTAACTTATAGTACAGTTTTATGTTTCGAAACTTCTTTGTTCGTATTACGGTGCCTGAAATCTGCGTAAAACGTTTCGGAGTTTTCGAGAAACGCACACCAGGAGAGAGCCTAACTTTTTCTGGCTTTTGATCTAATGATCTTCTCAGTATGTAGGAGGTGTGTTCGAACCTATTAACAACGATAAATTCCCAAATAACGGCGCCTCGAGGACATTTCTAGTAATTCCCTCGATGTAACCTCTGCCCCCCCGAAAAAAGTCCTTGTTCAACCACAAAAATACTGAGATACCCCCCCCCCCCAAAAAAAGAACAACCATTCATTTTCAAGTGTAAACATGGTTCTAGGGTTGATTACAGCGACATTTGACATTTTTATTAAGTATTTTACTTCGGTGCCTTTTATAAATGTACCTGTCGGAAAATAACGGCCATGCACCCGAAGGTAGTTTCTACTCAAAAGTTCTGGATCCTTAGGCCTGCTAATTCCCAAAGCAATGGGGCCGTTACTTTCAGTCGATTGCCATAAGATCCCCTGTTAATTAAGCTGTTTCCCAAATAATGGGGCTGTTACTTTCGCAACTCTACGGTCGACTGCCATGAGATCCCCTACACACCCTACACACCCCCCCCGGATGGGCAAAACGCAGTAAGATTGACTCCTAACTCTCTTTTGTTCTCCTGATCTAAGATGGTGGCTTGAAATCCCGAATGCTAGAAATTCCCCCAAAATACGTCTGAACTACAGGCTAAGGCTTCATCCGTCTACCCTAATAAATTTTCTCCGTTTTTATAGGGTCGAAAACGTTTCCTATCGTTCACACAAAAGAATTGACAACGTATAGGTATTGATACGTTTTGGCCTTTGTTCGCATGAGCAGTAGTCATCGGTCGGTCTCGGATGATTTTGCGTCGTTGGTTTTGTCTTTTGGTGAGAGCGTCGTCCACGTTCGACCCACCAAAAACGGCGTCAGTGCTTTCAGAATGCAACGATTTTACCCGTCAACACTAATAAAAATGCTTCCACTCCAAAAGTCCCTTCTAATACACTGGGTACCAGAGATTTCTCACTCACGCTTTTGTGGAACAGTACAGTACAGGAAAACACGAAATCTGAATCGTCCGTCAGAGCAAGCTAAGATTCATACAATAACCCTCATTCAGTGAAGAACATTTTGTTTTATTTGGGCATGGTTTAATCACACTAAGGATAATCAACGACATATACATTGATACGATAGCTACATGTCTTTTTCAGGAGTTTTAATGCTATTTGTTTACAAATACATCGCGTTTCAGAAATTTCCTTTCCCACAATAAGAATCTTCAAGACTGTACACTAACTGCATATTGACCGGCGAGCTGATCGAAATCTTTTTCCTAAGTAAAAAGAAAACAAAAAATCATAGTTTCCTTACTACATGACCGAGCTTTTCGCTCTTCGTGTACCAGTACTAAAAGGACAGAAACAAAGCAGTCTAACAATAGATTACACGGAAAGAGTCACTGAAAAACAAAGAACACTCATCTCTCAAAGTCATTTATAATTTATAAAGAGAAAACAAAGGAAATCATTACTGCAACGGTGGTTAAGCCGTTTAGATACAGGATCTTAATTAGCATAAAATATTGCGAACTTTGCTTTGAATTTCTCCAAGAATTATGAATGGTTTGAGAAGCCGTATCAAAAACTCGAAAGAGTGTTTCATCAGCTACCCAAACACCTCGAGGTCTGCTAAAAAAACACTCGGCTGCACCTCGTTTTTTTAACCAACTTCTCGGTGTTTGAATATCCTGATGAAACACTCTTTTTCATGTGTACCGGTGCACCAGGCGTGCGTTTATCGAAAGCCCCGAAGCTTTTCGGGCCGATTTTGGGCCGGATAATTCACACTGTAACTTGGAAACAAAGACGTTTTTAAGCATGATACTTTGTTATAGGTTAAATTTTTCTGGTCTTAAACACAGTGAAAGTGACAGCCTTGAAGAACGAATGGTTCTCGTTTGTACAATTGGCTTTTCGGGGCCAAAAAGGTTTCTGGCTTTTCTAGACACGCACACCACACCGGGTGCGCGTTTCCCGAAAACCCCTACAACTTTTCAGTCCCGAAAAGCCAGTTGTAAAAATATGAACACTCATTCTACCAAGCTGTTATTTTAGCATCCCTATCAGATAAGGGATGTTTAACTTATAGTACAGTTTTATGTTTCGAAACTTCTTTGTTCGTATTACGGTGCCTGAAATCTGCGTAAAACGTTTCGGAGTTTTCGAGAAACGCACACCAGGAGAGAGCCTAACTTTTTCTGGCTTTTGATCTAATGATCTTCTCAGTATGTAGGATGTGTGTTCGAACCTATTAACAACGATAAATTCCCAAATAACGGCGCCTCGAGGACATTTCTAGTAATTCCCTCGATGTAACCTCTGCCCCCCCGAAAAAAGTCCTTGTTCAACCACAAAAATACTGAGATACCCCCCCCCCCCAAAAAAAGAACAACCATTCATTTTCAAGTGTAAACATGGTTCTAGGGTTGATTACAGCGACATTTGACATTTTTATTAAGTATTTTACTTCGGTGCCTTTTATAAATGTACCTGTCGGAAAATAACGGCCATGCACCCGAAGGTAGTTTCTACTCAAAAGTTCTGGATCCTTAGGCCTGCTAATTCCCAAAGCAATGGGGCCGTTACTTTCAGTCGATTGGCATAAGATCCCCTGTTAACTAAGCTGTTTCCCAAATAATGGGGCTGTTACTTTCGCAACTCTACGGTCGACTGCCATGAGATCCCCTGTAGCTAAGCTGTTTCCCAAATTATGGGGCCGTTACTTTCGGAACTCTACGGTCGATTGCCATGAGATCCCCTTTAGCTAAGCTGTTCCCCAAATAATGGGGCCGTTACTTTCGGAACTCTACGGTCGACTGCCATGAGATCCCTTGTGAAGCTGTTAGGTGCGAGGAAGTTGGGCGTGTTTAAAACACGAAATGGCGAAATGACGATATGGCGGAAGTTTACAGACTCGAAACCCGTCAGGAACTCTGACTTTTTCCTTTTTGGTCCGTGCTAGTGACAAATTGATCAGTTTACATGTACTACACTCAAAAAGCTGAAAATATTTACCTTTGTTTGAAAGTCTTTGGTAAAAGGGTGATTAGGGTGCCCGTCTTTCAGCTGTGAGATATATCGCGTTGTAACCTATAAGACACAAATGCAATAGGTAATGTTTATCAGAACACTCCTACTATAACCGACTCAAAGTTCCTCGTAACCAACAAGTTCATTCACTGTAAGTCATACGAGAAAACCGAGACCAACATAGAGAATATTAATGCAGATGGATAACTAAGTAGGAATTTAATGGGTTCAGTCAGCACTGAAGACGGTTTCCTTTGAAAGACAATGTCACCCATACCGGGTAATGTAAAGAAATATCTATGACTTCACTGGGATTTGAACGAACAAACCCTGAAGTTTGATTATCTACATGAATGTATTTTTTGTTTGCTAACGTCTTAAATTTCGATAGGAAATGAAATATATATGTATATCTCGTTCTTTAAGGGAATGCCTTGGGGAAAAAGTGCAACATACATTATTTCTCGTTCCTACGCGTTAAGAGGTTGACCGTAGGCGAAACGACCGAAAAGCGCCGCTATACAGCTTGAAATAAAACCACAATTTCTACTGAATGAAAGCTTTACTTACCGTAACGATATTGCCAAAGACACAGAATTCTTCGTTTAACATGTCCCAGTACTAAATCGGCATTAAAAACAAAAAAAATCCCACAGTGTACTTGTCTTCTTCGAACACAAAATCATCGAGAAACTGACCCATTCACCACGACGAAAGCAGTGGCGTAACGAACGTGCGCAGTGCGTTATTCAGCTCTGTCGCCTCGAAAGGGTTTTTAGCCGCGCGCGCGTAGGTAGCCTACACACGACATAGCAAGAACGCACGCGTCAGCTGAGTGAATCCAAATTTCTATTAATAAGCCGCGCGCGCAGAATTCCGGAAGTTGAATGGCGCTTAAAATCGCGAAAACCGGAAATAAAACTTGCACGAAACATTTGTTTTTATCTCCAATTTTGCTCGGTGACCCATCCTGAGTTTTTGCATGCATGTAACACTAAGTGTGCC
The DNA here is from genome assembly GCA_964030785.1 of Siderastrea siderea. NCBI lineage: Eukaryota > Metazoa > Cnidaria > Anthozoa > Scleractinia > Rhizangiidae > Siderastrea > Siderastrea siderea. The sequence continues at coordinate 72,319,192 of OZ034966.1, read as the reverse complement.
AATTCAAATAGAAGCTTTTGGAGGAACGTTATTCAGTGGAATTTTTTAAATTCATAAAATGGCTTTTTCAATATAACTTAAGTTCTACTGAATAACTTTTTTGCCATACCGTCAGAGAAGTTAAAAATTTAGGGAGCTTTCTAAAAATGCAATAAGAAGGGTAGGTCACCGACTTAGTTTTTTGGATAATTGACGAAAACTGAAATTTGGGGGTCTTTTTGTGGACCTTCAGGGTTGTCATGGTAACGGCTATGACGTCACAACTAGCCTTCAAGTATTGCCCGACAAAAGATTTGTCAAGTTATTTATAGATTACCTACATGCTTAGAAATACTTCCTTGTAATCTTTCCTCGTTTCAAAAGGTTTATAACATTTAAAAACCCTTTCCAGCCACCTTAAGTCTTCGAGAAAGCGACGGACATTTTCGTCACTTTTACACTTTTGACGTTCTGGAGGAAACATTACGAAAATCAGGGAAAAGAACAGGCAATACAGATGGACATCTCCGTAAGAATTAAAGGTTAGTTTTGAGTCTGCCCGAGGTAAAGCGAATTGCAGAGGTTTCGCACCACTGAGAGTTCGCAACTTGCCTGAGGTAAGGCGTTTCACAACAGCAAACTTTTGTCAGTGGTTATCGATTTCCATCGATTAGATCGAACTTTTGTGATTATCTATTTCCATCGATTAAATTAAGTAATCAATCGACAAATATCGAGTAACATCGAGTGTTATTGGTTAATCGAGAGGCTTTCCAATGATCGATTTCTATCGATTAGATACGCCCTGTTCAGCCGAGCGAGTCTCATATAGCAGCAAAACTGTCTGGTTTATATTCTTCCTCGTCTTTTTATCCAACTTCGGCGAATAATTTGCAAACTTGCCTAACATTAGATATTATAGTCATTTGAGGGACTGATCATAGGCAAAGTGGGTCAACCAACAGGGCATTCAGTGAAGCTGAGTAAATTGACCCTGGTCAAGAGAATAACATCGTTGGAGTTAGTTTCAGAACCAGTGTCTCGTTAAAAGAAATGTAACTATATTCCATTTTTGGTAGGAGATAAATTTTTATCGCATTTAGATTTTTAAGCGAATTATTAACTTTGGTATAGCTCACGTTGCTTCGTTGCTTCTTCTTATTTGAACAATGACACTTTTAAGGACAGTTAATCTCACGGTAATCTTGAAGAGTTCTTCCTTTTTTTTCGCAAAATATTCAACAAAATACCTTTTTTCGCGAAATATTGTCTTGTCTGCAAAAACAAACGTTTTGCTTAGGTTGCGTCTGTACGGTCTATAATTTGACCATTACATCACCACCAAATAAACAATGCCGGCACAGAAAAGATCCCAGCCTATTCAAAGATTTCAAGTGTTCTGTACCTTAGTTGACGACCACTTGAATACACAAAATTATAAAGTGATTACTGCTTTCGCTAAAAAACTCGGATTCCAAACTGCGTTAAACAGAACAGAGACAGTGGTCTCTTGGTTCAATCTTACGGGACCTATATTCAATTCCGTCCTAGAGGAACAAGAAAGTGCTTCAGCTGCTTTACAGCTGTCTTATTTGCACTGGCACATCCGACAATTTCCGTTTCGTTCTGTCAGTTCCAATAATTACTTTACAACCCGCACAAAACAAAAGAAAACAACGCCTGTTGGGCAGCAATTAGTCATCATGGCATGAATTTTTCTGCATGGTTACACTCCATGAATATATTTCGACTTAGCATCAACCACCCAGACCTTTAAAATTCCATTTTTACTTCGGTTGAAAAAGGCCCTGATTCTGGTCATAATGCACTAGCATTTAGCTCTATATTCAATTTTATAAATTGCAACTTTGATCAGTTACTCGAGTTCTTATTTTCAGTTTTTCGATTTCCTAAAATAGCTACTTCGATCAAACAATGCGAGAGATAATTAATAATAAAACATACAAAAACGAAACATGCGATTGGTCAGCAATTATTCATCTGTAACCGTATGAATGATTATTTACACCGCCACAAGACAGACTTTCACATAGTTTGCATGCAGTGGCTATCGCTGAAATGATAAAATGTAGGAAACTGCAGCTACTTTTCTCTATTATGACTAATCCTGAAGCTCCTCTTTGTCTTAAACAGAAGTTCTCCTTTCTATCCACTACACGGACTACTCGTATAACCAGAGGTACAACTTCTCATAATTTAGTTATTCCCCAGCCTAGAACAAATTTGGGTAAGCGCACCTTCTCGTATTCCGCCACTGTTCTCTTTAATGCCCTTGAGGTTGATTTAAAGATACTTGCTGCGCATCCCCTTGCCTCGCCTAGCGCTTTGTCTTCCTTTTCGTTTCCGCTAAAGCATAAACTTCGTGGCCTTTTCCTGCAAAACCTCAATACTGTCTCCCATCTTGAGGAGCTTTGTTGCCATGAATGCCGCTTTCTTCTTAAGTGCCGCTGTTTTTTTTAGTATGTGACTACTTCATGTTTCTTAGCTTATTACTTCTCTTACTTAGTTTAGCTTTGATTATCTGTTATTTTGTAATGTTTAATGTTTATTTTGAGGGCCATATGTTAGAAAACTGTAAAAGGTTAATATGTTCACCCTCGTTAAATAAAGTGTATTGTTTTGTATTGTATTGTATCGCAAGTACACAGCTTCTACAACCAAGCATTTTTGCTCAAATCTCCAGGGTCTGTGCACTCCAGGCTAGGGATGTGGAAGTATTTTCTTCTACGGGTAGCTATTTGCCAAACACTGATGCTCAAATTAGCGGTTGCAATGGCGTGGCCCAGAGATACTTATGGTAAGTACAAGAGTTGGTTTTCTAATGATAAGTCTTTACAGGCAGTCTGATACGTTGCCTTAATTGACCGTTGGTATCGTGCAGGCAAAAAATACAAGAACTGTAAGTGATAAACCAATCAGTTGGCCTTGAGACAATAGATGACAGTGTGAACATACAGTATACCATCTGAAATTATGAATATATGAAATTCATATATTTGAACTGCGGAATGAAGAAATAAATGTAAAGAGGATCCTTCTCCTTCCATGTGCCGATCAATCTGATCCGCTAGGATGATCCAGGGGCACCCAACGGTTCGTTTCGGGGAATATCTGTTTGGAAGGCCTAAATCGCCTGAGATATTCGGATTTAATTGGAGTGAAAGCTAAAGATTTCTTTGGCGAAACATCACCTCGGACTTTCGTATCAAGAGGACTTATTAGTTCCTATTGTTTTCGGAGGGACAAATATGTCGTTTGGAGTGCAAAATAAGGTCAGCTAGCATTTTCGGTGAGCCATGAGCAGCTCGGAAATTCGGCCTTAATTTTCAGCTAAAATCTCCGAACAGATCAATCTCTATTAGCTTACACAAATATGCCTTTAAAAAGCTACGAAACTATCTAAGAAAGCAGAAAATGATATTAAAAGTATTTTACTAAAATTCTCTCGTTGGGTGCCCCTGATGATCAACTACTTGGAGAAAATAGAAACAAATGTGCTCTCTCTTAGCGATCTTGAGAGGGAATCATCGATGATTAACAATCATTTGTTCTTGAACTGATGGCGAACCGAAGAACTCCTATTAAACGTAACTTGCTGCTGTTTAAAATCAAAGCCAAACTGAACCTTACTTCCTTGATTAAATGCCTGTGGCGATAATCTCTTTACGACATTTACAAATCAGCTATAATTAGCTATTACTCTTTGAAGATCAGTAAGCATGTAATGTAAGCTCATAATATGAATGCGTGAGCCAAACAAAAATTAAAGCTTGAAACCATGTCGGACTCGGCTCACGGTTTTAAAGCCAAGTAACCAGGCGTTCACTTTGCCTCACTCGACTTGGCGCGAAATGTGATGACGTCACCAAATGGGAAGGTTCCACCGACATGTTTTTCGCTGACGTCATGATATTTGGCGCTAAGTCAAGTGAGCGGGAAGGGAACGCCTGGGTACAAGGCTGTTGGTTTCCGTAGCACGAAGAAAAGGGAGCGGGATGTGTACTGGAGGCGGGAAAAGAGGGGGGGGGGGGGGGCGTGGGAACAGAATTCCCAAGGTGGTGTTAAGCGGGGGAAACGAAAAGAAGTTACACGAAGGAAGGCAACAGAAAAATGGCGGCACGGAAAGTTTTATTCCCCCCCCCCCCCCTCCTTTCCAACAACCAAGTAGGAGTAAATGTTACTTATCCCCCATATATGGTATACTAGTCCGTCATCGTGTTACTCCCGGCCTTCCCTTACTAATCACGTACTGTAGTCAGTAATTTAGTAAGAGCAGCACCTGCACGTCCTTCCCTCAAGGATAGTTGAACAAACCTCCAACCTCCTCTTTGTTTCTCCATCGAAACAAAGAGGGCAGATAGTACGACCAAAAATGTTTCCTTTGGTTCCGCAAACTCAGCTGATGACGTCATACGACGTTCGAATGTTCTCAAACGGCAGCCATCTTGGATTTCTTGATTTTCTGAAAAGCTCCGAAAGGCATCAAAATCAACCACAAAGTAATCAAAATCAAAGAAATTTGTAATTTTTGATTAAAAAAAAGGAAAATTGAAAATTCTGAAACACCTGCCATTCAAAATGTGATTACTACGGTATCGTCAAATTTGATGAACAAGGATTTGGCACACCAAATTGTTCTCAGATGACTTTTAGCAAAAGTCCCTACGTTCGGTGGCTTTATATTAGCTAGCATATAAACAGGCAGATCCCCCAGGTCTGAATAGGGTAAACAGGTTTTAACTTTCGCTGCTAGGAAATAAATTTTGCGGAATCTTTTTTGAAAATTGCAAAACGTACTTATCGCAAAAATGATTACCAAACTTTAGTTTCTAGAATAAAACCTTTAATTGTCCTATAACCGTTGCGTTTTCAATTTTGCAATACAGCAGTAAATTTCACAAGTTTTAGAAACTTAAAAACTACTTATCAAAAGGTTATATTCCTGTTAAATGCCAGGAGTCAAAGCCTTCTTTAGAAAAGCAGATCTTTTGCATTTTGTTTGTCTGAGTTTGTTTTCACCGCTAAATTGTTCGATTGAACAAAATTAACCTACTGTAAATTCTAGCTTGTTTGTTCCCTCTTTATATGAGCGAGTTTTGAAATGCTAGCCTGTGTGCAGACGTCTCCCATTTCCTTTGCAACACGCGTGGAGCAAAGGAAATAGGAGACGTCTGCGCGCAGGCTATGAAATGCATGACTTAGCGTTTTTTGTTTTATCTAATGACAGGCAGGTTCTCTAAGTCCTTTATTTTTCATGCAGATTGCAATTATTGGACCGGCCGTCTTGTGCCTAACCGCATTTTAACTATCCCCGAGAAGAAGGAAAGAATGCTCGTCATTTAGATAAACTGTTATTTAATCGAACTTAAATCTTGAGAAACAAACATTGCTCATTGACCCTGGCACCAAGGGTGCAATAATTAACCCTATTTAGCCTGGGGGGGGGGGGGGGGGGAGGGAGGCACATTGTGCCCGCGCTGATTTTAACTCTCTTTCGCCTGGGCTTTTTTTGAGTTTCTGAGCCGGGGGGGGGGGGGGCACAAAGTGCCAAAGTCAGCGTGGGCACAATGTGCCCACCCACGCTAAATAGGGTTAACGAATTATTGACTTTACCTGAAATTTCTCAGCGAAAATGTTCCTGTGTCAATGACGTGTATATGATGATTGACGTTTCCATAGTAATCGTCTACTCAGGAGTGTATTTTTCAGTCTTTTTTTCAGTTTTTCCCCTTCGTTTGTTAAAAAAGACAATCCTTTACTTCTTTGTTCTTGTTTTGATTAAGTATGTTTCGTAGAACAAACTCATGTATTTTTCGATCTTGTATGTCAACTGTATGACTGCAAGCTCTGGATTTAAGATGCCGGCCTTAAAATTCAAAATGGCTGGTATGTGATGTCATTGTGACGTCATGACAGGTCATAATCGACACGTCATAACTCCAATCTGTTAAGCTAATAACGTGCTAAAAACATGCCAAGTCTTATCACAAGAGCGTGAATACTTTTTGAGATCTATAGGGTGGGCACTTTGTGCTCGCCCTCAGGCTCAGAAACTCAAAAAGAGCCCAGGCAAAATGGCGTTAAAAAGGGAGAGCAAAGCAAGGGCATTTTAAGTGACACATAATTCAAGTGACTGTTATCACAGACACGCCAGAAACTCACGGCGTCATGAAATGTAGAAGAAATCGGTTCGAAAATGCTATGCTTGTGACCGTAACATGCATTTTGAGTTGGGCTATGAACGTTTGGACGTGCAATAATTATACCGTTGTGTTTCAGATTACAGGTTGTTCCTGAGCATTGAGGGACAAGTTTGCCTCCAACGAGTTAAAATGTTTCTATTGTTCACGTTAGACACCTCGTTTACACCCGAACAAGAAAGAGATGTTTTGTTAGATATATACGCTTCAACAAATGGGCCGCAATGGTACCAGAGAAGCGGATGGAATAGTACAACCAGTGGCACATCTCATTGTTCCTGGTATGGCATCACTTGTCACAGCAACACATCCTATATAAAAACGATCGTGCTGGCTTACAACAACTTGGATGGTTCTCTTCCTTCTAACATTTGGAAGGTCCGAAACTTACCTTCGCTGTGCACTCCCGGAAATCCTAGTCTGCGAGGGCGGATCGGCGATTTCCTTTTTGGAAACATGAGCAATCTGCTAACCGTTGTGTTCAACGCTGCCTCAATTGCTGGAGATATCCCGAAAGAAATCGTTAAAATGAGAAGGCTTCAGAACTTCCTGGCCTGTATTATGCACGGTGATGGTCTCACTGGATCTCTACCAAAAGACATAGGAAATATGACAGAACTTCGAGTATTGTGCCTTAGAGGAAACAACTTAACTGGACAAATACCCAAGAGTATCTCTACATTAAAAAAGCTTTGGTATCTTGACCTGCGAAATACTCCTGGTATGATGCATGGAAACGTAAGCGACATACTTGCACTTCCTTCATTAACAGATTTGTTCATATCTGGAGTTCAACTCAGCGGAGAGTTTCCTGGTGTGTTGCCAAAAGCATTTAATTACATTGTATTGCCTGGAAACAACATTTCAGGAAAATTCATAAAAACGTTTTCGAAACATAAACCTTCGATATTAAATGTTGCCAACAATGATCTTACTGGGGATATCCCAGGCGATTTGCTCCTCCACGACATTCAAATGATCGATTTGTCACAGAATCGATTTTCATCGATTAACCAAGGAAAGGCATGGTCCGAAAAAGTCAAGGCAGATGTCAGGTCTTTTGTCAGTCTTGCGGGGAATAGAAATTTGTCAATTAATTTCACAAGCTTTATTGGACTTTTAATAGAGTTGACTTTGCTCCAAGCCCATCAATTTTAAATTTAAGCTTTTGCGACATCAAAAGCCCTTTACTTGCAAATGTGCTTTACACGGAGGACATGTCCACTTGCGATTTACGCGGTAATAATTTTTATGGCACATTACCTGATTTTTATGAGGACTTTTCCTTTCTATCGTATTTTGATATCTCGTCGAACAATTTGACCGGTGGCCTTCCAGCAGGAATTCAAGACTTGATATCCCTGCAATATCTGGATATTTCTGGAAACCCTTTAATGCGAAAGGAACTGGTGCTACGTCCAATGTCTTTAGTCCTGACTTTTTAAGAATGATAAGACCACCTCAAGCAGACAACTTTACATGTCCTGAAGGACGACTGACATTTAACAATGGTCGTATTCGCTTAGATCCGACATTTTACGATTACAAATATTGCGTCTGCGATGATGGTTTCTACGGAGACAACGGATTGTGCAAGAAATGCATGAAGAGTGGTAGCTGCCGTTGACCTTCTTTCAGTGCACTAGACGATCTCCGTCCAAACGTTATGCTTGTGAGCAGAGGTTACTGGCCGTCACCAGACCCTGCAAATGCCACCCATCTTGTCAAGTGTCCAGTACCTTCTGCTTGCAATCCAACAGATTCCTGCACCTCTCGTTTAGACACATCAGCAGAGGACGCTCGCGCTTCCCGTTATAGACCATCAGTGTCATCTCTGCCCACAACATGCAATCATTCCTGTATCTGCCATCCAGGAAACACGGACAAATTTTGTTCGAGCTGCCAAGAAGGATTTTACAAACTTGGTGGACTGTGCTTTCAATGCAAAAAAGGCGACCTCGCTTACTACTATATGTTCATTCCAGTCTGTGCTGTTTCTTTCCTGGTTTTGCTGTGGTCTTACTTTTATTTCAATGCAGCACTTTGAAATGGTTTGCTGTTACTGCGGTTCATTTTCTCTTGATGTTAATCATGATGCTGTTGGAATTTCTACCAGCGTGGGTTTTTAAATTAAACGTGGTTGTCTATGTGTTGTGTATGACCAGTCGAGGAAAGGCCGCTCGCTCGGTCATCAACATCGCAGTGTTTTACATCCAAACCTTGGATTTCATGGTATCTAGCGTCAATGTTTGGCCTCGAAAAGTTGTGGCTGCTCAAAACTACCTGAACAGTTACTGGAACCTGTACTTTCCCTCCATTTCTTGTGATCTGCCTTCTCTGTTCACTCCTGTTGGAAAGTTTGCTTTTCTCCTTCTTCCAATAGTTTGCTTGGCAGCTTCGGGTCTATACTTTGTCGTCATGTGGATCATCGACAAGTTTCGGCCAAACGAAAGACGCATGGAAAATGTTCATTTCAAATGTCGCCAAAGCGCGTTCTTCTGTCTAAATTTCAGCTACTTTCCCATCGTAAAGCAGACACTGTCTATTCTACGTCCATGTCACAGTAATGAAAATGTTCTTTACATGCCAAACGCTCCGTGGATAGAGTGCACATCTCACACCTACAGCAAATTGACAGCACTTGGAATTTTCTCTGCTGTGATCTACGTTACCGGCTTTCCCTTGATCGTGATCTCTCTTATGATTTATTTCTTTCCAAAAAGAAGCCCTATGAGTCCTGAAGATCGCAAAAGACTTGACGTATGGCTTGGGCCAGTCTATTTGTCCTACAAATCAAAGTGCCAGTCATACTTTGCAGTCTTCATGCTTCTCTGCCGCCTGATTCTTGCCATTGCGTTGTCCATGATCTCATCCTCCTCCACCTTACAAACGTTTGTGGTTTGGCTTGTGCTTATGCAATCGGCGACTACTCACTTAAGTTTGCAGCCTTATGAAGGCCGCTCCGCCGCGACAGCACGGGAAACGCGCAAAAGGCGCATTTTAGAATGCACTCTCACTGAGAATGTCATTGAGCCTGTAGTGCTGGTTGTGTTGTCCATGTCATTTATGGTGTTGAGGTTTGCAGCCATGGACAGTGTTAATGCCAATGTTTTCGTGTGGGTTGTGATGATTGTCAATACATGTGTTCTGGTCGTACTTGTAGGAGCTATTTTGTACCGCCTTATTTGCAAAGATGAAGGCCGTGGCAATAGTAGTTCAGGCTGGTGAATACAGTGGTGTGAGTGCAATAACCGATTTCGACGGTAGTAATGAAGAGAGACGGCATTTACTGACTGTTAATAGCCCGCTGGGATACGTGCCTATAGAAGGGGCCGACTAGCGATTTTTATGTCTCTGTGTTTAGTACTACTTACAGTTTACGGTTATTGCCACTTGTCAGACGAGCTGCAAAATGACAAGTATAACTTCTCAACAAAACTGTGTTACATTCATGGCTGCATGATATTCAACAGACCGGCAAGAAATCACTTGGTGCATGGTTTCGTCATAGATCGTGTTGCTCTCTTTATTGTAAGGCGAAAATTGATGAAGTAATCATAGTCATGAATTATAGAATTAAACAAACAACAAGGGCTGAATTGCAGCTTCATTAGTGTCTGCAGAACAACTGTTTGCCCATTACATTAATCGAGAACGAAGGTAAAAATTAGTTAAGGTCTTCGATCATAAAATACGAAAGATGAAATGTTTGATTCCCGTCAGGGAATCAGATTTTTTCTTTGGACCAAGCTCGATCGGGAGATGCTAAGCGATGCTTCTCTGTTATGTTACTTACTAATCATATATTAACTGACATTCCATGTTTTGTCTTAACCCTATTTAACCTGGAAGGGAGGGGGGGGGGGGGGAGGCACATTGTGTCCGCGCTTAAACGAATTATAACTGTTAAACGGCCAGGCGAATAATCACCAAATCTCGTGACTTTTCCTGAAATTTATCAGAGAAAATGTTTCTGTGTCAATGACGTGTCTATGATGATTGACGTTTCCATAGCAGCCGTATATTCAGAAGGTGTTTTAGCTATTTTCAGTTTTCCCCCTCCGTTTGTAAGAAGAAGATAATCGTTTACTTTTTTTGCTTGTTTTGATTGAGTATGTTTCTTAGAACAAATTCATACAATTTTCGATGTCGTCATTGTCAACTGTATGACTGCATGCTCGGGATTCAAGATAGGGGTCAAAATTCAAAATGGCTGCTTTTTGACGTCATTTTGACGTCATGACACATCATAATCGAAACGTTATAAACCCAATCTGTTAAGCTAATGACGTGCTAAAAACGTGCCACGTTTCATCACAAGAACGTGAATACTTTTCGAGACCTATGGGGGGGCACCTTTGCCCCCTCCCTTAAGCTCAGAAACTCAAAAAAAGCCCAGGCAAAATAGGGTAAAGACTCCAAAAGGTGTTTTTTTTACCCTTGAACAGATAGTTGAGGATTTAGAAGATCTCAGTTTTTTCGGCGTTTAAACGTAACACCGGCCGTTAGACAATCTAAAGTTTTACATAACATAACCTATGCCAGTAGGACATGAGAGGGTATTTCGTCGTTCTAATGTACTTCGATATAGTTTACATTAAAGTTATAAAGTCTTAATTGTTGTTCTTGTACTCACTGTCCATCGCTGTTCACCGGGGTGTGTGTGTGTGTGTGGGGGGGGGGGGGGGGGGGGGAATGCACTGCATGTTTAGGACAAAAAAAGCCCTACAATACCTACCCCGTGTAGGGCAGCACCCTCCATTTTAGGTCCCTGTTGAGCACAAATGGTAAAATACACACTCCATTGTTTTACACAGTTTTTAAGTGTTTTACTTAACAGTTTCAAATACCAGCAAAAGACCCCAATCTGCCATACTGCTAACGACGACAATCGTGCAACCATGCCCTGTTTAGGACAATTGCAGACTCTGTTTAGGACAGACTCGCATAAAATTGTATACATTGTTTAGGACAGAGAGGCCAAAAACCATACCCTGTCCAGCGGCACGTCCCTGTATAGGTCACACGAGGGAGTACCGTTTACCCTGCATGTCTTACACTCGAGGGAAAATTAGCAATTGCATGTAGTATGCTAAGTCATCGCAGCCAGTTATCCATAACAGCCGAAAGCAAGCACTCTGACTGATGTACAACTTGGAGTTACCAGAATATTGAAGAAATTTCTTTACGATTTTCATCGCAAATTGTACAAAAGACTACGTGCACTTTACCAGCCTAGTCTGTCGATTATTAGAACAGCATGCTTTGAAGCTACGAACACCTGATTTTCCGTTGTTTTTCAGGGAGAGATTATGCGATCTCTCAGGGACAAAGTATTTCTATTAATGAACCTGCATGGTACTCCTTGATTGGGTGTTTAAGACAAAGGTTTCTTCGTTCAATGTTTGTGAGGTATTTGGAATTAAAAACATTTAAGTTAGCAGAAATCCACCTACTTTGCTAGATGAATTATGGATTGCTGTGGATGATGTCGGTAGTTTAGCACCTGCACGCTTTTGAGATAGCTATATGTTTTTTATAAATCAGAATTCTGTTCTGTTGTCTAATTAAACAAACGCTTATTTTATATTGTGGCAATTCTAGCGCTAAGACATATTTTGGCAACGTAGCATGAAGTTAAGCCATTTTTGACATCATAAACATGCGTGTTTGTCACCTTCTTGAGTTAAAAAAGCTGATAAAAGGCAGTAAAGTCTTAAATTATATCACATCATAGTGAAATCCAAAAACGTCACTGGCCCCAAGCAGCGCCACAACCTATCTTGCAGAACCCAAGAGGAGGTTCGGTCCACCCCCCGCCCCCTTGTAATCCGGAGGCAGTTTGAGTTTATTTGTAAGTCTCAGGTTTAACTCAACTATATACGCCTCGCCGACTATTCTTTATTCGGAGGAAACAAGAGCTCTGGGGCAATCTCGTTCCCAGGGTCTTTCATCTCTCCACAGATGAAAGACCCTGGGAACGTGGTGGTCTCCGGAGTTCCTCGCCTGTACCTGTTACTAGTTGGATTTGTCTTCGGCACTCGAGAATTTAACTTATCCACCCTCTGTATTATAAACAGCCAACTGACAATGCTTTTTCGAATTTGCGTTTCATATACACGGCCCAAAAAACCGCTACTTTTAATCGCAAGACGTGTATGTATAAAATTGCTTCTGTCACCTTTTTTAATATTATTTACCGTGATCGCAGTTTTTCGAGTTTTGTTGGAGACGAATTCATCCCCGCGCCCTTTGCCATTTTTACATATTCCTTCCTTTTCGAGATTTTCGTCCCACAGGCTTACCATCCTCTGTTTGTGTTGCGGACCTGTGCTAGCTGAATATTAATGCCGCTTCGGTTGTGTGCAAAGGATTTTGTGAATACGATAATTAAGGCTTTTTGAACGGAAGAAAGTCAATTAAAAACGCTTAGAAACATGAACACTGTGTTAATGTATGTTATTATGTGCTTGGTTTGTCGATTTAAAGCTCCGGGAGGCGGTTTTAGAAACTTGAAGTTTGACCTACTCTATAAATGTAGATATTCTCACAAGGCATGTAGCTTCAAGAACCTCAAATTTCCGACCTTGATTTGGCCTGATTTTGACTCATTCGAGTCGGCGAACTGACCCTTAAAATCCAGCACAAACTTTCGAATCTGATGGAAAATTTGTTTCAGCCTATGATCTGCACAAGTTTCCTACTCAAAGGCATCTCAGGAATGCAGTTCTCGATGCAAATTTGGACTCACGAGTCCCAAGCGGCCTGTTTGGCACACGCACGTGCTGCCACGCAGCTCCAGTTTGGTGGTTGGGCGGAGGGTTAATAGCCCACTCCCGAAAAACCTGCTTATTACATAGAACGAAACTAGTGTTGCCACCACACCCTACTGTGGGAGTTGCGTGGCGTGAGGCAAAATATACTGCCCAAAATAGGGTGAGATGGCATGCGCCAGTAGAGGACCCATGTTCCATCAGGAACGAAGAGGAATAAGTAAGTAGTAAGTAGTAGAGCACATCACAGGCTTTCTATAAGAGGTAACGAAACCCATTCAATTATACTCGTTCTTGAGGAAATTTCCGACCGGCTTGGGATTTCGCCAAAATTAATTCACTTAACCTTGTTCCTTTGACAAAAGAATCCCGGTTTCCGAAAGAACAGTCTTTGTAGTTTGATTTGGCGAACTGACCCTTAAAGTCCAGCGCAAACTTTCGAATCTGATGGAAAATTTGTTTCTGCCTATGATCTGCACAAGTTTCCTACTCATAGGCATCTCAGGAATGCAGTTCTCGATGCAAATTTGAACTCGCGAGTCCTAAGCGGCCTGTTTGGCACACGTGCGTGCTGCCAAGCATCGCATCGCAACAATATGGTGATAAAAATAAATTAAAATGGTAAAATAAATTTTACTATTTCCTACAATTTGCACGTGTTTCTCGTGTGCCAAACAAGCCGCTTGGGACTCGAGAGTTCAAATTTGCATCGAAAACTGCATTCCTGAGACGCCTTTGAGTAGGCAACTTGAGCAGATCATAGGCAGAAACAGATTTACCACCAGATTAGAAAGTTTGTGCTGGATTTTAAGGGTAAGTTCGTGGACTCGAATGAGTCAAAATCAGGCCAAATCAAACTACAAAGACTGCGAACTTACCCTTAAAATCCAGCACAAACTTTCATCTCCTTGGTGACAACTTGGGAACCAGAAGTAATGGCTGTCTGATAGAATGCAACCAGTGGAACGCACTCTCTTAATATTCGATTACTACTAGTTTTTAAGAAATTATTCTTCACGGTTTTATAGCAACAGATCAGACTGTTTCTTCTCTTTTAAAAGTATATGCGATTAATATTTTGTTGAGCGAACACAAATCAAGACAGATAGGTCAAGCTGCCAACAATCTGCTACTTGCACGTGAACATTCGCCTCATGTCAATAATAAACCAATCAGCATTCCTTATTTGGAACAAGGCTGCCGTTGCTTAACATCACAATATTCAATTTAAAAGTGAAATTTTGATTCCAATAACGCAATCCGTTCCCGATTAATGAAAGTCATTCCCAAATAATAAGCGGAACGCGCTGAGTATTCTGACTATAAAGCATAATATTAAAACTAACTTTAAAAAAATTAAAACTAAAATTTTTATTTTAGAGTATAACATTTGGCATCATCAGTAATGTAAACCTGTTTGGCACAAAGTCCCATATTAACTTACCAAGTTTGGTAAAATGATGAAAGGAAACAAAATTACTGAAAATTAACCAGAAACCCAATTTTTTATGCAACATTTACGGGTGGTCCGGCCCTCACTCACCAAAAGAATCGATTTTTTCTTATGAGTCTGTATAGAACATAAACTGATGTTTACTTAATTTAACGCGAAAATTGATTTAGTGAGCATAATTAGGAGTTAACGCTAAACCCTCGGGCTTACAAGAAGGGGGGGTTGGGGTGGATGCGACCCCCCTGATAAGATTTTCCTTCAGTTTTTGAAGAGGATTTTCTGTTAGCATCTTTACGTATATCACTTAGATACACTTTGGCAAAGTTAGGTAAAAATCAGTCGCCAGGGTTCCCATGTTGTCAGGGCATGTTTGAACAAAAATGCATTCTTTTGATCTTTTTTCTGCGAAAAAGTATAATTTGTCGAAAAACGGCAAGGTGCTTACTTTCATCATATTCTACATGTCTAGCGTGAAAAATGTTCAATTTCCGCCGCTTTTTAATAATTTCTCATTTTGAATGAAAACTAAGATGGCCTTCAAGATGGCTGCTATCTTAGATGACGTCACAGACCCATCAGTGCTCCCATCTTTCCCGATGGGAGCACTACCTTACCGCAGTGGGATAGTTTGTGTGTCTCTATGACCCCTAGAGCTATGTCGGCTGGAGTATTATGTCTAAGAGGTCAGCAGATGAAGAGTGATCCCCTGGCCCTCCAGTTTGGTGGTTGGGCGGCGGGTTAATAGCCCACTCCCGGAAAACCTGCTTATTACATAAAACGAAAGTAGTGTTGCCTCCGCACCCTACTGTGGGAGTTGCGTGGCGTGAGGCAAAATATACTGCTCAAAATAGGGTGAGATGGCATGCGCTAGTAGAGGACCCATGTTCCATCAGGAACGAAGAGGAATAAGTAAGTAGTAAGTAGTAGAGCACATCACAGGCTTTCTATAAGAGGTAACGAAACCCATTCAATTATACTGGTTCTTGAGCAATGAATTGACTTGTGGGCTGTAAGGAAACTAACATAGGGCCATTAAGCAACCGAGTGATGCAACGGAGGTGACGGCAAGTAGAACGTTACAAGACAATACGCTTTCTGAATGAGGAGAACATTGGCACGGCAAGAAAACCCTCATTCACCTGTAATTTTACCAATAGGGGATTTGCAGGAAAATTTGTGATTTGCCATCCGTTCTCGCTCTTCGGAAAACGTCCGGTGAATTCGGTGTTTTCCTTCTTTGAACGCCTGAAAAATGTGAAGTTCATCGAGTGTTTTCCTGCCCTCGAAAAACTGCAGTGAATACGTTGTTTTCGGCAACGTTTTCTTTCGTTTTCGCGACTGGGTGAACGCCGCGTTTTTCGTAAGTTTTCTCACTGTATCCGTTGACTGTTAACACAAGGAAAACAGAACGTTAGCCCGCAATTTTACTGCTCTCGAAAAACTCCAATGGCCACAGCACGTTGTTTTCATTACGTGTTTCTGTTGTTTTCCTGAGTGGTTCAACGCGGCGTTTGTCGGAGGTTTTCTAACCGTATTGTGTCTGAGGTTAACAAGTGCAAAACATGATATTCTCCAACAATTTTCTTGCGCTAGAAAACCCCGAGGGAACACGCTGTTTTCCTAAATCTTTTTCTGTTGTTTGCCGGAGTTGGTAAATTCTGTGTTTGTCGGAGGTTTTCTAACCATATTACGTTGAAGGTAAACGCGTGTAAAACATAATATTCTCCAGCAGTTTTCCTACGCTTGAAAGCGCCGAGAACACACTGGGGTTGAACGTGGCGTTTGTGGGATGACACACTGACTTCTCACACACAAAACACGACACTCGACGGCAAATTTTCCTGTGCCCCAAGCCATCCTCCTCCTACCGTGTGCTACACTATCTAAAATATAAAATATTAATGTGAGCATAGACTGTTAGCAACCCTTTCTGGATAGTCGAGAGCGCGCACGAAATAGAAACCGGCAAAATCTTGACCAAACGAGCGAAGAGGCTGGGGGAGAGTGTCTTCTCGATTTTCTCCTCGCTCCAGTCTCGCCGCGCTGTTGATAGCTCGCGCCCTCGGCTATCAAAGGGACAGCTAACAGTCTAATGTTATCAATAAAGCTTAGACATTACAGCAACGACAATCAAACCAGTTTGTTCGCCTTGGGAGGAGAGGGGTACTCCGGGGACGTGCTGCTGGACAAGATATTGCTTTTAGCCTCTCGATCCTGAACAGGGAACAGAATGTTATGATAGCCTGTCCTAACTTCAGGGTTTGAACTTGTCCTAAACAGGGTATGCCGCACGATTGTCGCCGTTAAATATGGCTTCTACAGTTGTGTAGTCAGCAGTCCTAGACCGGACCGGTACTGTTCCTTTCAGGTGATTTGGTCACTTTTGGCAGTTTGCTTATCTAGAATGCCTTGGTTGTGAAAACTGATTTAAAAATTTGGGCTGGCTTGATCACTTCTGTCAGTCTGGCCACATGGGCAAATAAATTTAGACTTTTAAACTGGTTTCAATATTTAGGCCCATTTGTTCATTATGGATCAGTCTGGCCAATTTTGGTTGGTTTGGCTATTAAGGCCATTTAAGACATGAAGGCTGGTATTGTACCTTTCAGGTGATTTGGTCACTTTTGACAGTTTGCTTGCCTAGTATGCCTTGGGCATGACCGCTGAGTTGGACATTTAGGCTGGTTTGGTCAGTTCTGTCAGTGTGGCCACATGGCCACTTTGGACAGTGAAACCGGTTTCGACATTTTGGCCCACGTATTCATTCTGGATGGTTTGGCCACTTTTGGTCGGTCTGGTCATCAGAAGGCCAGATAAGACATAAATGGTGTTGTTGTACTTATTAGGTAGTGTGGTCACTTTTGACAGTTTGATTATCTAGGATGCCTTGGGCATGACCACTAAGTTGGAAAGTTGGCCTGGTTTGGTCAGTTCTGTCAGTGTGGCCACATGGGCCACTTTGGCCATTTAAACCAGTTTCGAGATTTAGGCCCGTTTATCCATTCTGGATGGTTTGGCCACTTTTCGTCAGTTTGGTCATTACGGCCAGTTAAGACATTAATGCTGATGTTGTACCTCTGAGGTAGTGTGGTAATTTGGCCTGGTTTGGTCAGTTCTATCAGTGTGGCCACATGGGCCACTTTGGACACTTAAACCAGTTTCGACATTTAGGCCCATTTGTTCATTCTGGGTGGTTTGGCCACTTTTGGTCAGTTTGGTCATTAAGGCCAGTTAAGACATTAACGGTGTTTTGTACTTCTGAGGTAGTGGTGTCACTTTTGACAGTTTGTTTAATGCCTTGGGCATGACTATTGAGTTGGAAATTTGGGCTGATTTGGTCCGTTCTGTCAGTGTGGCGTCATACGCTTGGTACATTCATTGCCATTATCCGGTATGGGGTTGGGAGGCCTGCACGACTCCTACTTCACGCTTTCGTACGCTTCGCCTTACATATCTCGGTCTTTCGACCAATTTTCCTTCTTGTCTTTTTTGTAGTAGGTTTACTTAGGAGGATTTTTAAATGATTACTGAATTGAGCCATTTCAACTTAAACGTTGCAATTTTAACTTTTTTCGAGACGTCATATCGACCTTTTTCTGATATAAACTGTATGATGGCGTCTCAGTTAATTTTGACCACTGATCGTCTGTTAAGCGACTTAATGTAAATTTTCATGCCTCTTAATGTGGTTTCTATGCCGCTTTCGGCTAACGGATAAAAAGATGATCACTAAATGCTTGACTCCAAACATAAATTGTGTTCCAATAAATTAAATTGTCCAGACTTAAATCAATGCCACGGAAACGAACAGTCCTTCTCAGGGCTACTCTCACCTGAACGATTAGTACAGTCGAAGCTCTCCTTGCGACCACTCTGGTAAGCAAACAAGGGGTTTAGTTTCTAAAGAGACTGTGGTGCCGCGTCGGTGGGGATGTCACTGAAACACGAAATTTTGGATTCATGATCAACTGGGTTGATAAGGTAAAGAGATTGAAAGCTGACCTCTCGAAAAACAAGAATAAATTAGTTGTAATGAATGATACCGTGGGGATTAAGTGTGTCGATTTAAAAAAATAAATTTTTGTTCCAGATTTTTACGGCTTTCCATGTTACCCTGGTGTAGGGAAAGGCCAGAGATCGTCATGTGTTGGCTAGAATGATTAGAGAAATTGAAATGTCGGACGACTGGTTTGGATGTATCCTTGTCATTTCTTTCAACGTCTCGTAAGTGTTCGCGGAAACAGTTTCCTAGTCTCCTCCCTACCCAGGGAGGGGGCAACTCAACAACGTTTTATACGAGGAGGCTCCCCCCCGATGTCCAACCCCTTACCCTTTTTTATACCATTTTTGACAGAAAAGGTACCCCTTTTGTATATCTTCCATTGAAAAATGGTGCCCCTTTCACATACCTACTTGAACACTACATCCCCTTTTCTAAACCCTTGGAATGCAGTAAACGAACGATATTAGGGGAGAACAGTATTACCAGAAGAGATGTTAACCAAAAACAATATTATTATATACTTATATATTTCAACTAATTAAAGGCCCTTTTAAATACCTAAATGACAGATTTCCCTACCCTTTCACATACTTCAGCTCGCGAAATCCCTACCCTTTTATATATCTGAAGCCTGAAAAAGGTACACATTGCCACATGCCATGTTCCTACCAATAGCGTAGGTCCACCACTCTCCATATAAACCAAGTGCATCCCACAATTCCACGATTCGCTCTGACGAAGGGCTAACGTCAGCTTTCAATCTCTTTACGGTGGCCAATTTACCTTATCAACCCAGTTGATAAATCCAAAATTTTGTGTTTCACTCTGGAAAGCGACCAGTTCTAGTTACGGCCAGCACTGCGAAACCCCATTTGAATTGTCAATTAACCTCTCCGCTTCCTTTCTTGTAGTTAAAAGCTCTCACAAGTAATACATAATGTAAGCGCCCATGGTTCATTGACCTGTACACTCGTGAACCTCCTTCTGATTGGCAGTGATAAACTGTCCAAGTTGGAAACAATTAATTAAAAGAGAAAAATCCGAGGACTGCCAAATTCGACCGAGTCCAATTTGGCAGTCAGATGAATTTTTTGATGCAATTTTCCAAATTGGGCAAGCATGCAGTTCTATTACCTGTCAATTATATTGTGCGTATTAATGCGTAACCAGTAAAAATTCAACGATGCTTTCGGAAGAGTGTTTCATTATACATTTATTGACATTAGCTCATTCATAGACATTTGTCGACATTCACTTTTTTTAATGGAAATGGGTTCAGACGTCCAAATAAACATGACAATGGGCGGGAAATATCAACTCAAACAGGTACCATAAACACTGAAATCACTTGCCATTTTTCAACGGGCTGCTAACTGCACGTTCCCACAATTTTCGAGTCGCTTCAGTCGAGCGAGTCTTACAGTATATAGCAGCCGAACTATCTGGTTTATATTCTTCCTCGTCTTTTTATCCAGCTTCGGCGAATAATTTGTAAACTTGCCTAACATTAAATTTTATAATCATTTGAGGGACTCAGAGACAAAGTGGGTCAACCAACAGGACAGTGAATCTGAGTAAATTGCCCCTGGTCGACAGAATAACATCGTGAGATTGTGTTCAGAACCAGTGTGTCGCTAAAAGAAATGTAAAATATATTCCAGTTTTTGTAGGAGATAAATTTTTATTACATTTACCTTTTTAAGCGAATTATTAACCTTGGTATAGCGCACGTTGCTTCTTGCCATTTAAGAGCTAGTGTCTGTACCCGGCGCCAGTTGTGAAATTTTCAATTCTTCATATTTTGCCTAAATAAACCCTTTAGTGAGTTATTTTCGAAAATACAATTAAAAGTTCCTAAAGCGCTTTAGTTTTTTCAAAATCGAGGAAAGTCTGAAAATCGCCATTTTGGCCTCCCGCCGCCATCAAAAAAAGGGTAAAATGGTACATTTTCTTTTCGCTCGTACAGCTAAACGCGGTAATGTTTACCGATGTACTTTTAGCAAATCATAACACCATTCCTGCTCTTTCCAAAACTGTAGTTTATTTGGAAAAAGCTTTTAACTTTTATATCTTTCTAGCTGTTTTAACTACCCCGCTCTAAGCGCTTCAGCGGATAAGCAGATTTTAGGTAATTTCTAAACCATAGAAAGCCCACTGGTACATTGATTTTCAAGCCGAAACTACGATGGTCTTTAAGGTTATACTTCATATTATGCTGTGTGAAAATTTCTTCCGCGGCCCGACAAAAGTGTCCCGTTGAGAGACGGAAACGATGAGTCAATTTTGGCAACGCGACCAATTTGTACTACAAACAAATGTCATTATAAATAAACCCAACATCAATCAAAAATCAGCTCAGAAAACCTTCTACAGTTCAATATCAGACATCATACACATTGAAAAAACATCCTACCTTTGGGTATTCATCGTAAAATAGATGCTAAAAGAAGAAGCTTTGATTCTAGCTTTCGTTATCCGACACCAAATTAATTACATCTCAACCACAGGTCGAAAAATCAGTGCAATCATCTGTTCGTCACACAAGGGTCGTATTTGAGTATTTCTCTCCTTGTACTGCAAAATAACATGTTTTATAGCAAGGAAATTAACTTATTATCTTGAAAAAAGTTAACATTCCTGGTACTTTAAGCGTTCTTAAAAACAAACATCTGTTTGCACTCGCTTACATTTGCGTGACAAGAATTCGCTTGCTGCTAAAGCGGCAAACTGTATCGAAAAGATAAAATGCAGTTTTCAATAGATTAAAACTGCTCATCGTAGGGAATATATTGCAGAATTTGCGTTGACTAGTTACTGGCAGCGAGGAGGACTTAAAGTGCTAAAAATAAAACAGTGACAGACTAGTGAAAGCCAGTCATTTGAAATTAATTTGCAGGCAGTCTGCCCAAAATACCCTTGTTCTGAGAAAACACAACAAAGTCTAAAAACTTACCAGGGTGGTTTAAGGATGATCAACTTGACTGTTAGTATTCTGGTAAAATAATAGGAATGTGTTTCTTGCCTAGCTAGTACTAAAAGTTTTAAGACGGCCATGTCAAAGAGCCTGTCGTGACAAAATTTGTTTTAGCGTGATTGGGGATTGGGGCGAACGCCGGGGAGGGGGTGGGGCTAAGGGGAAGGTAGGGCTTTCGGAGAGAAAAATATGCAGGTGTTACACTAAAGGCTACATTACTGAAATGATATGAATAAAGAAAGTTACAATGCACATTGATATTTTTGTCTGTATTCCCGTTGTTATTTTTATAATAACGTTAATCGACAATGATCCCTTAACCAGTGATATAAACAAAATTTACATTTTAAAAAATCTATTTGTATACATATAGTCTGCCAGACTAATTGTTTTACTGTAACCTGAATCGAAAGTAAGAAATAATTTGTATAAAATCATTTCTCTTTCATAAAACCCTTCCTGTTACGGTAATATTTGTTTTTCGGCCCACGGCATGAGCTTTACAAATCAATCTTGTAGTGTCATTGTGTGGTCTTTCTAAATTTACTCCACAGAGCAACTACAACAATCTACTAATTCTTAAAGAAGAGAAATGTAGGGTACATTCCTCCGTACTGGGGGGGGGGGGGGGGGGTTGGTTCTTGAAGTTCCAAGGCAACCCCACCTTTAGCTTTTATATTTCCTTGCTTTTAACTAAGGCACACAGATCGTACTGATCGACAACAATAGGGTGGGTGATATGAGGGAAGGTGTCTCTGGCTGTAGAGAAGTTAACTTGCTCTTCTACCGCGAGCACATCTTGCTCCGTCACCTGCACTTCTTGCTGACAAGATTTTGCTGCCAAACAAGAGAAGAAGGATGAAATTTGCTGGGCGGCAAACAGCTTCTCACCATTTGGACCGTGAGCTCAACGCATTTCTTTGGCGCTACATCGGGGTCTACTTTCTTCCCGGTACCAGTTAAGACTTCTGCGCATCCCTAAATCTTTCAGTTTGAGGCCCAGTCGTCCTTGTAGCCTTGGTCGTTGTTGGCTGACACATACGAGGCTGGGACTTGTAACGAAGGCACAAGGCCTGTACCTTCCTGAAGGTGAGAGGCGTACTCCTGTTTTGCAAGGTCTAAGACGCAATACTTTTCAGGGGACAGCTTGCAGGCTTCCAGGGAAAGGTGCCGTTCAATAGTAGAGTCGTTGGAACACACGTACACAGCCCTCTTGTGGACATGAGAACAAATCTCCAGTACTGGGCAAAGCAGGAGTGCTACGAACTTGAGGAGCATCAGTTGTTTCTGCGCTGGATCATTGCCTGGGCTGCCTGACCATGGATATCGTTTTAAAATGACCGTTTGAAAACGGAGCGGAGAACCCACTTTAGTTTACATCTGAGATAAATAACAACTTTGGATTAAATTACTGTACCAATGGTAAAGAATAAGCGATTTAAATAACAGAGTGCGAAAAATTGAAATGTCATTGGAGGGCCATCCAACGCCCCCTCCCTTGTACACCCTAGGGTAAAACGTTGCTTGACTTTAAATTTATAAAGACGTTTTTGCATGTAATTTCATCTCAAAGTTCGTTTTCTAGTAAATAAAACAGTTATAGAGCCCTTTAATACCTAGTCTCCTTCGCAGCCGTTTTTAGGGTCGTCAAGGGTCACACAACGCTCCTCCCCATGTTGCGTGACCCTTGACGACCCTAAAAACGGCTGCGAAGGAGACTATTTAATACCAACACACTACCTTTCTAAAATCATAAAATAACAAACGTAAAGCGACTGACCTGTAGTTTTGTCCACCACAAAACGCTCGCCATACCACATTTAGTCCCCCATCGCCAAACTCGAAATTGTGCAATTGATTATTCCAAGGAATAATAAATTCAAAGTCAAGCTACGTTTTACCTACGTCTTACCTAAAAGCTAAGTTTGATATCGGTCAAGGCACCGGGAAGAAACTAGACCCCGATGTTGTCGCCAAAGGCATGCGTCGAGCTAGAGGGCCCAAATGGTGAGAGGTTGTTTGCCCAGCAAATTTCATCCTTCTTCTCTCGTTTGGCAGCGGAAGCGTGTCAGCAAGAGGTGCAGGTGACGGAGCAAGATGTGCTCGCGGTGGAAGAGCAAGTTAATTTCTCTACAGCCAGAGACACCGTGCTTTCCCCCCCTCATATCACCCACCCTATTGTTGTCGATCAGTACGATCTGTGTGCCTTAGTTTAAAGCAGGAAATCAAGAGAAAATAAGGGGACAGAGAGGGACACCGTCAGTCCAGGCTTTGGGATATATCAAGTTCGGTAAAGTTATTTTTAGATGGCCATTTGGAACGGAAGTCTGTTTTCCGGACGTCCGCATAAAGGCAACCTCGATCTGGCGTTTGAATATCCATTCAAAATTTTGCTTGTAATGGCGGACCAAGTGTTGGTACGTTTTGTCGATGAAAACTACTTCGAAAAACAAGGGAAATGGTATTTATACGGACGTTTCGGAAAACAGACCCGTTGAAAAGCCAGTCTATAAATAACGTTTGTGGAATTGACATATCCCAACCAACGCCCTCAGTGTCCTTCTCTGTTTCCTTATTTTCTCTTGAGGAAATATAAAAGCTAAAGGTGGGGTTGCCTTGGAACTTCAACCCCGCCAGTACGGAGAAATGTACCCTACATTTCTCTTCTTCAAGAATTAGTAGATTGTTGTAGTTGCTCTGTGGAGTAAATTTAGAGAGACCACACAATAACAGTGCAAGATTGATTTGTAAAGCTCATGCCGTGGGCCAAAAAACAAATATTACCACAACAGGAAGGGTTTACGAAAGACAAATGATCTTATACAAATTATTTCTTACTTTCAATTCAGGTTACAGGAAAACAATTAGTCTGGCAGACTATATGTATACAAATAGATTTTTTAAAATGTAAATTTTGTTTATATCACTGGTTAAGGGATCATTGTCGATTAACGTTATCATAAAAATAACAACGGGAATACAGACAAAAATATCAATGTGCATTGTAACTTTCTTTATTCATATCATTTCAGTAATGTAGCCTTTAGTGTAACACCTGCATATTTTTCTCTCGGAAAGCCCTACCTTCCCCTTAGCCCCACCCCCTCCCCGGCGTTCGCCCCAATCCCCAATCACGCTAAAACAAATTTTGTCACGACAGGCTCTTTGACATGGCCGTCTTAAAACTTTTAGTACTAGCTAGGCAAGAAACACATTCCTATTATTTTACCAGAATACTAACAGTCAAGTTGATCATCCTTCAACCACCTTTGGTAAGTTTAACCACGTTAGACTTTGTTGTGTTTTCTCAGAACAAGGGTATTTCAGTTGGACAGACGGCCTGGACATTAATTTCAAATGACTGGCTTTCACTAGTCTGTTACTGTTTTATTTTTAGCACTTTAAGTCCTCCTCGCTGCCAGTAACTAGTCAACGCAAATTCTGCAATATATTCCCTACGATGAGCAGTTTTAATCTATTGAAAACTGCATTTTATCTTTTCGATACAGTTTGCCGCTTTAGCAGCAAGCGAATTCTTGTCACGCAAATGTAAGCGAGTGGAAACAGATGTTTGCTTTTAAGAACGCTTAAAGTACCAGGAATGTCAACTTTTCAAGATAATAAGTTAATTTCCTTGCTATAAAACATGTTATTTTGCAGTACAAGGAGGGAAATACTCAAATACGACCCTTGTGTGACGAACAGATGATCGCATTGACTTTTCGACCTGTGGTTGAGATGTAATTAATTTGGTGTCGGATAACGAAAGCTAGAATCAAAGCTTCTTCTTTTAGCATCTATTTTACGACGAATACCTAAAGGTAGGATGTTTTTTCATCAAAATAAAAAGTATTTTAAGTTACAATGTGTATGATGTCTGATATTGAACTGTAGAAGGTTTTCTGAGCTGATTTTTGATTGATGTTGGGTTTATTTATAATGACATTTGTTTGTAGTACAAATTGGTCGCGTTGCCAAAATTGACTCATCGTTTCCGTCTCTCAACGGGACACTATATATATAGCATCTATTTTACGATGAATACCCAAAGGTAGGATGTTTTTTCAATGTGTATGATGTCTGATATTGAACTGTAGAAGGTTTTCTGAGCTGATTTTTGATTGATGTTGGGTTTATTTATAATGACATTTGTTTGTAGTACAAATTGGTCGCGTTGCCAAAATTGACTCATCGTTTCCGTCTCTCAACGGGACACTTTTGTCGGGCCGCGGAAGAAATTTTCACACAGCATAATATGAAGTATAACCTTAAGGACCATCGTAGCTTCGGCTTGAAAATCAATGTATCAGTGGGCTTTCTATGGTTTAGAAATTAGCTAAAATTTGCTTATCCGCTGAAGCGCTTAGAGCGGGGTAGTTAAAACAGCTAGAAAGATATAAAAGTTAAAAGCTTTTTCCAAATAAACTACAGTTTTGGAAAGAGCAGGAATGGTGTTATGATTTGCTAAAAGTACATCG
Organism: Siderastrea siderea; assembly: GCA_964030785.1. Classification (NCBI taxonomy): domain Eukaryota; kingdom Metazoa; phylum Cnidaria; class Anthozoa; order Scleractinia; family Rhizangiidae; genus Siderastrea; species Siderastrea siderea. The sequence goes on along the minus strand of OZ034966.1, from coordinate 72,293,311 downwards.
GTAAAAATTACCGCGTTTAGCTGTACGAGCGAAAAGAAAATGTACCATTTTACCCTTGTTTTGATGGCGGCGGGAAGCCAAAATGGCGATTTTCAGACTTTCCTCGATTTTGAAAAAACTAAAGCGCTTTAGGAACTTTTAATTGTATTTTCGAAAATAACTCACTAAAGGGTTTATTTAGGCAAAATATGAAGAAATTGAAAATTTCACAACTGGCGCCGGGTATTCGATATTTACCGACACTGGCTCTTAAACAATGACACTTGTAGGGACAGTTAATCTCACAGTAATCTTGAAGAGTGAAAAATATTCAACCACTGTTGACCACTGTTTTGACTGCAAAAAGAAAAGAGGTTTTGCTTAGGTGGCGTCTGTATGGCCTATAATTTGACCATTACATCACCACCCAATAAACAATGCCAGCACCAAGAAAAAATCCCAGCCTTTTCTAAGGCTTCAGGTGTTCTGTAACTTAGTTGAAGATCATTTGAATACACAAAATTCTAAAGTGATTACTGTTCTCGCTAAAAACTCGGATTCTAAACTGCGTTAAACAGAACAGAGACAGTGGTCTCTTGGTTCAATCTCACGGGATGTATATTCAATTCCGTCCTGAGGGAACCAAAAAGAAAGCGATTCTCATTAAAGTGCCTCAGCTGTTTTACATCCGTCTTGTTTTGACTGGCACATCCGTTAATTTCAGTTTCTTTGCGTCATTTCCAATAATTACGTCTATTAAGCGGCACGAAACAAAAGAAAGCAGCACCTGTTGGGCAGCAATTAGCCATCACGGTTTGAATTCTTCTGCATGGTTACACTTCGTGGATAAATTTCGACTTAGCATCAACCACGCTCAAAATAGTCTTTTTGGTACAGACCTTTAAGGTTCCATTTTTACTTCGGTTGAAAAAGGCCCTGATTCTGGTCAAAGTGCACCAGCATTTACATCTGTATTCAATTTTATAGTTTTGCAGGTTTAATCAGTTACTCAAGTTCTTATATCTAAATTTCCTAAAATAGCTACTTCGATTAAACAATGCGAGAGAATAGAACAGAGACAGTGCTCTCTTGGTTCAATCTTACGGGATGTATATTCAATTCCGTCCTGAAGGAGCCAAAGAAAGCGATTCTCATTAAAGTGCCTCAGCTGTTTTAACAGCCGTCTTGTTTTCACTGGCACATCCGTTAATTTCAGTTTCTTTACGTCAGTTCCAATAATTACTTCTATTAACTGGCACGAAAAAAAAGAAAACAACGCCTGTTGGGCAGCAATTAGCCATCCGGTATCAATCCTTCTGCATGGTTACACTCCATGAATACATTTCGACTTAACATCAACCACGCTCGAAATCAAATAGTCTTTTGGTACACACCTTTAAAATTCCATTTTTACTTACTTTTACTTCTGATTCTGGTCAAAATGCACCAGCATTTACATCTGTATTTAATTTTATAGTTTGCAGGTTTGATCAGTTACTCAAGCTCTTAGTTTCAATATCTAAATTTAGTGAAATAGCTACTTTGATTAAACAGTGCGAGAGAAAAATTAATAACAAATCATACAAAAACAAAACGTATGATTGGTCAGGAATCATTAATCTATTACCGTATAAACGATTATCTACACTTCCTCAAGACTTAGTTGCATGCAACGGCTATTGCAAGTACACAGCTTCTACAACCAAGTACTTTTGCTCAAATCTCCAGGCTAGGGATGCGGAAGTCTTTTCTTCTACGGGCGGCCATTAGCCAAACACTGATGCTCGAATTAGCGACTGCAATGGCGTGGCCCAGAGATACTTATAGTAAGTACAAGAGTTGGTTTTCCAATAGTAAGCCTTGACGCGTACGCCGACGTGAGAGACAGAGACCAATTAATTATGAGAAGTCTGATACGTTGCCTTAATTGACTGTTGGTATCGTGCAGGCAAAAGATACAAGAACTGTAAGTGATAAACCAGTCAGTTAGCTTATAATTATTCGAGTGAGGCCTTAAGCTACTGTACTGGTTTATTGGTCCGAGCTTTCACTACTAAAAGGCAATCAGTTAGCCTTGAAACAAAAGCGAGCAGAGACTGGTGATCCAGAACACAAGAAGAAAAGGATTTCTAGCTCGAGAACTGACAGTGTGGAAATTCAGGAGCCATTTGAGTCACTTTAACTTCTCCTTTCGTATGTCAATCGATCTGATCCGCTAGGACGATCAACTATTTGCAGAAAATAGAAACAAATGTGCTCTCTCTCAGCGATCCTGAGAGGGAATCAGTATGCTGAACAATCATTTGTTCTAGAATTAACAGCGAGCCGAAAACTCTCATTTAAACTTGCTGCCATTTAAAATCAAAACCAAATAATCTTACTTCCTTGATTAAATGCCTGCGGCGATAATCTCTTCAGGACATTAAAACTCTCTGCCCACCACATACAATGCAACGTGCGCATCAGCGAAGGTTTCGTATGATACGAAACCCTTAAGTTTCGCGTTGGTTTCCAAAAGCTGCTAGAAACTGCTTCCATCTTAGCCATCCTACATATAGAATGATAAGAAATTTTCTCATGGAACTATAAAATTTTTCAGAGAACTATTGGAGAGGTGTTGTTTTGAAAAAATGCTTTACTCTGCGACTTATAATAGTGACCTCGTTCTCAGGGTCGAGTTTTCGCAAAGTTCTAAAGGAACAAGCGAGACCACACGGAAAGCTCTTATGTATACCTGGTATCACAATGATGTTACTACAGACCATCCTGTGAGATCGTAGGGAAAAATAACAGAATACTTAGCTATGGTTATGTGGAACTGAGTGTAAATGAATTTCAAGGAAAATATCCCCATTTTCTTCAGCAAATAGAGAAGGTCACTATTATAAGGTCACTATTACAAATTGTTCTCACATGAATTTTAGGAAAAGTCATCAAGTTCGGTGGCTTAAGGACGTTCGCACGAAAATCTTCTACAACACAGATTTTTTTCATACTTCTTCTACAGTTAGTTAATGAGTTACCTATGTCAGAAATGCAAACAAATTGGGGGCTCGCCGGCTTCGTTTTCGAAATAAAGCGCGTAGAAAACTACCCCAATTTTGATGAAAATCGGCCCTCGTAACTCGACATGGCCTCAGCGGTTGTTAGTTGAAAAATATTAAAAATGATACTCTATTGACCCGCTTTCTCAGTTAAATTTCATTTAAGGGGGTCTGTCAAGTAAATAATATGAAGCGGTATCATCCTTTCAGTTGAACTCCATCTTTCAGATGGGCTTTTGCTAACACTGTGCAACTAAAATAATAACGGAATTCGATGATGCGTGGGCGGAAAAGTTGACAAAAACCAAATTTCCACAACACAGATTTTCTTCAATTTTTCACAAAACGTAGATAATCGATAAAGAAAGTGATCTATCAAAAGAAAATCTGGGGTCACCGAACATTTAAGAGAGTTAAGTGGCGCTCTCGCTAAAAGCGGTCCACTCGATTTCGCGACCAAAGAAAGTTTTCCTCTATTTTTTGTTTGTGAAAAGGGTTTGGTACACATGTATCAAAACCACTTTATTTATTTTCCAATTCTTTATTTTTGCTTTGCTATAAGCCGAAAACCAATTTTACCCGCAACGGGGTTTCCGGCGGTGATCGAAAGGCTGAAATTTATGGATTTTGAGAGGCGCGCTACGGCCAATTAAATGCAGCTTACGAAATTTTGCTCTAACCTAGTAACTAGGGTGCGTTTCTTTGGGAGAATCCGAAAACGGATTTGTGATCCCAGATCATATGGATTCTTCGACACCAAAGAAACGCAAAATCCGAAAAAGGATTATTTTGTCATGACAAGACAGACCGGAGGCACGCAATGTATATATCAGAACGACATTTCTCCCGAATTGCGCTAGAATTCAACTAGAATGGATTACAAATAATTTATAAACATTACAGTTTCTGCAGTAGTTCAACTGAACTCGCTATTTGCGTTCACAATTAGCAAAATCTGGTCCCTGAATTACAGAAATGGTACACAAATGAAGTTATCCTGACGTGTCAATGCTTCTGTCTGTACTTTTGGAGGAAACTTTTCAAATATATGCTACGGAATAATCGCCTGAATTTTCTTTTTCACGATCCAATGTTTTGTCACGCAAGATCGAGAGAAAATATGGCGAGACCAGTAAACTTGTATGGAAGACCGCTTGACGGATGTACTATTTTCAGCTATGTCCCCCAAAGAATCGCACGGATCATGAATCCTAAAAATCCGGATTTAGATTTGACCTGATGTATCCACTCGGAGCGTGGATTCTTCAGATCACTAATCCGTGATTAATCCATTTTCGGATTTAGGTAAAGAAACGCAAAATCCGGTTTTGGATACAAGAATCCGGGTTTGGATTTTCCCAAAGAAACGCACCCTTAAGGTAGACCGACCAAGTTCACAGACAAAATGTGGAAAAAGTTGATAAATTTTTGAGCACGCCAGGTAAAGTTAAAGACAACCTACTCTGAAGCCTATACAATGAGATCCCAAAAATAGGCCAAATACAAGAAACAATTTCGCATCGTTTGCGGCCTAAACTGGGTTAAAAAACAACATCACACCAAAGTTCTTACCTTGTTTAATCCATTTGTAAGCTCAAACGTGCGGGTATCTCCCTGGATCACAAGCGAAAACAGGTTAGAACTCCGACATTGACAGCGTGTTAACATAAATATCGCTCGCGTCAAAGGTCACTTACATAACCCTAGAGCTTGGCAAAAATACATTTTTCAGAGAGTAATTTTGCAACAAACAACAGTGCAAGAGAGGGAAATGACGTCATCGATATCCTCACCAGTGAGGATATGGAAAATACGCTACAAGATCGCGGATGTAGTTTCGTGTGAACTTTACGAGTGGTCTATTTTCTACCAAAACACTCTTGTCTATATCATAAAGAGAAATGCGTCACAACGCACAGTACAAAGTCAAATATGAATTAAAATCGTTTCAGATATAGTAGGAAAAGTGAGTTGTTCTCAAAACAGTTGAGAGAGAAAACGAGGTGGGGCTGTTGAAAGAGATATTCTTCTTCTTCTTCCTCTTCTTCTCGTTCTTGTTCTTGTTCTTCTTTCTTTCTTCTTCTTCTTCTTCTTCTTCTTCTTCGTCTTCTTCTTCTTCTTCTTCTTCTTCTTCTTCTTCTTCTTCTTCTTCTTCTTCTTCTTCTTCTTTTATAGTAATAAATAAATCATTTTGAAGATCGTAGGTGGAAGCGAAACAAAACCAGCCATAGAAAATAATCAACGACTAGACGAGCCAACAATTGGATAGGTGTGGCTTAAAATTTATTCAATTCGGAAATGACAATAAATGAAAAGCTAGACGCTTTTTTGACAAGTTTGACCAGAGTGCGTTTTCTAGTAAACGCAGTGACATTTTTTCTAGCCGGAAAGTACCGCAGATAGAATACAAAGTACGACATGGTAGATATCTATAACCGCATGCGGGTTTAATTTATGGAAAGGAATAACCCTACACTGACAATGGAGACCCTTAACAAAGGCCTTTCCCGACATCTACATGACACAGTTTTTAGCAAGGTTACGTTAGTGCAGTAGGCTGTCGACATAGCATGCTTTCTATGATCGTGAAGAAAGCGTACCTCAACACGAAAGATCTGATCCTGATCAGAGCAAATTTCTATAGGTCCTGTAGTTCAAGGCCTAAGTGTCGCAAATGACTTAACTTCCAAAACAATCATTTACACTGCAGACAGTTCTCTCCTTAAAACAAGAACATTCTTCTACCATGTTTCTTGGCTTATTTAATAAAGAGGTCTTCACTTCGCTGGTTTTATAGGGAAGTTCAAAATGCGAACACGTGGCCTTACGTGTTGAGCCTGACTTGCTCGCACATGTCATAACTATCAAAAGTTATTGGGTGACTGAGTCCCACCTGGCTTACAACCTCATCTATAGTATTCTACCTTTCCTTCTCATCTTCTCATCTATAGATAATTTAATCCATCTTCCAGGAGGCTTTCATCCTTTATCAAATTCATGTAATACTCATAGTCTTCGGCTTGATGTCAATCTTTAAAAAAAAACGTCAGTTACACCTGAGCCTTTGTCAGCCATTCACTCCTCTCCCTCCAACTGTTTCTCTGGCCTTTCTCATGTCCGCTGCCACCTGTACTAAATCAGCTTTGCGGAGTCTTTCCTCGCCAATATCAAATCGCATTGTAGGGTAGTCTTTTACCTTCTCTAAACACCTCGATCCTTCCCCTTCTAGTTTCTGAAGTATCCAGCCCATGTCGCACAATTCGGTTTTTGTTACTTCATGAACACTTTCCAATTCTGTTGCCCCCGGGGGGCACTTCCTATAGTGGAGTATACGGGGAGGCTCCGCCCGAAAGGAGTGACTTTTTTGAGCCTGCAGCACAGTGAAAGGTTGGAAAAATTGTTATCTTAGTATATTACGTATATTAAGGGTCACCAAAATGCGCTGCTAAGTAAAAGAGACAGCAGCTAAAGCTAGTTAAGTATAAACAACACGAAACGCACGAAAATTGAGGGCCTTTAGTAACCGACCCAGGGCGACTGAAAGCCCAAACACAAACGTTGCGACAATAGGGTATTCTACTGTTTTGGCTTATCCTTGAGGTATAAACATGTGTGTAAGAAAGGGCTACATTCTTACTCTGGGTTATGAAAGGGGTGCCATTTGGGTAAAAAAAAAAAACTGGTATATTTTAAAAAGGGTAAGGTTTGAGCCTAGGGGCGGAGCCTCCCGTATAAAACTTTACTGCTGATAGCTTGGATTCTAGTGCCAGTGATGAACGTGGATGCCAAGTCACGTCTTTCATACAGACCTTCTGATGTTGCTGTCTTGTCGTGCTGTCCGAAGTGAATGTGGTCTTCAAGTCCCTCTGATGTGGAGAACTCACAGAAACATCCTGGCTCCTGGCAAACAAACAGAGCATCTTGAGGGGAACCTTTAGGATCTTTGCGACTAGGTTTTATTGCCCTAGCCAATTTGGTGAAGAACTAATGCTGGTCAACTTCCTTTGACAATGTAGAAAAATGTCATTGCGTTTATTAGAAAACGCAGTATGGTCAAAGAGCCACGGATTGATAAAGATATCAAGAAAGCGTCTAGCTTTTCATATATTGTCATTTCTGGATTGAACAAATGTTCAGCCACACCCATGCAATTGTTTGCTCTCTTTCAACACCCCCACCACGCCCGATATTTGAAGTGGCACTGAGGATATCTTAGTTTGGTAGTGCTCCTCAGTCCGGTGATTACTCGGCGTTGAAATAAATATTTATTTAATGACTGATTTATTTTACGTAACTAGTCCTAAGTATAAAAAAGTTTCCTCTCTCAACTGCTTTTGAGAACAACTCACATTTCCTACTATATTTGAAACGATTTTAATTCGTATTTGACTTTGCACTGTGCGTTGTGACGCATTTCTCTTTATGATATAGACAAGAGTGTTTTAGTAGAAAATAGACCACTCGTAAAGTTCACACGAAACTACATCTGCGATTCTTGTGGCGTATTTTCCATATCCTCACTGGTGAGGATATCGATGACGTCATTTCCCTCTCTTACACTGTTGCTTGTGCAAAATTAATCTTGTCAATATAATAAAAAGAAAATTACAAGGTGGCTTGAATATATGACTTTTATTTTCTCGTAGTAAAAGACTATGTTACCACTCGAAAATAAAATTCATATCTTCACGCAGCCGTGTAATATCCTTCATATATTTCGGGTGAACGCCAATGCGCCCCGTCACGCTCGCACTTTTTTTCACACTTTCCATTAATTGTCATAAAGTGCACAGGGTCTAAAGCGCAAAGGATTTTTTTAATTTCTATTTTCACTTGCTACCATAAGTTAGTCGCGCGACATTGATAAGATTGTGTGACAAATTGTGACGTGAGCAAACTCCACGAATCTTGGTCGTCATCAGTAATTAACCGGCCGTCGCCATGATGGCGACCGCCGGTTTTTAAAATGGACACGGTTTTTCCTGAAAGCAAGTTGGCTTAGCATACGAAGAAAGTGCTGTAAAGCTTGTGGTACGGGTACTCAAGAGCGGTACTGTCTTATATAACACGCATGCGCATATAAGTCTTCTGAATGTTACCTTCCTATGTTTTTGCCTTTAAATTTACAGTATTTAAGATCTGAACGGCGAAGGGTTGTTATGTTTGGGGTTTTTTGTATTTGTCTTGTATAACGCATGCGCAATTGAGTAAAGGAGCTAATAGGATTGAATGCGAAATTGGCTGTGTTGTCTGATCTAGTTAGTAGTTATGGTGAAAATTGTTTTAGCCCAGGAGTTTTTTTAATTGGGATTGACATTTTGAGGGGTGTAAAAATGTGGTAGTCAGAAGGATTTGTGAATGTCGGGAGCATATCACGCTTCTGTGAATGTGATTTGCTTTGAAAGTTGCGTTTTGTATAGGAGCGGTGTAATATTGTGCTGCGTGAGAGGCGGTTTCCCTTGGCGTTTTATTGGGGGGGGGGGGGGGGTGGTTTGCGAAGTGGATTGTAAGGTTTCTGATTGGCTAACTTGTATTTCGCAGCGGACAAAAAGGACAGTTGCGTTTTGCCGGCGTGGGCTAGGAAGAGAAGGAATTGGTACTAGTATGATGATGCAATATTAGTTGATTGCACCATCAGTACATGATAGTTCTTGTGAACGGAGAGAGATGAGTGTTTATTTGAGGCGAGAAGTTGATACGAAGGAATCGTCATTAATAAGGAGATCAATTAATAAGGCAGGTGTTACGAGTCTTTTTGCATTGAAAGGACGAAAATATCTGAATATTATCGACGGATTTGTGTAGTTTGCGTGTGGTGTTCGCTAAAGGCTACGAGCAGTCTCTCTTTCCGTTCAGAGATAGTGAAGGAAAAGGAAAACAAGCGAGTGACCGCAAAATCGATTGCGGCTCGACAGGCGCTTTAGCTTCAAAGGCGTGGGTGACTTTCGTCCCCGCTCGCTTGTTTACTTTTGCAAGGGGATTCCCGGGTTAGCAAACCGGATTTAAACATCACGTCATGAGATATGCCTTGACGTGCCTCATACTCTGACGATCTGCTCGAGCTCGTGTTTATCAAACGTTATATTTTGATTCTACTGCTATGTTCACTGTTTGTATTTAAGGTCTAGGCACAACAGTAAATACTTCGTCGTCCCGGTGTGAGCATTCTCAGTTGTGGACGAATTTATATCGACATTCAACGTTTGAGTGAATTTGCGGTTTTCAGCACAAATAAAAGCGATAAGAAAGATAAGCTGAGTCATCAGAGTTTAAACATTACGTCATCCAGTAACGTTATAGTCAAAATATTGTGTCACACAATCACACTTTTCGTCACGCCGGTTCGTATAAATAGAGGATCGCGCTAACATTTGTGAAACCTAGGGGTGGGGAGGGTCAGAATGGCCGGTTAAAATGCCTAATGGGCTTTCTTGTTCTAACTACTGCAAACTTCACAATATCTCGACAATTTCCACTCAAAAGAAGAATCCTACAGTCCATTACTGAACGACTAGACCCAAAATCAGGCGGCTTAGTCGAAAATTAGCTCATTTCACCTTCTGGCGGGCTTTCCAGGTGAGTCTGCACTACTAGCACGATTTCACTTGCAACTTTTCAAATTATATTTCTCTGCCTCGACCGCGTCCAAGTTGCAGGAGGTGTTGAACAGTCTAAATTCATTGTTAGAGTTCAACTACATAACTTCTTTTCTTTTTCTAGGGATCTTGAAAATGTTTCTTATTCCTTTATACCGGAGCAGAAATTTGGATCAACTACGATACCCGATGTTGTTTACTTTGTCGAGCGTCAACTTAACGCAACTTTCATCCTGTTCTGGATCAATATTGGATGTACGACCATTAAAGGAAGCTTTTTTAAAGTAGACATTTATTTTGGTGGACAGCAACGATAAGGATCCCTGAAAATGTATTTTTGCCAAGTTCTAGGGTTATGTAAGTGACCTTTGACACGAGCGATATTTATGTTAACACGCTGTCAATGTCAGAGTTCTAACCTGTTTTCGCTTGTGATCCAGGGAGATACGCGCACGTTTGAGCTTACAAATGGATTAAAGAAGGTAAGAACTTTGGTGTGATGTTGTTTTTTAACCCAGTTTAGGCCGCAAACGATGCGAAATTGTTTCTTGCATTTGGCCTATTTTTGGGATCTCATTATAGGCTTCAGAGTACGTTGTCTTTAGCTTTACCTGGTGTGCTCAAAAGTTTATCAACTTTTTCCACATTTTATCTGTGAACTTGGTCGGTCTACCTTAGTTTCTAGCTCAAAGCAAAATTTCGTAAGCGGCATTTAATTGGCCGTAGCGCACCTCTCAAAATCCATAAATTTCAGCCTTTCGATCACCGACGGAAACCCCGTCGAGGGTAAAATTGTTTTTCAGCTTGCAGCAAAGCGAAAATAAAGAATTGAAAATAAATAAAGTGCTTTTGATACATGTGTACCAAACCCTTTTCACAAACAAAAATAAAGGAAAACTTTTTTTGGTCGCGAAATCGAGTGGACCGCTTTTAGCGAGAATGCCACTTAAATCCGTGCAAAGATATTAAAATGCCCACTAGCACTATATATCTCTACATTCTTCGTTAGCGCGCGCGCTGAATGCGTGACGTGATATGACACGGGGACGCGAACTGCGTGCGCAGTAAGGATGCGCGGAACAATAAGAGCGAACATCCTTACGCTTGCATATTAAAAGAAAGTTATAACGGGCAGATTTCCCCTCTCGTCCCCCAGTCTGAATTAATAGGTTAACATTTTTTAACTTTGGCTGTTAGGTAATAGATTTTGCGAAATGGTTTGTGAAAACTGCAAAAAATACGTATCGCCAAAATGATACCAAACCGTGACTGCTAGAATTAAACCTTTCGAACATTCGGACACGAGGAAAATGCTGTATTCTGTCGTCCACGAATTATTACGTCGCTTAATATTATCCGTATCATGTAATGTCCAGCAACACCCTCTTGAAAGTAAGCGGTCCTTAGTCACCATTTCTTTAAAAGTATGTAATTTTAAATATGATCTCTTTGCTTTTTTTGAGCAAACTCTACCTAGGGTTCCCGCCCTGGAACCCCCAAATATAAACGTGGTGGAGAGATTGCAATAACCTTGCCATCTCCCCAAGAAAACCAAGGTCAAAACATAAGCCCTCTCCGTCCTCACCCACACAGAATATCGTGACCTTGAATACCCAACTATGGAAAAAGTTAAGGAACTAAAGCCGGGCCTGGCCTAGAACCGTTTGATAATCAACAAAAAGAAAAAAATTAAGATGATAAGATATGAACTATCTCCCTAAAATCACTCGACCGTGGAGGGTTAAACTCTTTGGATTGTCTGCAGTGTTCGTGAGCCTCTCTTCCAGCTTGGCACTTTCGCATCACGTTCCACACTGCAGCCGCCGCGCGAACGCGCGTTCGTGTGTTCTTCTCGTTCGACTATTCATGAGCAGAAGGAAAGAATGTTTGTAATCTAGAGTAAATGATATTAAATCGAACTAATCTTGAGAAATTAACACTGCATACCTTCTTTATTGAGCTCATTGAACTTGCATTCTCGTTCCTACGTTCCCATCCTGGGGGAGAAAGAAACACCAAGGCTGCAATAATTAAAAGGGTAAAGCTAACAATGGGCATTTCAAGTGACACGTAATTCAAATGACTGTTATCACAGACACGGCAGAAACCCACAGCGCCATGAAATGTGGAATAAATCGGTTCGAAAATGCTATGCTCGTGACCATAACATGCATTAAGAGCGGGGCTATCAACTTTTAGACTTGAAATAATTATAGTGTTCTGTTTCAGATTACAGGCTATTCCTAAGCGTCGAGGGTGAAGATTGTCTGAAACGGGTTCAAATGTTTCCATTGTTTACGTTAGACACCTCGTCGTTTACACCACAACAAGAAAGAGACGTTTTGTTAGATATGTACGCTTCAACAAATGGACCGCAATGGTACCAGAGAAGTGGATGGAATAGTACAACAAGTGGCACATCTCATTGCTCCTGGTATGGTATAACTTGTCACAATAATACATCCTACATCAAAACGATCGTGCTGGCTTACAACAACTTGGACGGTTCCCTTCCTTTTAACATTTGGAAGATCCGAAACTTACTTTCGCTATGCACTCCCGGAAATCCTAGTCTGCGAGGACGTATCGGCGATTTCCTTTTTGGAAATATGAGCAATCTGTTAACCGTCGTGTTCAACGCTGCCTCAATTGCTGGAGATATTCCGAAAGAAATTGTTAAAATGAGAAGGCTTCAAAACTTCCTGGCCTGTCTTATGAACGGTGATGGTCTCACTGGACCTCTACCAGAAGACATAGGAAATATGACGGAACTTCGAGTATTGTGCCTTGGAGGAAACAACTTAACTGGACAAATACCCAAGAGTATATCTACACTAAAAAACCTTTGGTATTTTGACCTGCGAAATACTCCTGGCATGATGCATGGAAACCTAAGCGACATACTTGCACTTCCCTCATTGATAGATTTGTCCGTATCTGGAGTTCAACTCAGCGGAGAATTTCCTCGTGTGTTGCCAAAACGGTTTAGATCCATTGTATTGCCTGGGAACAACATTTCAGGAAAATTTGTTGAAACATTTTCGAAAAATAACACACCTGGGATAATAAATGTTGCCAACAATGCCCTTACTGGGGATATCCCTGGTGATTTGTTCCTCCAAAACATTTCAATGATCGATTTGTCTCAGAACCGATTTTCCTCGATTAACCAAGGAAAGCCATGGTCTGAAAAAGCCAAGGCAGGTGTCAAGTCTTACGTCTCTCTGGCTGGGAATCGAAATTTGTCAATTAATTTCACAAGCTTTATTGGACTTTTCACGAGAGAGGTAGAGTTTGTTGCAAGTCCAGCAATTTTAAATATAAGCTTTTGCGACATCAAAAGCCCTCTACTTGCAAATGTGCTTTACATGATGAGCATGTCTACTTGCGATTTACGTGGTAACAATTTTTATGGCACATTACCCGATTTTTTCGAGGACTTTTCATTTCTATCGTATTTTGATGTCTCGTCGAACAATTTGACTGGTGGCCTTCCAGCAGGAATTCAAGACTTGATATCCCTGCAATATCTGGATATTTCTGGAAATCCTTTAATGCGTAAAGGAACTGGCGTTACGTCCAATGTCTTTCATCCTGACTTTTTAAGAATGATAAGACCACCTCAAGCAGACAACTTTACGTGTCCTGAAGGGAGACTCACATTTAACAATGGTCGTATTCGCTTAGATCCGACATTTTACGATTACAAATATTGCGTCTGCGATGATGGTTTCTTCGGCGACAACGGATTGTGCAAGAAATGCATGAAGAGTGGTATCTGCCGTCGACCTTCTATCAGTGCACTAGACGATCTCCGTCCAAACGTTATGCTGGTGAGCAGAGGTTACTGGCCGTCACCAGACCCTGCAAATGCCACCCATCTTGTCAAGTGTCCAGTACCTTCTGCTTGCAATCCAACAGATTCCTGCGCCTGTCGCTTACACACATCAGCAGAGGACACTCGCTGTTCCCGTTATAGACCATCAGTGTCATCTCTGCCCACAACATGCAATCACTCCTGTATCTGCCATCCAGGAAACGCGGACAGATTTTGTTCTCGCTGCCAAGAAGGATTTTACAAACTTGGTGGACTGTGCTTCCAATGCAAAAAAGGCGACCTAAGTTACTACTATATGTTCATTCCAGTCTTTGTTGTTTCTTTCCTGGTTTTACTGTGGTCTTACTTTTATTTCAATGTCAGACCGTTGAAATGGTTTGCTGTCACTGCCGTTCATTTTCTCTTGATGTTAATCATGATGCTGTTGGAATTTCTACCAGCGTGGGTTTTTAAATTAAACCTGGTTGTCTTTGTGTTATGTATGACCAGTCGAGGAAAGGCCGCTCGCTCGCTCATCAACATCGCAGTGTTTTACATCCAAACCTTGGATTTCATGGTATCCAGCGTCCATGTTTGGCCTCGAAAAGTTATGGCTGCTCAAAACTACCTGAGCAGTTACTGGAACCTGTACTTTCCCTCTATTTCTTGTGATCTGCCTTCTCTGTTGACTCCTGTTGGAAAGTTTGCTTTTCTCCTTCTTCTTCCAGTGGTTTGCTTGGCAGTGGTGGGTCTATACTTTGTCGTCATGTGGATCATCGACAAGTTTCGTCCAAACGAAAGACGGATGGAAAATGTTCATTTCAAATGTCGCCAAAGCACGTTCTTCTGTCTAAATTTCAGCTACTTTCCCATCGTAAAGCAGACACTGTCTATTCTACGCCCATGTCACAGTGATCAAAATGTTCTTTACATGCCAAACTCTCCGTGGATAGAGTGCACATCTCACACCTACAGCAAACTGACAGCGCTTGGAATTTTCTCTGCCGTGTTCTATGTTACCGGCTTTCCCTTGGTCGTGATCTCTCTTATGATTTACTTCTTTCCAAAAAGAAGCTCTATGAGAGCTGAAGATCGCAAGAGACTTGATGTATGGCTCGGACCAGTCTATTTGTCCTACAAACCAAAGTGTCAGTCATACTTTGAAGTCTTCATGCTTCTCCGCCGCCTGATTCTTGCCATTGCGTTGTCCATGATTTCATCCTCGTCCACCTTACAAACGTTTGTGGTGTGGCTTGTACTTATGCAGTCGGCGATCACTCACTTATGTTTGCAGCCGTATAAGGGCCGCTCCGCTGCGACAGCACGGGAAATGCGCAAAAGGCGTATTTTAGAATGCACTCTCACTGAGAATGTCATTGAGCCTGTAGTGTTGGTCGTGTTGTCCATGTCATTTATGGTGTTGAGGTTTGCAACCATGGACAGTGTTAATGCCAAGATTTTTGTCTGGGTAGTGATGATCCTCAATACATGTGTTCTGGTCATACTTGTAGGTGCTATTTTCTACCGCCTTATTTGCAAAGATGAAGGCCGTGGCAATTGTAGTTCAGGCAGTGAAAATGGTGAATACAGCGGTGTGAGTGCAATAACAGATTACAACGGTAGTAATGAAGAGAGACGGCATTTACTGACTGTTAATAGCCAGCCGGGATACGTGCCTATAGAAGAGGCCGCCTAGCGACTTTTATGTCTCTGTGTTCAGTACTATACTTGCAGTTTACGGTTATTGTCACCCGTCAGACGAGCTACAAAATGAGGAGTATAACTTCTCAACAAAACAGTGTTACATTCATGGTTGCATGGTATTTAACTGGCGGGCAAGAAATCACCTGGTGCATGGTTTCGTCATAGCTCGTGTAGCTATGTTTATTGTAAGGCGAATTTTAATGAAGCAATCATAGTTAGGAGTTATAGAATTGAACAAACACAAGGGCTGAATCGCAGCTTCATTAGTTTCTGCAGAAGAACCGTTTGCCTACTACGTTAATATTAGCAAGCAAGAGAGAACAAAGGTAAAAATACGAAAGATGAAATGTTTGATTCCCGTGAGGGAATCTGATTTTTATTTCTTTGGACCACGCCCGGAATATGCTAAACGATGCTTCTCTCTTATGTTGCTTACTAATCAGATAATTGACATTCCATGTTTTGTTTTAACCCTATTTAGCTCGGGGTTGGGAGGGGGGGGAGGCACCCGGGCTAACTTAAACGAATTATAACTTTTAAATGGCCAGACGAATAATCACCAAATCTCGTGACTTTTCCTGAAATTTATCAGAGATAATGTTCCTGTGTCAATGACGTGTCCATGATGATTGGCGTTTCCATAGCAGCCGTCTACTCAGAAGGTGTTTTTACTATTTTCTGTCTTTTTTCTGTCTTTTTCTTTTCAGTTTTTTCCCTTCGTTTGCAAGAGGAAGATAATCGTTTACTTTTTTGCTTGTTTTGATTAAGTGTGTTTCTTAGAATAAATTCATATATTTTTCGATGTCGTCATTGTCAACTGAATGACTGCATGCTCGGGATTCAAGATGGGGGCTCAAAATTCAAGACGGCTGCTTTGTGATGTCACCCTGACGTCATGAAACGTCATAATCGAAAAGTCATAAACCCAATCTGTTAAGCTAATGACGTGCTAAAAACGTGCCACGTTTCATCACAAGAGCGTGAATACTTTTCGAGATCTATGTGGGGGTTGGGGGGGGGGGCACTTTGTGCCCTACCTTAGGCTCAGAAACTATAAAAAAGCGTAACACCGGCCCATTGGATTTGCAGTTAAACAATCTAAAGTTTTACATAACATAACCTATGCCAGTAGGACATGAGACGGTATGCCGTCGTTCTAATGTACTTTGATTTAGTTTACATTAAAGTTATAAAGTGTTAATTATTGTTCTTGTACTCACTGTCCATCGCTGTTCACCGGGGTGTGGGGGGGGGGGATGCACTTGACCCCTCTTTGGGTGCCGCTGAGGGTATGAAACCCTGACTCTCTTTAGGACAAGAAAAAGCCCTAAAATACCTACCCCGTGTAGTGCAGCACCCTCCATTTTAGGTCCCTGTTTAGAACAAATGGTAAAATACACACTCCATCGTTTTATACAGTTTTTAAGTGTTTCAATTAACAGATTCAAATACCAGCAAAAGTCTCCAATCAGCCATACTGTTAACGACGACAATTGTGCAACCATACCCTGTTTAGGACAATTGCAGATTATGTTTAGGACAGACTCGCATAAAATTGTATGCATTGTTTTGGACAGAGAGGCCAAAAACCACACCCTGTCCAGCGGCACGTCCCCGTACAGGCAATAAAAGGGAGTACCGTCCCCGGGCGCCGATCACTCGGCATGTTCTTACACTCGAGAGAAAATTAGCAATTGTATGTAGTATGCTAAGTCACTGCGGCCAGTTATCCATAACAGCCAAAAGCAAACAGTCTGAATGTACAACTCGGAGTTACCGGTATATTGAAGATATTTCTGGACGATTTTTATCGCAAATTGTGCGAAAGACTAAATGCACCATGCCAGCGTAGTCTGTCGTTTATTAGAACAGCATGCTGTGAAGCTACGGACACCTGATTTTCCGTTGATTTTCAGGTAGAGATTATGCAAGCTCTTGGGGACGATTTTTTTTTTTTGCTGTTTATGAACTTGGTACTCCTTAATTGGGTGCTTAAGACAAAGGTTTCTTTGTTCAAAGTTTGTGAGGTATTTGGAATTGAAAACGTTTAAGTCAGGAATCCACCTGTACAGCTAGATGAATTATGGATGGCTGTGGATGATATCCTAAAATGCGACCCTGATTCAAATGAAATAACGCCATTGAGCAGTACTTCTTAAGTGGTGCTGTTTTACTATTCTGCACAAGATGGTGCTATCTTCTATGTTTGAAATCCTCAAATATGTGAGTTCAAAAGAGACGAATTCAAAATGAATGCATGCCTTTCTTTCAGTAGTTTAACACTTGCGCGCTTTAGAGATAGGGAGGTGTTTATAAATCAGCATTCTGTTCTGTTGTCTAATAAAATAACGCTTGGACATATTTCGTCAAAGCTTAGACCTATTTTGGCAAAGTTGCATGACGTTGAGCCGTTTTTGGCATGATAATTAAACATGTGGGTTTTTCACCTTTTTCAGTAAGGACAAACAAACAAACAAACAAACAAACAAAAAAACAAAAACAAAAAAACGCTGACAAAAAGGAGCAAAGTCTTTCATTATATCACATCATAGTGAAATCCCAAAAAGTCGCTGGCCCCAAGCAGCACTACAACCTATCTTACAGAGCGCTTCACACGCTCTCTACTTGGGATTAAATCGTTGCAAAATGTATATATACATTTTAATACAAAAAGTAACTGGCGTCCCTGGTACAAGGATAGGGTTTTACTATTGCTGTCGAAAGCTAGCAATGTACCTACATACTACAGCGCTAGAGCGTGTAAGACGGTGACCCCATCTTTTTATTTTATTTTATTTTTCAATGTACTGCGTGTAATTAATAACTGTGCAAAGTTTCAACAAATTCTCTTTACAACTTTTTAGACGGAATCACCTTAAATGTGTTGTTTTTTTAAAGAGATTTTGGTCCCACATACACGGCCCACGAACTGCTAGTTTTAATCACCAAACGTATATCTACATAAAATTGCTTTACCTTTTTTAACATAATTTATCGTGATCAAAGTTTTGGGTGACGGATTCTTCGTTTTTTTTTCTTAATATTAAGAACTTTACCATTTTTACGTGTGACTGGTTCTCTGAAAGAGAGCTCACATCTCCCTTCCTTTTGCCCGGAAAAGCTTTCAAGTGAACCAACAATACAGTACCTGAAACCTCAGCGATCTAAAAGCAATGGTATTGGGGGATTCAAGAGTGGGGTAGATGTCATTAATATGCCCCCTTTTGCGGACCAGCAGGTTGTTACGTGGAATGGGTTTTGACATATATCGCACGAGACACAGCGGCTCCACAAGACGATATTTCCCAAGACAGACAGCAAGGGATACGTAAGTCCACAGGCGTTCATAAACGGTAATCTCTTGCTATTATTTTTTCTTTTTTTTTTACCTGCTTCAGCATGAAAATTGTTGACGAAAAAAACAAAACAAAACGAACCAACAAGAATTGGCCATGTAGCTTCGTCGCGCGGGATATCAAAGTTTCCGTTAATTCATTCGTACTATCCTCAGTTCAAAATCAAATAGAAGAATGAAAAGCATATCGAGAAGTGGGCTTTCCACTTTTCGAGTCATTTCTTTACTTTTTGAAATCGCTAAAATGTATTGAGGAAATGATAAAAATTTAACTGTTCACGTAATGTAGATAAACAGTTTGATTGTTTAATATTTTCACAAAGGGAAAAGAAATCATGCTAGGAAATATTTTCATCTGTTTAAGTGCCATCGAATTACATCTGCCTTATGAATATGTAATTTTCTTTTGCGTTTTGTTTTCAAAAGGTGGAAATGATGGCCATTTTGAAGGCCCTCGTACTTGTGGTTTTGTATGCCGAGACGTGGGTTCCTGGTAATACAAGTGAAGTCGTCTTTCAAGGTGCCAAATGCTAACCTTCAAACTCTATAAGATCTCTTCCGTTTTTTTCTCTGGGCATCGAGTCGCATCCACGAACAGAATATTGTATTCCTGGACAACCAGACACAGTCTACAAATAGTCTCATTCTTTTCCTTTTTTTAGTTTGTGAAAATTGCACGGAACGCAATATTTAGAGCGTTTCCTCGATTTTGCCGTAGACTTGCATGATTTATACATTTCCTCTCGCGAATAACTACTCAAAGTCTAAAAAACATATTATTCTATATAATATACAGTTACATTCAGTGATCCTTTGTTCTATAATTTTGAGAATAGTAAAAAGCAATATATATATTTTTTGACTACTGGTTCCTAACAAAAGGATGGGGCAATGAATTTTTACTTCTTTCCTTTCATCTGGAATAGGGAACGACGACGTAAAATTTAAGGAGTTCCTAAACAGAGCTTATCGCCAGCTACAACCCAATGTTGAATCAACGCTTAAAGTTCAGAAGATGGTGTATACAGAAGTTGCCAAGATCATAACAAAGGTGGCCACGTACGATTCGTGCTACAATTTTCAAGTCAAGTTCAAGGGTTCCACTAACGAAGGTCTGAAAGTCGATAAGCCGGACGAGTTTGATTTTCAGTTGGTGAACGAAGCTTGGTCTGGCAAAATCTCTCTCCAAGTTGATGCAAAAACGCCGGCAGGATCTGCTTACGCGGTGCCAATTATCAAAACCTGCCTGGATAAATTTAAAATCGGGGGAACCAACCACATCGATGGTCGCAAGGTCAGAGGTCATTTATGCGAACTGGTGGAGAGAGCAATTGTGGATTTGAAGCTCAACGGACTGAAGATTAAGAAGCGGCCATGGCAACAAGGGCCTGCAGTCACCTGTGAAATTATGTGGACAGAGTTTCCTTCCATTAGCATTGATTTTGCAGTTGGCTTAGACATTCCAAACTGGCCTCCGCCGCCCATCGCCGGACCACGCCCTGTAGGCACCGACGCAAAAGTGCAGCTCGTACCTAAAGTCAAAAACGATCCATCGGCCAACCCCGCCTTTTGGCAGATTTCCACTGCTCAAGTTGAAGCACAAATCTGCAATAACATGGATAAGGACGGTGGTTGTCGAAAGAAGGTTTTAAAACTGGCTAAGTACTTCAAGCTGAAATCTGGCACAGGATGGCATCCAGTAACTTCATACAATTTAAAGACCATTCTTTTCCATATGAATGACGAGAAGAGGCAGCAAGAATACTGGACTCAAGGCATGCTGGTTCCCCGTTTCAAGGAGTTAATCGACAGGCTTTTGAAGCACCTGCGAGACGGCTCTCTTCCAAACTTCTTCATTCCCAAGGAAAACCTGTTTGCAGGGAAGGCAGAAATTTTAAAAGGAGCCATAGCAGGAGTGAACGACTTTTTGAAGATGTTGCGAACAAACCCAGAGAGACTACTGATGTAAGGCTAAAGGCCAACTTTAAAATCTCAGTTTGAATAAAATATTAAATAAATCACTGTACCTAACTGCTGAAGTATAACCGCGGGAATTATTCAATAAAGCATGTAGACAAAACCTAGACAACTGTTGT
The DNA here is from genome assembly GCA_964030785.1 of Siderastrea siderea. Lineage (NCBI taxonomy): Eukaryota > Metazoa > Cnidaria > Anthozoa > Scleractinia > Rhizangiidae > Siderastrea > Siderastrea siderea. The sequence goes on along the minus strand of OZ034966.1, from coordinate 72,272,720 downwards.
TTCTGCGATCACAATGAGCGCGTCTTTCAGTTTGCTGCGCGACGCCGAGTTCGAGTTCCTCTGACAAAGGGTCAACTTTCGAAAATCGTCACCTGCCTTGTTAACACTCGTCCTGACTTTCAGTGTCAATCTTGAAGGAGAATCTGTTAGAGGTTCACTCAACTGTGGACTGGGCGTTTTTATTTAGTTTTTTATCATCTCTTGGGCGGACAAGTGCTGAATGAATTCGTTTCTGCGCCCCCCCTCCTACACCCCCCCCCCCCGGATGGGCAAAACGCAGTAAGATTGACTCCTAACTCTCTTTTGTTCTCCTAATCTAAGATGGTGGCTTGAAATCCCGAATGGTAGAAATTCCCCCAAAATACGTCTGAACTACAGGCTAAGGCTTCATCCGTCTACCCTAATAAATTTTCTCCGTTTTTATAGGGTCGAAAACGTTTCCTATCGCTCACACAAAAGAATTGACAACGTATAGGTATTGATACGTTTTGGCCTTTGTTCGCATGAGCAGTAGTCATCGGTCGGTCTCGGATGATTTTGCGTCGTTGGTTTTGTCTTTTGGTGAGAGCGTCGTCCACGTTAGACCCACCAAAAACGGCGTCAGTGCTTTCAGAATGCAACGATTTTACCCGTCAACACTAATAAAAATGCTTCCACTCCAAAAGTCCCTTCTAATACACTGGGTACCAGAGATTTCTCACTCACGCTTTTGTGGAACAGTACAGTACAGGAAAACACGAAATCTGAATCGTCCGTCAGAACAAGCTAAGATTCATACAATAACCCTCATTCAGTGAAGAACATTTTGTTTTATTTGGGCATGGTTTAATCACACTAAGGATAATCAACGACATATACATTGATACGATAGCTACATGTCTTTTTCAGGAGTTTCAATGCTATTTGTTTACAAATACATCGCGTTTCAGAAATTTCCTTTCCCACAACAAGAATCTTCAAGACTGTACACTAACTGCATATTGACCGGCGAGCTGATCGAAATCTTTTTCCTAAGTAAAAAGAAAACAAAAAATCATAGTTTCCTTACTACATGACCGAGCTTTTCGCTCTTCGTGTACCAGTACTAAAAGGACAGAAACAAAGCAGTCTAACAATAGATTACACGGAAAGAGGCACTGAAAAACAAAGAACACTCATCTCTCAAAGTCATTTATAATTTATAAAGAGAAAACAAAGGAAATCATTACTGCGACGGTGGTTAAGCCGTTTAGATACAGGATCTTAATTAGCATAAAATATTGCGAACTTTGCTTTGAATTTCTCCAAGAATTATGAATGGTTTGAGAAGCCGTATCAAAAACTCGACAGAGTGTTTCATCAGGTATCCAAACACCTAGAGGTCTGCTAAAAAAACACTTGGCTGCACCTCGTGTTTCCAAGAAACTTCTCGGTGTTTGAATATCCTGATGAAACACTCTTTTTCATGTGTACCGGTGCACCAGGCGTGCGTTTCTCGAAAGCCCAGAAGCTTTACGGGCCGATTTTGGGCCGCATACTTCACACTGTAACTTGTAAACAGAGACGTTTCTAAGCATAAAACTTTGTAAGTTATAGGTTAAATTCTTCTGGTCTTAAACACCGTTAAAATGACAGCCTTGAAGAATGAATGGTTCTCGTTTGTACAATTGGCTTTTCGGAACCGAAAAGTTTTCTGGCTTTCCTAGAAACGCACACCAGGTGCGCGTTTCCCGAAAACCCTACAACTTTTCAGTCCCGAAAAGCCCGTTGTAAAAATATGAACACTCATTCTACAAAGCTGTTATTTTAGCATCCCTATCAGATAAGGGATGTTAAACTTATAGTACAGTTTTATGTTTAGAAACTTCTTTGTTCGCATTACGGTGCCTGAAATCTGCGCGAAACGTTTTGGAGTTTTAGAGAAACGCACACCAGGAGAGAACCGAACTTTTTCTGGCTTTTAACCTTCTAATGATCTTCTCAGTATGTAGGATGTGTGTTCGAACCTATTAACAACGATAAATTAACGATAAAATAACGGCGCCTCGAGGACGTTTCTAGTAATTCCCTCGATGTAACCTGCCCCCCCGAAAAAAGTCCTTGTTCAACCACAAATACTGAAATACCCCCCCCCCCCAAAAAAAAAGAACAACAATACATTTCCAGGTGTAAACATGGTTCTAGGGTTGAATACAGCGACACTGAACATTTGTATTAAGTATTTTACTTCGGTGCTTTTTATAAATGTACCTGTCGGAAAGTAACGGCCATGCACCCGAAGGTAGTTTCTACTCAAAAGTTCTGGATCCTCAGGCCTGCTAATTCCCAAAGCAATGGGGCCGTTACTTTCGGAACTCTACGGTCGATTGCCATGACATCCCCTGTAGCTAAGCTGTTCCCCAAATTATGGGGCCGTTACTTTCCGAACTCTACGGTCGATTGTCATGAGATCCTCTGTAAAGCTGTTTCCCAAATAATGGGGTCGTTACTTTCGCAACTCTACGGTCGACTGCCATGAGATCCCCTCTAGCTAAGCTGTTTCCCAAATTATGGGGCCGTTACTTTCGGAACTCTACGGTCGATTGCCATAAGATCCCCTGTAAAGCTGTTAGGGAATCTGACCGGTGCGCGGAAGTTGGGCGTGTTTAAAACACGAAATGGCGAAATGACGATATGGCGGAAGTTTACAGACTCGAAACCCGTCAGGAACTCTGACTTTTTCCTTTTGGTCCGTGCTCGTGATAAATTGATCAGTTTACCTACAGTACGTTGTAACTCGGCTTATTCCCATGTACGACACTCAAAAAGCTGAAAATATTTACCTTTGTTTGAAAGTCTTTGGTAAAAGGGTGATTAGGGTGCCCGTCTTTCAGCTGTGAGATATATCGCGTTGTAACCTAAAAGACACAAATGCAATAGGTAATGTTTATCAGAACACTCTTACTATAACCGACTCAAAGTCCCTCGTAACCAACAAGTTCATTCACTGTAAGTCATACGAGAAAACCGACACCAACATAGAGATTGCAGATGGATAACTAAGTAGGAATTTAATGGGTTCAGTCAGCACTGAAGAGGGTTTCCCTTGAAAGACAATGTCACCCATACCGGGTAATGTAAAGAAATATCTATGACTTCACTGCGATTTAAACTACTAACCCTGCAGTTTGATCATCCACATAAATGTTTAACAACAGAGCCCATTCACAATTGTCATTTTCAAAGAGGATCTTAACAAAGTAAATAAACTAAACAATAACAATATCTTAGGCAGCAAAATGAACAAGAAGCCCTATTCCTTATATTAAGATAATGATACATAAATTGATTAATTAAGCAAAATAACAAATTTATGTTCAATATAATTGAATGAGATGGCCGTGCGCATTACAGGACTTAAATGTTAAAGAAAAAAATGCACCTGCTCTACCAACCAAGCTAAACTGTACAAGGCCACACTGGAGCAGGTGACAAAAAGTTTTCTTGGTCACAGGCGTACGTCGAGTTCCTGTGTGGGGGACATTTTTTATCCAGAGGTTTTGGTTCTTACCCATGCATGTATGCCTCCAGTAAGTTATAGTTCGTGTGGTAGAAAGGATGATAAAAATAAATGATTTAAACAAGTATCTTCAGAGTTACCTCTGGGGCTTTTCCCAAATGCTGTGACAAAACCACCATGTTGATAAGAGTCTCAGGATTACTACTGTCCTTCAAAGTTTATGAACAAAAACAGAGTCAAGAAAATGACAAACAAAACAGATAAACAATTAGGGAGATAGTCTGGGAGCTAATGTATTTCCGTGGGCATTTTGAGAAGAAAGCAAGCCAGTGGCCTAGTAGTGTTGAGTAGTCCATAAGGAACTCAGAAAATGTTGTTGACATTTTTGTAGAGCGCCAAGAGAGTATTAATAGGATGTTTTAAAATGACCTGTGTGATCCAGCATGGGAACGAGGCTGAAAAGCTTTAAGTGGCCATAACTTCTTTCTAGTTCGAGAAAACTCAACCAAACTCACCAGAAATACTAAGTAAACAACACTCAAGCTAGTACAATAGTTATTGCCATATATGAGGGTCACGTGATAGCTCCAGCATGAAATCGAGGCTAGAAAGCTACCCATCAAAAAAGGCTCGATATATATGGTGGAGGCGAGACCTAACTCAGGGGACATACTTGCTAGACAGCCCTGAACCCAGCAAATTGCTTATATTTATTAATAAGAGTCACGTGATTTACATATAGCATGGAAACGAGGCTGGCAAGTCTTGCTTGATGAAACAAAAAAATGTATATCATCCCGTTCAAAATTGACAAATATAACAAGCCACATCCTCTAGAACCACAAAAGTAGTACAGATTGATTCAATCGATAGTCACGCTACCAATTAATAGAAAACAAGGCTACGCGTTTTCTGTAATTCTTTTTAGTGAATTAGAAATTAGGCTTGTCGAACAAAGGAAAATACCTATGGTTTAGAAACAGCAGAAGCACTGTGTCTTCTCACTCCAAAATGATTTATTTACTCTTCACTTGAAAATCAAACTCATCTTCATGAGGTCATGAAAGGTCACTTCGTAACTTCTACATATCTCCGACATCGATGGCAGTTCTAACCTACAAACTAAGAATACTCCTTTTATGGCGAAACATATAAACATATATGAGCTGACTATCATGAAAGCAAATCAGTTCAGTTTCTTTAAATCTCGCCACAGTTTATTCCTCATTGTATTCATCGTCGTCTACCACCTCAGTAAAAACATTCTGGCAGGGTTCATCTTCTTCATCAGAGCATGCACAAAGGTCTGTGCACGCTAGTCCATTCTTACGACATTGGCATCGGTTGCTTGCGCACTGCTTCGTGCACCCGCATTTAACTAGCTGAATGATAGCTTCTGGCGCTGGTGGTAGCTTTGTCATCACTGGAAGCCATCTGTTGTCATTTTTCTCCCAGCCATAGTTTTCAGGAGATGGAATATCAGGGTTTGCAACAACATCGTTATTCCACACCATAGCTTGATAATGGGCGCGTAGAACAGCTTGATGTAGGGCACCTTGGGTTGGTGGAAGTCGTTCTGATTGGGCTTGCTTCTTACGAAATAACCACCATCGAAGATCTTTCACTGTGGTAAGTGATGTATTTGGAACATAAAGTTCGCATACAACCTTCTCAATAGCCTTCATGGTCTCGTCAGATGGTCTTAGTGTTGTGCCCAGCTTTGCCATCTCTCTGACAACATCTTCATCGACATTTAGAAATGCCTTCCAACACAAAGGTTTTGCATGGCCTGAAAAACATCCGGTATTATCTGCTCCACTAAGTGCATGGAACGCTGGTAGAGCAGCTGTTCTTGCTTCCCCGAGAGCTTGAACTATTGGCTTTAGCATGATCGATCTGCGGTTGCGCCCTTTCCCTGTAACAAACGAAACATTGCCACACAACTCTGGTTCCCGTCTTAATGCCAGAACAAATACATCAGTGTCAGGGGAGTGGATTTGGATCTCTGTTGCGCCATCTGATGTCGCGTCAACAGCGTGAAGAATGATCTTGGTGTCCGCTTCTTCTTGGTTGCTTTCAAGATCTTCAACATCTTTGTGTGTTGCCTTGCATTCACTACCCCACGCAACAACAAAGCGCCTTCCATGCTGTATCCTGAAATACTTCATCGCCTTCTCTGCCAGGTATTTTGTGAGCTCCATCTTCGTCTTAGTGTGAGACAGAAGCTTCTTCATTGACACTTTTGAGATGTTGGTGGAGTCTGTGATTCGATAGTAGACGGCATCCTGACCTCCTTGCCTCTTTTCCCTTGTGGCTTCTTTTAAGGACATAGTTATGTCGTACCTATCGAAGATCAGGCGAACCTCGTCATTCCTTCCATACTTTTGTTCTATTGTTTCAACGAAATGATCTGCAAGCTGGGTGCAGTTCTTCACCCAATCTGGTTTGTCCAGGCACTGCAGCTCTGCCATACCGTCAATGATGGTGACTTTCAAATGGGGTGCAGCGGTATCTGTTGTGGTGCCGTCATTGATTCCCTCGTCAGGCAGTCTGGATGGGAGCTTCTCTAATATGGCCATAAGTGCACTTTTTGAAGAGCAGTGCAGCATTGACCCATCTGATGCAAACATGGACCTTGGTACTAATGCGAACTCATACAGTCCGATCGTCTCCTTGATGTCCATGTCATGGCGGCTGCGGCATACCATCATCATCCTGGCAAAAAGGGATCGGTCCTCTCGCAGCTCAATCATCTTCTCCTTTGTGGACACTTTCACCTTTTCGCATTACTCTTCCATGTACAAAGCTTTTGCTTCTTCATTGTAGACCAAATGTTGACTTTCTCGGACTGAATGCGCTCCTTCACAAACGTATCAAACAGCGTTTGTCCTATGGCAGTCTGGTTGCACAAGTCTTCCTTGACTTTATCTGGCATTACAACTTTGGTCACAAGGTTGAAGAGATCCAAGCTTTCCTCAGCAAAAGGGTTGGTAAAGGTCTCAATAGTATCTATCAACGCTTTGACATTCTTGTCTTCTCGGGACAGTACAGCTGTAGTGTGGTGGTGATGTCGAGTTTGGATCTTGGAAGCTACACCTGCCATACCCTTTGCCTGCTCTGCAAGATTTGCCATTTCGGGAGCAATGAGAAAAAACTTGGTCCGTGCAATTTGGTTGAGGGTGATTCCTACCAGTCCCCCGCTTACTTTCATCGAGCGATTGACATGCTCAAGTCCGTGATCTGCACCAAGTGCACAGAATGGAATGCTGGAGTTCTTGTTCACTATCCAGTTTCCCGAGAGGAACTCTGCATAGACGTCTGGATCAGTTGTTGATAGGGAATCCATTTCTGCAAGATACAATGGCATCATACGGGCGTAATTCAGGCGATCATGTGCAAAAAAGTATTTCGTGAAGACTTGAAGGGCTTGAAGGTGAAGTTTCCAATCACCTGTACGTACTGCTCTGATAAACTGGAGCATCTCCATGACCATACGCATGTACTCTCTCGTCACCTTAAACAATGGGTGCTGATCTCGTGTTGCGTCAAACTCTGCCATCTTCTTTAGAAGATCTTGGTTCTCAACAGCTTCTAACAGCTTAGTGTTTGCTTCCTTCAGTTCAACATTTGATGCTAGGGTGCATGCTTCAGCAACTTCTTGTGAGAGATCTGCGATGCTCTTTAAATCTTCTTGAGAGCTCTGAAAGAATGCCTTCTGATACAGCGCAAATAGCGCTTGAAGAGTAACAACATGTGCCACTTCACCTCGCTTGACATGATTCCCATCAAGTATCTGCTTCACTGTCGCTGGGCCGTAGATATCAGCCTCTATCCAGCACATGTCAAGACCGCTGTCTTCGATAAATGCGCCAATGGTGCGCAATTGCGCCATAACAATGTGCAATTCCCCTGGACGGAGAATGAGATGTTGAAGATCGTTTCTTGCCATCTGGAGCTTTTTCGCTGGGTGATAAAGGCCAACATCCAGAGAGATGACAGTTTTTCTGCCTGGACCAACAACACTCGTGTTAATATTCTGCGCTTGCATTAGAATAGTCAACAGCGTCGGCCACTCATGGGCTGGTGCAGCTAACAGTGGCGGGGTGCCTACCTTCGTCACTTCGATAAGGTTACCAATGAGAGAGTTGTATGCTGACCACACAGGTATTCCTGTTCTTCCAGGACACTCTTCTCTTTCTGCTTGAATATCTCCATCCCTCTCACCCTGTGGTACCTCGTCTCTTATCTGTCGCTGGCTGGAAAAGTTACGCGCCAAGAGCCATGCGAAATCTTGCAAACTGACGGTGATGGGAAGCTGACTGGCATCAAATGGAGAGAAAACTGGATTTGCTGGCTTCGGGCAAGGATTCGGGCATTCCAATAAGGCTGTGATAGTTTCCGGAACATCCTTTACTGAACGACTCTGGTCTTTGGTGTCAACAAGCCTGTTTTAAAAAACGAATTATAATACTCCCATTTAGACGAACGCAGTTCAAACTTAAAGTAAACTTTCCATAATAACAGCCTGACATTTGAATACTTTTAACATGCCATTGCAGTCTCGACCACAGAGACAAAATAGAAGAGTCAGCAATATTAAAATGATGTGGCACATAAAATAGGTTTTTGGTTTCTAAGAAGACAAATTTCAAATGAATATCATCTGGCCTATAACACGGAGCCCCATTCTCTCTTAACCGAAAAATAACGACTTGATTGCTTACCTCAATTCCTGCTTAACGTCTTGTGGGTCCTTTTTCTGGTAAATTGCCATGGCCGTTCCATGAAGAGTGCGCTGTCCATCATACGTGTCCTCAGCAAAATCGACATTATCTATAGCAAAAAATACATGTCGTCCCTTGACAATATCAGGTGGAAGGTACACTCCTCCATTTTGTTCCATCCGCTCAAGAACAGTAGCCTCTATCTGAGCTTCCACTCTCATTACTCTGTTATACTCGACTGCCATTCCAAATCCACGAAGCATATTCACTAGCTCTTTGCTTCGGGTAAGCTGATGAATGGCTAGTCCAACAGCTAGCTGTTGTGGCATCTCCCTCGATAGACGTAGTGTTTTAGACTTGTTGTTATTACTCTGCCTCTCTGTAAGACACATTGATATTGCCGTTTGAGACAAACTCATTGCACGCTTCTTCACGTCTTCTGTCTTCTCCTTGCGCAACCTATCAGTGTTGGGACCTTGGATGAGCCATATACAGAATCGATAGAGCTCTTCTGGTACAATATCACCACTGGCGTCTTCTAGTGTCCCAGTGAATTCCCACCGTTTGGATCTATTAATGGCTTTCCTTAAAGTTATGGCAGCATCAAACAACACTTTCATTTCCTCGCTACACTTAACCCTCATACTCTCGGACAACTGAATCGCCTCATCTCGAGTTTCCTTTATGGTGACCCGCTCAGCCTCGTTAACTCGTTTTGGCTTGTGAAATTCTATGTCTGGAATTTCACTCTGAAGTAAAAGCTTTAATGCTTTTCGACTGCACGTTGCTTTGTATACATCATTTGCTTTTAAAACCTCGTCGAACATGCTCTGCAGGTCAGACATTAAAAGGATCTTCCCTTCCCTTAACGCACTCTCCGTCATGGCGAGGAACTCGATTCTCGCTGCTGCCTCACAAACCAAATCACTATCTGAGCAAGATTTATCAGATAACGCTGCTTTTTTTAGTACATTCGTAACATTTCTAAGCCAACAGTTCTTGTGATACTTTATATCAATAGCGTGTGCATCAGTTGCATCTACTGAAGTGCTTAGTTTGACTCGCAATACATCATTTCCTGATAGGTTAATGGCTTCATTCAGGGATTCACCAGAAGAAAACGTGCTGACATTGTGCAGAGGTTGTTTTGCATTCTCTTTTTCTTCACAAAAGAAACAAACACTTTTGTCATACGGTGACGTTTGGGAGCGAGTAAGCTGCGAAGGATCTTTCACTTTTCTTTTTGCCTCATTAGGTCCCTCCAGTTGTCTCTCGTACCTGAGTGCAAATGTTATCGTTTATCAGATCTTACCTGCCGATCTACACATGCAACATTGAATGCATGCAGGTGAACAAAGATTTAAAGCTAGGGAAAATAACAACGTTATTTGTCAGCCTAGGTGAGTTCATGTTGGGAAAACTCTTCCATTAAGCACCGGGTTTCCAAATACGAACCCCTGAGTTGGAAAATAGCATATACTTACTTAACGTTATTAAGACAATCATGGTGCATCACTCTTAAATGTTAAAGTTCTTTAGTTGCTATATTACAAATAGTAATATAATGAAAACATACCTATCTTTGGCTCTTTTAAGAAGTCCAGTGTGCACAGTTTCCTGATAGCAGCTTCTGTGCCATGATGTTTTCGTCTCTATTAATTCACTGATTGAAACCAATTTAAGTTTGGACCACAAATCATAATATCGCAAATCGCCGTATCTAGCCCATTCCTCTACAAACTTTAACACTTTTTCATGTGAACTTGGATTGTGAACAAGCTGCTCACTTTTCTCCCTTTGGCATATTAAACAAAGACTGAAGTTAAACGACATCTCTGCAGCACTACATCATCTGGAAGTTCAATATGGCGGACTGCTACTTTGATGAAAACGTCAGCTGACCAGTAGGTACTGGCAGAACTGAGGTCCCAGTCCCCTTTCATAAAAACTAACACACGATGAATCTTTTCTATTGATATATTGAAGTTTATACTGCTAATTGAACGAATGTTAATAACAATATATATAATTAGATATTTTTTTTAAAAAATGTTGGGATTTTGGCCAGGACTAAATACATTTTTTCGTTTCATCAAGCAAGACTTGCCCAGCCTCGTTTCCATGCTAAGTCAATCGTGTGACGCTTACCAAAAAACATAAGCAATTTGCTGGGTTCAGGGCTGTCTAGCAAGTATGTCCCCTGAGTTAGGTCTCGCCTCCACCATATATATCGAGCCTTTTTTGATGGGTAGCTTTCTAGCCTCGATTTCATGCTGGAGTTATCACGTGACCCTCATATATGGCAATAACTATTGTACTAGCTTGAGTGTTGTTTACTTAGTATTTCTGGTGAGTTTGGTTGAGTTTTTTCAAACTAGAAAGAAGTTCTGGCCACTTACAGCTTTTCAGCCTCGTTCCCATGCTGGATCACACAGGTCATTTTAAAACATCCTATTAATACTCTCTTGACGCTCTACAAAGATGTCAACAATATTTTTTTGATTCCTTATGGCCTACTTAACACTACTAGGCCACTGGTTTGCTTTCTTCTCAAAATGCCCATGGGAGCTAATTATCCAACATATGCTCCCAGACTAAGACTCTATCAACTGTCAACCAAACGTTGTGAAAAGACCTCATTAACGTGAGGTCTTTATTGAGGAAACATCAGTGATTTCTCTTCACATTTTTCAACTTCATGACCTGAGTCGAAGGCAATGACCAGCCATAAATGTTAAAAAAAAACCAACAAAGATCAAGACCAATATTTACGAAAAAGAATAAGTCTGTCTAAGAACTATCATGGCTTGAAATGCCATCTTCTGTGGTAATGACTAGGAGTACAGTAACCATGCCTCCCTTTGTAACTGCACATACATGTAAATTCTGTGCATCTTGGGATGGTCTGAGAAACTCGTGTTTCTTTAGGATGCTGCCTACTAATACAAAGGTATTTTTGTGCGGGTTACGACTATGCAGGAAAATCATGTCCTAGCAAAGGCTGTTGGAAATATCCAAAAAGAAAATTTGGGGTAACCGCCCATAATTCAGAGATATTTTTGCATTTAAATTTGCAAAGAAACGTCCATACTTGTTTTGTATTTTAAAGTTTTTTTGGAATTATGGTGGCTTAATCATCTCTGAAAAACGTTTGTTTACCCTCATTTTTCTTTTGGATTCCAATAATCCTTGCTAATATCTGCCTTTTTGTCACAGTCATAACTTGTGCAAAAAATACCCCTGCATTAGAAGGCACCATCCTTAAGCACCTAAAATCAACAAGCAACTTCTCTTCACTGTTCTCCATATATTTCTGGTGGTACAAGTTGGGAGAAGTAGCTTACACATCCAGCCATCTCATCTTCGATGATCATTTCCTTAATTTTCATGACCTGTAACTATGTTTGATCGACAAGTGATACCATGAAGAAAAAATTGGATGTCGGTCACTGTTAAAAAATTAACCTTTAGATTTATATGTCTGGCACACTAACCACTAGAATACTACACCCTCTCATCTCAAAAGGAAACCTAAAACTTGCTTACTTTATCCAGAGCATCTTGAAGCAAGCTCTCCGCATCGTCAAACTTTCCCATGTGCATGTATGCAACTGCCTGACCATTGAGCAACATGACTGTGGGAGTGTATTTGTCAGAAAGTTCTTGAAAAATGTAATATGCATCTTGGCATTTCTCTCCACCCTGTGGATAATATAAAAGTAATGTTTGTGATGCTGTCTTGTACATACAACGTAAACTGTGCTTCCTTCATTATGCACATGCATTTATTTCAGTGAAATTTGCATAAAAAGGCAGTTGTTGCCCCTTACCACTGCTAGGTTGAACCAAGCTAGTGAAAGCTGCGTCAGAGTGGCATCATCATCTTGCTCCTAAAATAGGATGAATAAATTTATGCAAAAGAGTTGATTATTGACAAAAATAAGCCCTATTATTCCTAGACTCCAACACAAAGGCTAGGAGGAATAGCTGTGTGCTCCTCCCCCACAAATGTCTGCTTAACCGAGTTGTCTTAATAAGGGAGACCTTTAACTACAGATCTGGTGCTGTTGCACAGGGAGTTTTGCAGTGGCTTGTACTGCTAGATTGATAAAAATGTATGGGAATGACCATCTGAACTTTAAAAATCAACATTGTTAATGTCTAAAACTGTAAAATTACTTCCTCATCTTCACTCACAAAGCCATAAGGGTGCCACTTGAGCCTGAGATCAACCCCCTCAAATTACAATAAGGCACATGGTGAAAATTCATTCAAATTGTACAATTACACACACAAGAAAGAACGAAAACTCCCTAAAACTAGGAAGAAAAGAGGTAAGGTCCCAATTTTCTTCATCAATCGAAGATAAATCAGCCTTCTTTATAATCGAAAGTAAGCAATTACTATTTATGTAAATAACAGAGAAACTACAGCAGAAAATGAACAAATTTATGTACTTATGACATCATAACTTCTATAATGGTGCAAATTTCAAGAAACCAATGTGTCAGGTTTTGCATCTTGATGATTGTTAAATGTTGGCACCATTTTCAATGGCTAAAACTTTACGCCATTTGTGTTTTACATGTACAGTGTAGGCTTGTGAACCTTGAAGACTTTTCCCGTTAAGCAAATGTGGCCAAGCAGGTTATCTGGGAAAGTTAGGGTTTCCAAGATATAATGGTTGAGAACTTTCCATAGCAACAATATGGTAGTTAAGAGTCTCCCCCCTTAACAGAGGCATCTGGGACGAGTAGATTTTTAAGCCAGACATTATTATTAACCATTTCACTCATAGAGTCAGTTATAGAGACATTTAATAGGTGATTCTAACTTCTGAGTCTGTGGATAAAATCCTGTGGTGTGAGTATTCAAATGAAACCTGGTCAACAGTACTTTTACATGGTACTACATGTATTTATATTTAAGTTTTTCACAAAATGAAATTTGAGATTTTTCTTGAATATTTTTGATTTTAGGCACTCTTGGGAGTGAAAGGGATAACTATTCCACTGCTTCTTGATTCTTGAAATCCTGAAGACTGAAAATGACTGGCTTAGGCCAGTGCTGCTATGGAAAAGCATACTTGTTACCTAAGGCATTTTCTTACAAATACAGGCCTATTTTGGACAAAATTAAAATGGAACTACAGTGTTTTACTGATGAACTTGACTCTGCATGCAAAACCAATCAAGTTATGTCAGCACTTCACTTGCTCATTCATTGTACCTCTGGAGACTATCAGCGTTACCTACAGCTGTAGTCAGTCTTTTAAATCAGGTACACTAGTCAATACATGTACATACGATACACTGCTAAGTACTTAAAAAATTTGCAAATTAGGATTTCACAATTGAATTTATTAAAAAAAAAAAGAAAAACATACCTGCATTCTTTTCAGTTCTTTCCTAATGAAAGGAGATATTGAATGTACAACAGTTAGCTTGAGCAGTAATGACGCAGTTTGTTGAAATGAATTTCAGAGATTTTAAAGCAATCTTTAACTCACTTTGCCAGGTCTATTCTGTCCATGCTGATATAGATATGAATGGACAAAGCTGAGCTGCAGGTAAGGAAAAGAAACATATTTTTAACATACCTGAAACTGCAATTGTTACATTTCCAAAACTGATCAAAAGCAAGACACAATGGTATTACAGTGTACAGTGTGTTGCCCAGTTTTCGTACACTTTAGTTTGAAATCGCTATATCTTTTCGTCTGTGAGACGAAAATTTATGAAATTTCTTTTAAAGATACCCCATTTAATTACATTCAATATAAAAAAAGATTGCCCGCTTGATGGACGTATGTTCAAAATTATGCCATTTTTCCCAAAACGCCTAAGTTGCCCAGTCTTCGTACACCTGGCCCAGTTTTCGTACATTGACAAAGCAACATTACTCCACGAAAACGCTCGACGCAAACTGATGTGTCAGCCACCCTGCTGAGTGCTTATCGTGTTTTCTCTTCGATTTGTGAATAAATATCGGCCTAGCGACCAATCATTTGGTGTACAAAGCAAATGGTTATTCGGGGGGTGGATGTTTAATCGATCCTGCAGTGTTGATGTTTTTGTCCCTCACTTTTGGGCGGCTTTTCTTACGCTCAATCCACTGTCTCGTACGTCATTTACTACCTTGGTAAAGGTAGTTGACAAGTTACTATTCTGCGTATTACAACTGTTAAGAAATGGCCTGCATAAGATTCCACGTTTTCCCTCCGTTAACGCTTACGCCTTTAGAATAGTAAACGCTTTACTTCCGTTTCCGCTTACGCTTGCTTTTCTTAACTACTTTTGTAAATATTTATTAGAATCGCTACGGAGTGAAAACAATCGGTAAAACCGGTAAACTAGCAATATTTCGAGGTGTATGTCAACATTCTATGCAAAGACATCTTAATTATTTGACAATTTAGATTGTTTGCGTGGGATTAAGTTTATTAAATATTCGTGAACTTTGCATGACCTGGATGTAAAGCGTCGCTGTTATACCACAACAAATACATGTAGTGTATCGTTCTTTGCAAGGATTGTTGTGTAATCTTTGCTGCACTTGCGACTTATTAGTTTTCGAACAGTTAAGTTTAAAATTCAGTTCTTCAACTTATTTAAAAATAGGTTTTGAGAAAGGCGCAGCTAAGTGTACGAAAACTGGCACAGTAGGCCGAAATGTATCCGAAGATTCTCACCGCTAAAATTCAGGAGCCGTTAACTTTTAGCTGGCGTTGAAAGTTTTTTCATTCACTTTCATCTTTTATCTATCATATGTCCAAAAATCACGAAGTTCCTTGCAAAATTACCAACAAAGCGGGCTGTTTGTTCATCTACAATACCTTTACTGTGCAGTGAAAAGTGCAAATATTAGCCGCTAAACTTTTACTCACCTCGAAAGAAATTGCCGCACTGACCTGCTTCTTCGTCAAATAGCCCGGCAAAACAGGCAATTTATAGCTGAAATGTTCCTTTTACTTTTGGAATTCTTCGGTTGACGAAGATTTAAATGACCGACGAAAATAATCAAATAAAGTTCTTTTTGTACGAAAACTGGGCCCGTACGAAAACTGGGCAACATACTGTATAGTAACACTTCTGATCAGCAATTGAGAGTGAATATATGAAATAATCAGTGTACTTGAGAAACTTTAAAATGGTAGCTTACCACTCAAGAGACTCAGATTGATGGAGACATCGCAATGCAGACTCATAATTCTGGTTAATTAATAATAATAAAAAAATAAAAAAACCTGCATTAAAAGATTAGGACATATATACCCTCAAATATGACAATAGATAGAAGGAACATAATGGGTACATTACAGTACATTTACCAGTACAAATGTTCTTCTATCTTTATCACTACACACATTCAGAAACCCACTTCAAGTTTAAAATAAAAATGAAGTGACTAGAAGTGTTCAAGTACTACACTGTAGGGGGGATGCTATTGGATACCAGGTCTCCTTCCCCTAACACATACATGTACATGTAACCTGTACATGGAACCACTTTTCTTTTCCTAAAACATTATTTTAACAGTAATTCACATACTTAAATAATGCCGTTTACAAATGCTGATCATTAATGCCACCCATTTACACCTGTACGTACCTGAACAAAAAGCCTTAGGGCCTAGCCACACTAGACTGGAAAAAGTATTCCAGGCCAAACCAAATACTTAACAAAGACCTAACTAAAAATAGTATTTTACAAAGCAAACACTAATCAAAATACATGTAATTGTTTGCTTTCAGGCAAACACCAGATCACACATGTATGTACATGTAAGTGTGGATGGACTTCACATACCCTTAACAAGCAAAAATAAGCAATACATGTAAGAATAGCTGACAAAAAAAGATTGAGGTTTAAGGAACACCAATTTTTCGTCACAGCCCCATTGACATTAATTTTGGCATAATTGGACAATTTTTTTAAATTCTAAACAATAAATATAATTTTATAATATAATACAAATATAATATAATGTTATTGCGATTATCTACCACCAATGTTGACACTTTTGGGTTGCATTTAGTAAATAAGAAATATTTGATCTGCCTATTGAGACCAGACCTTTAATAGGTTTTATGAATCCTCCACATCCTAACTGAGACATGCAGGTAAAATTATTGTATGTGAAATGGGTCAGTGACATAAAAAAACAAGATGAGATACTGACCTACTACACAATTAAGCAAAGTTGATTTATACTGTACAAACCTGTTCATTAAAGTAGATTGAAGCTGCCATTAGAAGATCATAATCATTGAGGTCACTGGAGTTCAATTTCTTTTCTATTGACTTCAAAATAGAATCCCTAAATTGGATGAAAGTACAATCATTTAATTATCAGGAAAAGAATAAACCAAAACAAAACAAATCAAACATTGACAACAACAAAATCCAATTTGAAATTATGAATATATGAAACTCATATATTTGAACAGCGGAATGAAGAAATAAATGTAAAGAAGATCCTCGCAGTTATTAACGCAGCTTATGCAGTTGCGAAAAGAAAGCCTGAAAAAATCAGGTTTGCCGGGATTCGAACCCTGACCTCTGCGATACCGGTGCAGCGCTCTAACCAATTGAGCTATCAAGCCAACTGGGAGCTGGTCATTAAATTGGTTCGTAATATACCCGGGAAAGATGAAGATGAAATTATGAATATATGAAACTCATATATTTGAACTGCGGAATGAAGAAAACTGTTAATAACTGCGAGGATCTTCTTTACATTTATTTCTTCATTCCGCAGTTCAAATATATGAGTTTCATATATTCATAATTTCATCTTCATCTTTCCCGGGTATATTACGAACCAATTTAATGACCAGCTCCCAGTTGGCTTGATAGCTCAATTGGTTAGAGCGCTGCACCGGTATCGCAGAGGTCAGGGTTCGAATCCCGGCAAGCCTGATTTTTTCAGGCTTTCTTTTCGCAACTGCATAAGCTGCGTTAATAACTGCGAGGATCTTCTTTACATTTATTTCTTCATTCTGCAGTTCAAATATATGAGTTTCATATATTCATAATTTCATCTTCATCTTTCCCGGGTATATTACGAACCAATTTAATGACCAGCTCCCAGTTGGCTTGATAGCTCAATTGGTTAGAGCGCTGCACCGGTATCGCAGAGGTCAGGGTTCGAATCCCGGCAAACCTGATTTTTTCAGGCTTTCTTTTCGCAACTGCATAAGCTGCGTTAATAACTGCGAGGATCTTCTTTACATTTATTTTAAAATCCAATTTATAACCACTTAATCGTTCTTAATTTTTGTCATTGGTTACAATGTACATGCATCCCTTTAGTATTCACTACAGCTGATATAGATGACCCAGGACAAGAAACTGCATTGGTTCCCTACAACTTGGCTGTAAATTTCTTGATCATCTCTACCTTCCTATGAATTGTAGTTCTGGCACGTAGCTACAGGTAAGATGACTTTTTGCCTGGTGACCCTCAAATTGGATGAATAGAATAAATGGTGAAAATAAACAATTTTTTCAGCAACAATGCATCTTTCAATTTAGTTCTACCACCATTTTCACTACTACGCGACTTTTCTTTTCAAAACACCTCTGAGCACTTTGCAATACGCTTCCGTCAATCATACCTTATGTGGGAAGTGTGTGATGTTACCGCAATTGACTAGAGCTCGAAGGAATAAGGATGGCACCAAATTATCCCGTAAATTTGCGCTGGCGAGTCATATATTGACTAGTAAGAGGCTTTAGAGTCGTTGATGTTGCAAGAATACTTCACGTTTGGTAGATATTTGTTAAGAAATTTCGACATTTCTTCAGAATTAAATACCCGCTCGGTGGATTATCCTATGCGGCGGATGGTAAGCGTGCGTTTACTCGCGAATAAGCTAAACCAAAGTGTGAAGTAATAATTCTAGCTTTTCTGACCTGAAAATAGCATCCGACATGTTATTCACCACGAGTATAAATCTGGCAATATCCCGAAGTGTACGAGGACGAAATTCAGGAGTGGATAGAGTATGCAACGGGAAAACGAATCATGATCGGCGTGCGATCAACCGAATTGGTGAAGAAAATGGGTTTTACAAGAAGAAAGGTACGTATGACTAGCTGCATTTTTTTTGGAAGGAACACTGCTAATTCTAATCACCTATCACCTCCGGAATGAATTGAAAAAACAAAATAAAGCATGAGCTTATAATGCGCTTGTAACGTTTGTTGTTCTACGTTTCGAGAATGTAAACATATAACGCTGTGACATGATAGGGAAATTGTTATTTCTACAAGCGGGAACGGGGAATCGAGGAAAATATTTAAGCTTACTTTCAAGTTTACTTCTTCGTTATAACTCAAGACGATTGCCAAAGAACGTGATGAGGGAAACAGGCCGATGTATTGTCGTAGGATCGCTGAATTTCACCGAGAACAGTTGCTATTTATAGATGAATCTGAGAAGTTCTGATTCATCTATAAATAGCAACTGTTCTCGGTGAAATTTAGCGATGACCCACGACCATACATCGCCCTGTTTCGCTTATCACGTTCTTTGGTAATCACAGTGAGCTATAACGAAGAAGTTAACATGAGACTGTGCTAAAATATTTTCCTTGATATTTCCGCGTTCCCGCTTTAATTTTATAAATAACGATTTTTCAGATTTTTCAGGCTAGCATGTCACAGCGTTAACATTCACGTAGAACAATAAACGTTATAAAGTGCTTATGCTTTGTTTTTCATTCCATTCCTCGGGTGATCCATTCCTTGGGTGATAGGTGACTAGAATTGGCATCGTTTCTTGCAAAAACAATCCAACAAGTCCTACATACGTTTCTTCAGCTTTCTTCTTGTCAAACCCATTTTCTTCACGAATCGGTTGATCGCACGCCTTTCGTTTTCCCGTTGCATACTCTATCCACTCCTGAATTTCGTCCTCGTACACTTCGGGATATTGCCAGATTTATACTCGTGGTGAATAACATGTCGGATGCTATTTTCAGGTCAGAAAAGCGAGAATTTTTACTTCACACTTCGGTTTAGCTTATTCACGAGATTAAACGCAAGCTTACCATCCACCGCATAGGATAATCCACCGAGCGGGTATTTAATTCTGAAGAAATGTCGAAATTTGTTTACAAATATCTGCCAAACGTGAAGTATTCTTGCAACATCAACGACTCTAAAGCCTCTCACTAGTCAATATATGACTCGCCACCGCAAATTTACGGGATAATTTCGCGCTATCTTTATTCCTTCGAGCTCAATTCAATTGCGGTAACATCAAACACTTTCCATATAAGGTATGATTGACGGAAGCGTATTGCAAAGTGCTCAGAGGTGTTTTGAAAGGAAAGTCGCATAGTAGTGAAAATGGTGGTAATCCAGGAATTGTCTATGCTACACAAATGTGTGTGACGTTGAATTCTTGAACTCCTAGACGTCACAAGATAAATACACGGAAATTATGGTTTCATATTGTACCATATTGTATCTATCGCACTGGATAGTATTGCATCAGATTGTACATGTACATTGCAAAACATTCACTCCATTTAGTCCCTTCAATCAACTGTACATTTACATAAATTCAAGAAAGAGTTCAATAAAGAAATCTATACACAATCATGCAGTGTACCTCTTGCTTGGATTCTGGTGATAATCAGCAAGCGTTCGCACTGGCTGAACTTCTGGAGGAGAAGATGATGACACCTCATCTAGAACAACCCTGTGTTTACCCTGAATGGAATTTGCAATGAAAACATTTTACCTTAAAGTGAATAATGCCTGATTTGGCCTTACTTGCAGAGGAAGTAAAGCCAAGTGATTAAAGCAATGAATTTAGAATTTAGATGCCTAGCCCCTACGTCCCCTGCTTTGCTCTTAATCATACGAAGAATGTGAGAGGGATGTAAGGGATGATTTGCCTTTGAAATCCAAATTTCCGCCTGTTTTGGCACACATAATGGTTGTTGTATGTTTAGTGTTTGACCCAACGACTTACCGGTAATACAAGAATAAGCTAATAACCACAAAATTAGTAAGGTTGATTATTTGATGATGATGACGATGATGATGATGATGATGATGATGATGATGATGATGATGATTCTTTGAATTATAGCTGGGATGCTTCCTTTGTAAATTTGTTAATTTAAGACCAGTTCAAACATCGCATTTCTGCCATGTCACATTCATTAATTTTAATTTCAGCCAAAGTTTTGGTCAAATTAGACATTGCTGCATTTGTGTGGCAGGTTTAATTTTTCTGTGCTCTCACAGAACATTACTGTTTATACATTTATACGGCTTTCGTTACTTTTAGGGGACTCACGCTATATAGAGAAAAAAGTGTCTGAATGCACCTGCAAAAGCGACAAATTGAATTCACTCACAAAAATGACAAATTCAATTAACTGTACAAAGTTAAGCAGTGACTAAACTTAACAATAACAAAGCTAACATTTACTATCGTAGAATAAGTGCTTAACCCCAAATAGTGTAGATGAGCTCTTAGGCCTAATCACTACTGATCAGTGCTTAACCCTAAATACTGTAGATGAGTGTTTAACCGTTATTCATTTTGTTTTCACTTGTTTTTCTCGCTAATAAACGCACATCATCAGATTGGTCACTCACAGCTTGAGTTCTTCTAACTTCAGAAGACTGTTTTGCTAAAACATGAGTTGTAATTTGTTGTGATCTTGCATTTTGTGACATCAAGATGTAAAATAGATGATGTTGAAGTAGTCATCTTTTCTTGTCCACCAAGGGGTTTCAAGTGTTGCCATAGCTGCTCCGAAATCAACGTTTTCATTTCACGGCCATCATCATATTTGTCCTCCCTTGTTACAAGTTGACATTTAAAAGGGAGTACCCTGTATGTTGGACATATGGGGGTGGGGGAGTTCACCATTCACTTTTGCCCCAGGGACCAGGGAGTTCACTGGCTTCCATTTAAATAAGAAGTGAATGCCCCGGTCATGCCCGGGGGGGGGGGGGGGGGGGGGGTCCGGGGGTTTCAAATGACTGGTGCATTATACTGCAATGTGCATATTTGATCTGAGACAACAGAAATTAGACGTTTGATTCTACCAGCACAACATGATGCCAGATTCAAAGTGTCAAACTTAATAACTTGAATTTAATTTGACACAGCAGAAACACAAAATTTGAACCAGGCTATAGCTATTTGGATACAATAAGATCAGACTGAATTAAGCTTAACAAAGGACAATTGTAGTAAATGAATGTTAACTGATAAACACACGCCTCGTTGATGATTTCGATTGGTACGGCTCGAGTAAGCTTCCTTGAAAAGCAACCTCTTGTAAGCCCAAAAGGTTTTCTGAGAGCTCCTACTCTCTACTATAACAACTGTACTACTGCAACATCTCAGAATCATGGGGCAAAATACACATTGATTGAACCCAGCCTGAATTACTCTAAAAAGCCAGCCAAAACCGTACACCACCTCACAGAATTGTTAAGTATAATGGCTTTAATAAAACCAAACTTAACTAACCTGTGCTGTGTAAGCTCTGTACATGTAAACATCTTTTTCAATGGCTAACTCTCTTGAAGAAGGCTAGAAGCAAATCGGAGAAATCGATGTCATTTTGAAAGAGACATAAACTTGACAATCTAAACTCGAGCAGTATTAGACAGAAACAATCAAAACAACACCAAATGATGCAGAACCTACATGCAACTTCTGAGCTTCATTTATACAGAACTGGTAATTGCCAATATAGAAGGAATTCCTGATTTCGAAGAGTTCATCCACGTCACCACTGGCCGCCATGTTGCTTTTCTTGCTCGAAGTGAACTCATCCCCAGGACTATCCGTGTAAGAGTAATTTGTTGAATCATGGGACTGGTCGAAAGGGGACGCCGGTGAGGGGAGACTGGGGTGAGTGAATTCTTGTGCGCGATGACTTTTTCACTTTTTCGCTGCAAGAAAAAACCGAGAATTTTGTTTTCCATTCTCTCAGATTGTTTCAGGGCGTTCAAAATGTATTTTTTTCGTCCTAATAATAGGTTGAGCTTTAGACTACAGAAGGTTTTAGGGGACGAAACCTTACCCTCATATGCGAGCTGCTGTTCCAAAAATGCTAGCTGACCCTATTTCACACTCTAAACGAAAAATTAGCCCCCCCCCCCCGGGGGCCCGCCTCCCCGGAAGGAAAACTTTCCCATGTTACGAAAGTTTAACCTTCCATTTTGCCAAATAAATTCCAGTTTGAAATCCGCCCATAAAGTGGGTGATGTCAGGGGCTTCCGAATAAACCGTCGATGGAACAAACCATTGGTGACCATTGGTTGCCCTTGTTTATGTGGTAGCATCGAAAACGAACACCCCGAAAACGAAGACCCGAAGACCCATTACGAAAACGACTTTGTTTTCGACTCTACCTTTATGAAGTATTGTAATTAGATTTTTGCAGGTGAGGTGCCACCTAGTGGATACACTGCCCAAACAAACAGACACACAAATATCACTATAATATTATAAGTGCTATATAATAATTAAAGTTGAGGCTAGAACACAACTGAAAGGCTAGGAGATCCTTGGAGTCTCTTTAAAGTTCTTTCGCGTCTCGAATCCGCCACTATACAGTACTACAATTTAACCCGATCACAGTTATGATCAGTTATAGACGACAAAGTCCATAGGTGCTATGATTCACCACCCTCAGTTCCTGAGATTTTCTTTCAGTGAGAGCCAACAATAATACAGTTATGAGTGAGGGTAACGCCAAAAAAGTACCAAAACAAGACACCCGAGGGAAACTACCCCAGTTCCGCCGGTGCACCGGTACACGAGAACAGAACCATCAAAGGCGTCCTCGAGTAAAATAACAAGTTCGCAGCCTAGTACCCAGGCGTTCTCCTCCCGATCGGCGCTTGCTCAACTTGGCGCGAAACGTCACCGAATGAGTCAGTGACGTCACGAAATTTCGCGCCAAGTCGAGTGAGCGAGAAGAGAGCACCTGGCTCCTAGGCTGGCAAGTTCGTATATCAAAAAAGATATTCCCATTTGGCTAAAGTAAGGGCACATTGTAGTATCGGGTTAATGGTGACGTGCATGGACTCGAACAAGGTCAGGCAGGGAAAGTTTCTTCAGGTGTTTGTTTTTACGCGCTTCTGGGTTATTTTGTTTGAAAGTTCTTAAATTTACGATTTGCAATAATTGAATTGTTAGATCACGAATTGGCGACTTTTGTTGTTGTTGTCGTTGTTTCTTTGGGGGGGGGGAGGGGGTTGGGCGGGAGAGGGTCAATATTTGCGATTTAAAAATTCTGATTTTTTTTACAACTGCAAAATTTTATTTGCCAGAGGTTTGCTTGTCATAACTATTTCTTCAGAACGGGAAAATGACGTCACAAATATTCAGTCAGACAGTTAAACTACTAGTCAAACAGTTGATACAACGCTAACTGGGAAATTTGGGTTGAATAGGGACTTTAATAAGTTACTGGCCACAAGAGACGGGTTGTCGGTAGTTAGAACAACCCCATACAAATATCTTTTAATTTTCACTGGTGTATTATGCAATAAACCGGTGCTTATTTTATTATATTATCCTGTGTACAAGCACCCACTCCCGTCAAGAAACATCGGAGATGGGCCCCTATTCGGACTACTTGATTTTTGGAATGAGTGTGCTCATTCCCTTGTCATCCCCAACCCCCAGGGTTGTCAGTTTGTCCGTGGGTTTGCGAGATTCGTCAAACATGACATTACTAGCTACAAGACGTGCAGCAGCCTCGTTCCCAGACGTCCTTGGCGGAAAATAAAATGTGACTTCAACCGTCGAGCTCAACAGGAAGTTCCCCCTAGAAAGGTCTCTCGCAATCGTGTTCGGCCACAAGCCTCCCGCTGTCAATCGATAAGCGCGTGAAGGCCTTGGGATGATTCTAACAAGACGTGACCAGTTACTACTCGACAACCACATGATCAGTTGTATCTATAATATTATCATATCCTATTTAAAGCCATGCAAGAAGATCATGCTCATTCCATGTCCAAATGCATGCGAACCGATTATTCTTGAGGACGGCGGACAGCTGTGCATGTACTCAGTTTTAAGTATTAAAAGTCACCAAGATTTAAGCTTCTGCGTTCGGCGATCTGTGCTTACGTCGGCGCTTTTTGATCTGCTCATAAAGCATTAAGTATTGAATATTAAATTTCGTCTAGCAAACTTGTAGATAAACTGATGACGACAGTGCCATTTAGTGACTGTGCCATACAGGAAAATATTTCGTTGAATATCAAAACTGATTTCTTATTTAATTTTGAAAAGCCAAAAATTTACAGATGTTTTTACGGCTGTGGAGTATACGCTGATGATGGCGTGCGCTCTGGTTGTCGAGACGTCAGTCAATGTGCGTCATCGCAAACACTGGCTTCTCAGGACTACGCTCACCCGGACGATCATATACTTCACCTCTTGTGATATGCTACTCCTGGGTTCAGACCGCATACAATATGTGGCAAGAGTCCACGCAAAGTTTTGCCGACCAGCGCAGGCTAAAATAGTTGTACACAGAACTTGATTAATACGCTTTCAGGGCTAAAACCTTAAATTCGGGAAGAGGCAACACCCCACTTTAACAATGTATAGCAGACAAAACTTTTGAGAGCCTTACCAATTTTCTTTTTTTGTCAATTATACAAAAATTTGCAAAAAACTCATGCCTACCCTATACATGTATCATCTTCTGTAATTTTATCAAAACGTATATATCTCGAAGGTGAATCAGAATTAAATGCTAATTTATTTAATAAGAAAACCTTGCAAGTTAATACCAGAACCAGGAATATCACGAAACGCAAAACTGTGTTGTGTAAAATTTATTAATGTTGATCAAAAGCGAGTATTCTTTCGAACGCTGTGAAAGAAAGCCCCTTCAGCCTGTTCCAAACGTCGCGCTACTGCCGTGCCGAACTCAAATAAGTTCGACTCGGCAGTTGGGCGACAATAGCACGGCAGTGGTTTCAAACGTCGAATTTAATTCAGTCGCGCCAAATTCGTGTCGTGCGGCACGACAGGGCCTGCCGTGCTAAATAGTCGTGCCGAAATTAATTCAACCTCCCGAACTGAATGATTTCAAACGTTGTGCTACTGCCGGGCTTAAATCGAATTAATTCTTGATTTTAGTTCGGCACGGTAATAGCGCGACGTTTGGAACAGGCCTATTATAAGTCCGCCACTGGTAGATTTACTTTCAGTGGATTTTGCCGGATGAAAAAGTGGAAAATAAATACAGTTGTATGCATTAATTTATTTTGAGTGATATTACTAAACGTATAATCAAACAGCATCATTCAATTTGGCGGTGAATTTTGCCGGAGGGAAAAAAATTAGCCGACAAAATAATGCAGTCGCCACGAGACATCTAAACTGTACACGTAAAATTTTGTTTTCAGTGGTACTATTAAATGTATAACCAAACAGCATCATTCAATTTGATTAACTTCAATATTTACCATTTAGCGGTGTCCTAGAAAATTAAATATTTGAGTTCGATACACCTGCAAACATAGATTGTTCTTCGCGAGAATGAGCTTGGAGGTGATTGGTTCATTTGAAAGGTACTATGAAGTATTAAAGTTCATTTGCACACCCTCGCATTGAAAATGAATTACGATGTGTTTCCAAATAAGGTTTACAGCCAATTTGTAGCTCAACCGAGCTTTGAAAACTCTTCAAGCTAAGTCATTGTTAAAACAATCACTTCACTTAGCTTGAAAAGAAATGCTTTTTTTAATGCAGCAGTTAACAAATCGCATAACTGATGTAGTCGCTGTCTTTAGTCGAAGCACATCTTTATAAATTCTAACATAAAACCATCTGCCCTTTACTTTAAATCTTCCTTTAAGAAAAGGTAAAAGCCCTTTTAAAATGATTCTGAATATGCGCAGGAACGAGTCAAAAACAACTGCTTTCTCAATGCCGGAGAGGAAATTGCCTCAACTAGAAGCGAGAAAACGTGACGTCGGTCGATTACGGTTCAATACAAGGCGACTTCCTTGTTATCAAAATAGTGAAAAAGAGAAAACTGGTGTCTTAATTAATATCAGAAAAGTTCAAGGCCGAGTATCTCAAAGCTCAGTGCGCGGGCATACCGAAAGTTGTCATGTTAGTTTAAAAAAAAGCGCTTTCCTGAATTTTTGAATTACTGACTGCATGGAGGAGATCAACATTCAAGATTAGTTGAATCAACGTTACATGGTAAACTACTGGAAATACTTTTTGCTCTTTCTACTCCTCCAAAATCGTCGTTTTTTCCCCACACAATGGAAAGCAACAATCCGCCCAACAGCTCGCTTGCCACAGAAAATTACCTTGTGAACGAATTTGGTATCGGAAAAGGGCTTTTGTGCCTCTCTGTAATCGTTTGCACGCTGTTAGGAAATATGATAATCATGTTTTCCTACCTCCAAAACTATAAGATGAGAACAGTGACGAACACATTGGTTATCAACAATTGTCTCACGGACATTCTGCTTGCGATGTCAGATACCGCGTTTTATGGCACGCTTGGTTATATCCCGGGTCTGATGGAAAGCGATGTTTTTTGCACTTTGATGGCTTTCTTCGACAGCTTGTTGAAAGTAGCTTCGCTCCTCAGCATGGTCTGTATCGCGCTTGACAGATACGTCAACCTCGTTCGAACCTGTCGTAAAAGAATGACCAAAGAGCGAGTGACATGTCTCGTGGTTTGGGTCTGGCTGCAATCTGCGATCGTGGCGGCTCCGTGGAATAAAGTTGCTCGGTCTGGCAACGTTGAAAGCGAGTGCGCTTTCTTCCGATCACTTCCTCTACTCTTTGAGGCAGGATCGGCCATTAACGCTTTATCAGTTTTCTTCAGGATAGCCTGCATTCTCCTTCCACTGCTTAGCGTGTATTACGTTTCTTATCGCGTCTTTAGAGTTGGGCGAAGACGACGGAGGGTGGATGTTCAGCGCGGTTCAAGCATTCGACGCCGTTTCTCGTCGGAACATTTTGCCGCAAGATCCGCGCCGGCGAAGATAACTGCGATGTTTCTACTAGGAATCTACATCATTTGTACGGGGCCGTTTTTTGTCGCGATTATTTGGACGATGTTTCCGAAAAGTCAAGTTCTTGCCCCCAGGGTAGTTTTCGCTATTTACTACTTGTTTCGGCTCAAAGGCCCGTTATTTCCGATTGTCTACATCACGAGAAACCGCGTCGTTTTAAACTCCGTACAGAAGCTTGCTTGCTGCAAGTCAAGAGTGACTGGCTCTTCGAAGGCGTTTATTGTGGGTTCCGCTCGAAACCACGACTGGAAACGGGATTTTAATGGGCCAGCGAGAGAGAACGGTCTCAACAGACGTCACGAAGCTACGAAGGAACCAAAGATTTTATATGGAGCTAAAAATGCGTCAGTAAAGTTCGATTTTACTGATCTAAAAAGGGCAAAGAGAAGCTCCTCTCATATAAGTGGCACATGGATATAAGGATCTTTATCAGTAACCACTTCCGTCTCCTGACTCGACTGATGCAAAACATTCGCCGTATTAAACGGTGATTGCATGCGCACCGATAATTCTCAAGACTCGTAAAGCTTAAGACCCAGTTTTATAGTAACATTTTGCATAGCCTGCCTAGCAAGCATTTTTCGCTTTTTTGAACTTTGCTGCGCTCGCGCCAATATTTGCACCGCCAAAAAGCGAAAAATGCCACAAACGGGCGGAAAACCTACGGAAACGCTTCCTACGCAGGCTACATTTTACAAGGCAATTTCAACTGGAAAGAACCTTTTTTAAAATATCTATATCATTTAATACATACTCGTTGTACTTTGTTTATAGCGTCTCGCATAGTCAGTCCTCGAAGACCAGCCCAAGGCCTAATTACGTTGCAATTTATAAGTCGCGTTGAATGCAAAATGACTGTTTTATATTCGACTTACCAAAATTCGACTGAAAAGCAAAGTTTGAGACTGTTTGGTATAGTAATCGACCGGGGACCATTACCCTGGATTTGATTTTTTTCAATTTCCAGTGACATTTGTTGTTTGAATTACAGTTGACGGTGTAACGCGCATTATTTGCCATTAATTTCAACTGTAAACATCACCGTATTAAAAAATATTAAATGCGCTGTTTTTCCTGAATTTTATGACGGTTCAAACATCAATTTTTTGAAGAGTATCCTTATAGGAACGTTCATTAAGGAGCATATGTTCTGTTTTAAAGCTTTTTGTAAAGGAAATTTGAATGCCCGGAACAAGTATCAATTCAGTCTGCCACGTCTCTACAGAAAATGAGAAAATCCCCTTTTTTAACGACACGGGATTATGTATGCATGCAATAACTTATCATTTTATAGCTGTCAAAACAGAACAATTTACACATGAAAGACTTTCGATACAGGTAAAACTGGAAAATCAACACAAGAATGCGCGAAACTAACCCTTTTCCTAAAACGTTTACTCTCTTCAGGGTACTTTTATGAGGGCACTCTTTTCGGGGTACTTGTTTACTCTTTTCACGGTATACCTTTTCTTTCAAGCGCAATAGCTTTGTCATGAAACCTACAAATAGTTCCCACAAACCGCGAATAGGCACAAAATTCAGTTCAAAATTCAGTCGTTCCTTCATTTGTAAGGTACAGCGCTTCCAAAACACTCATGAGTTTTTCATAATCAAGCATCGTTTTATTCCAACTGAAACAGATTTTCTACCGCCTAAAATTTGTTGATAATCAGCTGACGTATTAATCTAATCGCTCAGTCCCCCTTTTTTTCTACATGTGCACTATTTTATGGATCAACGTAACAAATTTTTCTACATGTACACTATTTTATGAATCAACGTAACAAATTTGAAAAATTAACCTCCTTATAACGGGAAAATTTTGCGACATTCCGCGATTTTTCATTTTCATCACGAAAATGTGATGTCGCGAAAAAATAAGTCACATTTAAAAGCATAAACTTGTAGCAAATTCTCCAATTTAGGGAAAATAAAGAGTCACGAAATATTGCCTTCCCATTATCGTGAAAATTTCCTGTAACAAACCAGGCTGAATCCTTTGGTCGATATTATGAAGGAATAAAACAACAAACAACATCCGTTTTCTCTTCGTTTTCACCCCCTTGTTCCACAACAGGTAAAACAGAAACCCGGGCGTTCGTACGGAACTGACTAAGCCCGCTGTTTGCGTAGGAGGTTGCTGGGCAACAGAGGTACTTTCTGGTACACCTGCGTTCTGTTTGGGCAAAACTAATCTGGCGATGGCGCTATATCCTGTTACACGCACTTGTGATTTACACTTCTAAATTAAAGATTGCAAATAACAACGGAAATGCTAGAAAGCCGCACGCAAGGATTGTTCTTGGCTTTGTTGACCATAGTTTGGCCAAAACATTTTTGCAGCGGCCCAGCAATGCGATATCATCTATCAATTTAAGTTCAACTTGTGAGCGGTAACAGAACTTTCACCCTCAGAAACAAATCATCTTAACTCTGAATCTCAAATTGTGACTAGCGAAAAGAAACCTTTTGAGCAGCAATCTCCTGTGGTGATGCAAATAATGCTGTACAACATGTTTTAAAGTTTTCAGTTCTTGGAGGAAATCGCAATGCGTGACCACTGAAGTGGAGAAGTACTTTTTTGTAAGGTCTAGAGACCTTTCTCGGGCTAAAAGTAGTCATCTATGTGACTCCGCTCAAACAAACCAGGAAACAAGCCTTGAGCAAACAACGCGGGTAGAATGCTAGCGCGCGGAAAGATGACCTCACGTTCACTTGATGAACAAGTGTCCTCGTCTTTCAAGACGCGATCTAACAGTGACTGAAGAATGGGGTGCTCGGTTGCAATCTCCTCCGTTAAATTCTTGAATGTGGATCCACTCGAGTCCGAGATACTAAAAGCTCTTTTAGCCACCTGAAGAACTTCTTGAAGTCTAGTGTTGATTAACTTGCTGTGACCGAGCTCGTAAACGATTTCCGAAGGCTCCAGCCGCCGTTGGTCGCGCCGCCGAGCGACTCCGTCGACTACGGTAGTCATCTTGGGGCCCAGAAGAAGTTTGGAGAACGCATCCAAGTCCCTGAAAATAATAAACAAGGACATCTGTTTTAATAACTTTATTTACACATATTATTAAAGAAAAGATGTTTAAAAAGTAATAGCTTGGGGTGTGTACCGTCGAATCTCGCTCTGCGCGGACATCTCGGTCGGACAGGGGTTCAATTCCCGGAGAAAGTTGAATACAACTAACAAACCTACTCGCTTAAACTGTGTTCTATTGCTTTTTATCGTGTTGCACGTTGTTGGACATTTATATAACGTGATACACTATTCTACCACAGGTAAACAAATCAACATATAAGAGTTTGTATGGATTTGAAATTGGATAGGAAATTATCGACAGTTTTCTTCGAATATAAACATCGACGGGTTTTTTGATGTGTTTTGTGTGTTTTAACCGCTTCTGGAGGCCAGTTTTGACGATTTTTTGCTCAACGGTCAGTCTGAGTGTATAAGATATGGCGGTTATTGACCGTTGAGGAGAAAATGACCCAAAACGGCCTTAGTAGTAAGGTGGGCTCACTAGGGGTGGTTTACCTCGTTTTGATGTTGAGGGGGTTGCTAGGGTGGTTGCTAAGGAAGGGATAAACCCGCAGACCATAGGGGGATTGGGGCCGGGGCCAGGGCAGGGGACGCGGGGATCCCCTGGTGAATAGTAGGTGAAATAACCGAAGTTGAGCATCGAGCAAGACACGCGCATGCGTCCATGTTTTGATGGTACCACAAGGTCAGGATGGTCTTTCTCTTATTATAGGTAAATGGTTTTGCTCGTGGTAGTAAGGGGTGACGGTATGGTGAAACTAATGAAAAAGGCCTACCCCCCTCATTTTTTGGACCAATGAGAGACTAGTGCCAGTCCTTTCTATCATGTGATGACTTACCATAAAAGGGCATAAAGTGGTTATATGGTATTGTATCGAAAAGGCCTACCCCCTCATTTTTTGAACCAATGAGAGAGACTAGTGGGATTGGTTTGGATCATGTGATCACGGTCAAGGTAAATGGACCAATGAGAGAAGGGGTCAAAGGTCATTTGAGTGGGTGTGGTCACGTGGTTTGTGATGGGAAACCGCTGAGTATAGGGGGAATAAGAGTTCAAAAACAAGACAGAGAGGCTCATTCAAGAGGGCGGATGGAGGTCATGTGATTTTTGTTGGGAAACCGCTGACCCTTGTTGGAAAGGATCGCGGGCTCAGATCAGAAAAGAGAGGACAATGACATAGGGAATACATAGGGAATACATAGGGAATACATAGGGAAAAAGGGATCGTGGGCTCCGATCAGAAAAGAGAGGACATTTCGTGACGCTTACATGACGTAGGTAAATAGCCCTCTGGCTAGGGTGGGAAACCGCTGACCAGTGATGAAAAAGGATCGCGGGCTCATTCAAGAGGGCGGATGGAGGTCATGTGCTTTTTGTTGGGAAACCGCTGACCCGTGTTGGAAAGGATCGCGGGCTCAGATCAGAAAAGAGAGGACAATGACATAGGGAATACATAGGGAATACATAGGGTAATACATAGGGAATACATAGGGAATACATAGGGAAAAAGGGATCGCGGGCTCCGATCAGAAAAGAGAGGACATTTCGTGACGCTTACATGACGTAGGTAAATAGCCCTCTGGCTAGGGTGGGAAACCGCTGACCAGTCGGGGGAAAAATGGGGATCGCGGGCTCAGATCAGATAAAAAAGACGCCATGTTGAAATCAATGACTTTTTAATCCTTTTCCTTGGGTGTGGTCACACGCGCATCAACAGGGTGAAGGTGTGTCTTGGCAGGCGGCTCGATATCCGTAAGGGTAGGTTTGAAAGGTGGCAGGATCAATGACTCTCTTGTCGTACACCAACTGGTAACGCTTGTAATCCGGAAAGGTGTAGAGTTGGTAGTGTTTGGGATCGCGCACAATCTGATGCGTTTTGGTGACTAGAGTTTGACGCGGCTTCTTTTGAGGGTTTTGGATTTCGTCCAGGACGTTTTGACGCATCACGTTGAAATTTAATTGGGTTTTGCCTTCCCAGTTGAGGCGAAAACCCCTCACTTTGCATTCCACTTTGCCTTTCTTTGTGACATAGCCATAATTCTTGGGACCACCTGACACGAATTCTTCAATGTAGTCGTCGGCGTCTAATTCAGAGGTGAACTCGCCGAGGTAATCCCCCAAGACTGGGTTGGATTGACCCTCGTCTTCCAGATAAACCACGGAGTCGGTGTCATAGTACAAGACCCGTTCCCCCAATTGTTCCAACGCAGCATAGAGACGGAGTCGAGCCCAACAGGTAGTGAAAGAAGCCACAAAGATGTTGAGGTTTGGGGAGACGGGGATGTCTTCCTCTTGGTACTGGTAGAGTACCTCTACCATTTGGTCATTCATCACGGAGACCTGACGTACGTCCAAGGTGGAGGTATCTAGGAAACTGTGAAAGGCTTTGGGATCATCAAATTCTTGGACTTGGGTCTTGTTGAGCCGTTGTCCAAACTTGCCCCACATGGAATTGAGCATCATTTTGGCTAAGGTCCGGAGACCAGGATTCTTCTCGATCTTGTTGTAGTCCAACCGGATGCCTTCATGTTCGAAGTACTCTTGGATGTATTGTAGTCGCTTGGTTTCGTCGTCTCCGACCCACGATGGCCACCCACTAGCTTCTTGCTTGATTTTCAACCAAGTGTTGACGTAGTCTCGGAACAGTCCTTCACAGGTCTCGTGAAAATGCCAGACTTCGTTGATGTACTGGACTTGGTATCCTAAGTCCACCGCTTTAGACAATTCCGGGCTGCACCATGTCCCGGTCAGGACGCGTTGTTCGTCGGTGTGGTCGCACTGAGCGGATCTCTCCCGAAGAGGTTTTGCCATTTCTTCTTTGACACAGGTGGCACAGAGGGGAAAGGTGAGTTTGCTCTCATGGCGGTAAGGCAGTACGGGATGGTACAAGGCACGTGGAGGGAGGACTTTGCATTGGATGAGACCAAAGTACTGTTGGATGTCGGTGTGACCCGGTTGGGAAATGAATTCAGGATGACCTTTGGGGTACACACAGGTTTTGTTGACAAAAGGGTACAAGGAAGTGACATCAATGTAATGGATCTTTTGGCTGGGAGTGACATGGTGGTACAACTTGATAGCATTGGTACGACCTCCACAGAAAGCGTCACGAGGGTTGAGGGGGTCGTTGAAGTCCAGGTTGTCGACGAAGGATTGGATCTCTGGGTTGGTTTCTTTGAGACGTTTCCATTCGCACCCCCATATTTGGACCACAGTGTACCCTTGTTCTCTAAGCTGTTGGACCTTGTGTTGCGAGGTTTCGTAGACATCTTGCATGGTTCGATCATAGTGACGCACATGTTTTTCGTGGCGGTTTGGATAGCAGGTGGGACATCCATGGGTGAAACAACCTTGAAATTCGTACACGGTCTGGGTGTCGTGGCAGTAACCATCCACGAACCCCACGGCTGGGATGCGAACCTCACCGGCATTGCCCGCGTGTTGAATGTCCTGGGGCTGTTGTTGGGCACACCAGGTTAGCCATTGGATGGCCACGTTGGAATGGTTTATACGGTTCTTCCAACCACGGACGGGTTCACTGGCAATGCTGTTGGGGATCATCCGGTTCATGCGTAGATCCCGGTTGCAGGCGGAAGCAATGGTGATTTGATCGAAGGGGTTGAAACCCGCTTGAGCTTCAAACAATCGTTTGAAGGTGAGACATCCTTGTTTCAAGAGACGCACATCTGATTCACAGTATGCGACCAATTCTTTCTGGAAATCAAAGACCACCTCCTTATCGCGTTGCTCTTGATGCCACTTTTCCAAGGCTTGCTTGCCTTCGGGAGACATGGTTTCAGGCATGTAGTAATCGAGGGCTGGGACGATGCCCACGTAGTTTTGATGCTCGGGGAGGTTGAACTTGTGTGGGAAGTAACCTTTTTTCAATTCTGTCAATCCAAAGGTTTTGGGAAAGGCCGACAAAGGCATCTGGAAGAAACTGAGAGAATCGATGAAACGGATACGATCGTGTTGGACTTGTAAGAGTTTACATCCGTTCCGGAGCTGTTCAACGATCCGGTTGTCACTATGGTATTGATGAACCACAAAGTACCCATCGTACCCTTGGAAATTATGAGCCATCACATGGACTTGTCGGGTGTCGTTCAACGTGAGCGTATCCAACCATTCTAGAAAATCTCTGGTACAATATTCGCCTGGGAAATGCACGGGGTCGTTGTCGTCTTCGGTTTCGGCCACGATGAGATTAGCGATGTGTTGTTCGTGGGGTTGCATGGCTTCAATGTCAAAAAACACGTGCAAGGGTGGCAGGTCGTCCACATCGTCTTCTTGCTCCTCCTCCGGTGCATGGGGGGTTTCAAGTCCCGCAGCCGCGGCCCCTCGTTTGGCGCGAGGACCCCCTTGACGTTTCTTCTTTCTCTTCTTTTTCTCTTCTTGAGGCTTTGGGGCTCGTTGAATAAAACATAGATGAGTCTGGGCGTCCACGTACTCATGGCAGGAAGGACAATCTATGTGCCAGCATTGATGCTTTTGAATTCTTTCTACCCCTACCTCCTGCTTTCGGCAGGAGGGGCATCGCCTGCGAAGAAAGCACACGGTGGACTGTGGGTTGGTGGTGGGTTTGCCCGCCTGGTCAACAGCCAGATGTGTTTGGAAACAAGTGTCTCCGAAAAAGTCGCGATGACAAGTGTGGCAACGTTGGGTCGCTTTGAGGCCTCTTGGGTAAGCTGCCTGGAAATCGGGGCAATCTTTTTGACGACAGGCTCCGCAAAGTCGTTTTTTGTCGCATCGATGCCCTCCCTGGGTGTTATAGGGTTTCCAACAGTGGCCACACACATAACTAGACCCGAAAAACCCTGGCAAACGGGTAATGACATCGTAATGGCCATGGTCGTGGAGCAAAATCAATGGTTTGTCTTGGGTGCCTCCAAAGGTGGTGATATGGAACGAGCGATGGGCGTCCACCAGAATGATCTGGTAATTGGCAAGGGATGGGGCGGCACTGAAGGCCGTCAAGGCATCGTAGCTGCAAGGACCCAAGGGCACCTTGGCTTCGTGATGGAGCAACAGAGCCAATTCTTTTTGGATTTTCCTACCGTGTCGAATCGATTCCCATTTCGGGTGTTGGTCTAGGCGAGCTTTAGCAGTGACGAGGGCCCGAGCACAACAGAGGTCATCTCTATTTTGGATGCGGATCACGGACCGTGACCGCGCCGTCAGCACTTCAAGGGTTGGGTGGCCCGGCTTGGTACTGCGTTTTCGTCCGGTTCCCTGAGGTGCATGATGGACTTGGGTGAATGACAATTGAAACGAATCGTCCATTTCAAATTGTTCGTTGCTGTTGAGGGCTTGGGCCAATCGATCGAAGAGGGCATCCAAACGTTCACCTCCTTCACGCCATTCACCAGCACGTAATCCCCATCCTTGAAAATTATTGTGGAGGCGGTCGGAACCGATGGTAAAATAGAGTCGATCTTGATCGTGCAGGTTGGGAGTGGTGGTTAACACTTGATTCACCGCTCGACGTAAACCATCTTGAAGTGCTTGAGTAATGTTTTCATCTGGAATTAAGTTCCCCCTTTGGCGTAAACGGGTATTGAAATGACGTTCACGAACACCCAGACGGCTACTCTTACGATCGACATAATTGTCCAACTCAAACTCGAAGGCGCCCTCTGCACCATCCAAGGCACCACCACTTTGCTGAAGGAGGTTTGTTTGAAACGCGTCTTGGCGTTCCAAATGATCGAGGAGGTCATTGCACAAGTCATCTTCCTCGCTGTCTTCCATCTCTTCAGGACATAACAGGTTTGTGTCTTCTTTCTCAGAGTCTGAGGTATCGAGACCTAGCAAAGCCAATTGGTCTTGGCGGGCGAGAGGTCAGGATCTGATGAACTAGCTGGAGGTCGGTGCTCGTTTTTTATAGAGAAAAAAAGGTCACGTGGGAGAAGGGCATGAACCAATCACCAAGCAAGGCACCAAGTGAGTCCCATCAGGCCTCGCGGGGAACGAATGAGACACTATAAAAGAGATCGAACCTCGGGGTGGATCCTCTCAACATGGCCTCTTGTCCAGACGAATTATTGGAAGAATTTGAGGCATTCCAAGTGGACGAAATTTTATCTGAAGTGAAGAAGGAGTGGGTGCTCGACCAGGGGGTCACACAGTTTGGAGAAGAATTAGAGGAGAGAGCACGGTTGAAACAGGCAGCCCAGGCAGCACG
Organism: Siderastrea siderea; assembly: GCA_964030785.1. Taxonomy (NCBI): domain Eukaryota; kingdom Metazoa; phylum Cnidaria; class Anthozoa; order Scleractinia; family Rhizangiidae; genus Siderastrea; species Siderastrea siderea. The sequence continues at coordinate 72,236,238 of OZ034966.1, read as the reverse complement.
AGCCACCTATGTGAAGCAACATTGGACCCCTGGCCATTACCCACAGCTGACCACAGGGTGGTTTATCGAGGGCCTGGATTTTTGTTGCGACTACTGGCGGTACGAGTTCAAGCGCCCTCTAACACCAGCGCCAGCACCGCCGCCCTCTCCCGATGCCTCCCAAAAAACAGACCTACCGCTGCACCTGCCACGGCACGAAACGCCGCCCCACGACAGACCAAGAAAACGACAACGACTTTGACGAATTGACAGAGCTCCGGGCCAAAGAAGAGCGACGACGGGCGCAGCCACGGGCTTCCAGAGCCAGGTACCGTTGTGACAGAACGTTTGCATAGGAATGAAGGGGTTGGAGGAAAAAAAAAAGAGACAGTGATTGACATTTTCATTTGTTTTTATTGTTTACTCAACATGGTACGGCTTGGTGTGCCATTCAATTACAATTTTAAACGTTTCTTGGCTTGCATGATTTTTTTGACCACGCGTTCCGTCTTGGTTTTCTTGCCGGGTAACCGATCAATGGCTTGGATCATCTTCGTATCGGCTTTCCATTTATCTTGCAAATTCTTGGCACGGCTGTAATCAATGTCGTGTTGTTTAGCAATCTGGTCCAAGCGATTGATGCCGGGATCCCCACGTTTCAGACGTTTGGCCAAATGGGTGCCAGGACCCATGTACTGATAGCCAGGCCAATGAAATTCTTTGCCGGTTTTAGCAATCCATTTTTGGACATCCAAGGCCCCACCCGATTGGCGGCGTTTCCGCTTGATACCCCTTCTCCTCTGGGTGGGCATCTTTTTTAGTCACTGTCGTCGTAATCCAATCGACGTCGTAACTTTTTACCTTGGGCCCAATCTTCCCAACCCGGTAAGGGTTTCAATCGTTCCACTTCTCGGGCGGGTGCTTTGCCTTTGCGACTCTCGGCTAACTTTTTTTCCAAGGTCTTGCGCTGTTCTCGAATGGCTTCTAAACGCGACCGGGTATCCCCTCGACTGGTGGATGGGCTCCCTTTCTTGACAATGGGAATTTTACTGGTGGTGGCTGCTCCTTTGCCTTTCTTGGTTGCAGGGGTAATGGGTGGTTTGGGGGTCGACGGGCTGCCTTTTATCATGCGCTTCAACCATTGTTCCACGGGTCCCGTCACCAAATCCCCGGCTTCTTCCTCACCTTCTTCGCCTGGTGGGCCACCCGGCGCCCCTACACCCACGCCTCCGGGAAATTGACGGATCCGTTTGGTTAACTTGGTTAATTCTTGACTCAACGGTTTAGTTTGGGCATTGACGAGGGCCGGTGGGAGTTGAGGGTCGGCTAACAACAGATGTTTTTTGGCAGCGAGCGTCGCGGCTTTGTTCAACAAAGCATTTTCGGTGATTTCTCCTTTGTAATATTGAATGAGTTGTTCCAAATCCTTTTGGGGAATCATGTAGACCTCGTCCATGGTTGACTACAGTCGGGACAAAGTTCCCCGTCTTCCACAACACGACAGCTCTCACAAAGACGGGCCTTTAAGATGTGTTGGTACTCTCGATACAACAGGTGATATTTATGCTTCCAATAAGAACACTCGTCTTTCCACTTGTCGGTGGCCCGATTGGCCTCTTGTAATAGAGTGATCCACGTGGCCAGGGTTAACGGGTCGGTCGAGCACATTGACATAACACCTCGTGAAGTCCTTGAAACAATCCGCGTCCTTTTTGTTGGACCAACCACTGACGACGTTTTTTGACGGAATGTTGACGACGTCCCAAATCACGTAGCACCTTTTTATAGGGTTGAAGTTTAGCTAGGATGGGTGGGGTGACGGGAATCTTGTTTTTTAAGAAGTTCAAGACCAATTCACTCACAGCATTGATTTGATCGGCATTGGCATGTTGTAACAACTCTTGACGTTTCAAACCATTGGCTTCTTGTAACATGGACCGTAAAAACGGTAATTGACGTCGAAGACGTTGCATCCTTTATCGGCGACGATACCGTTGGTTGGCTTTTTGAATCGTGCGTTTTATACGTTTATCCGTTTCCAAGGCCACGGCTTTCCCTAATCCTACCATGGCGGGGACCAATAGATTTAAAAAACCGCCTCGTTGACGACGTCGTCGTCTTCTTCTCCTCAAGGATACCATGGACGATTCGTCAATAGACGTTGAAGGGCTTTGTTTTGTTTGATCACGTCTCGCGACTCTTTATAGCCTTGACGGGTATTGCGTTTCAAATCTTGCCACCAACCCCCACCTCGTTGTCGTCGGTAATGTTGTACATTATCGGTAATGCCTTTCAAGGCTTGACCGCCTAATTTGCCTAAAGCGAGTCCAAACCCGGGCGCTGGGCCTGATAGAAACATACTCATGCCATGCGCTATTTTATCCACCAAACGGGGTTTGCGACGCATTAAAGCCCCTCCTCTTTGTTTCCTTTTTCTGCGTCGTCGTCGTTGGACGGCCATGGTTCTAAGAGTGTGGGACTGGGAGGGAGCGGCTTTTTATTGATCCAATAGTCTTTGGGTCTCAAGGGACGAGGACATCCGTCCACATAGCATAGGCCTTCCAAGGGTTGGTACACAAAATGACCATGGTAATCTTGCACACATCGTTTGGGTAATGGAGGGGTGAAATCCACAATGGTATCATCCAAGGTTTGCATCTTGATTAAAAATCGTTCCAGATCCTCCAAGGGAACACCCCGCACATGGGTTTTCAATTCCGTCAAGGCTTTGGCATACGTGGTAAACGCAAATCGACTCATGGTCACTTTAAATCGGTATTGTTTAAAATCATTCCATCCTTTGACCACGGTCCCCACGGCCGCCAAACAGGCTACCAACGTACTGTTTTCCAAAAGGGGCCCGGCAATCATGCCTGCAGCCATCAGGAGTAACGCCATGCCATTGAACAAGGCATTGATACACTTGTAATGATTCAACATTTTTCGATAACACCACCATTGTTGATGATAAAAGGAATACAAGGAATCCATGCGTTGTAATAATTCCGGGGGGAAGGGAATACCATGATGTTTCGATCCATTCAATAACGACACAACGGTTTTCATCCTCACGGCGAAACACGGGACGAAGACGTTTGTACGCTGGGTGCTCCTCCCTGTTTATAACTGGTCACAATGCTATTGGTCATGGTGACATTTCACGTCCTTGGGCTAATTGTTCTTGATCTTGTAACAGCATCCGTAAACGTCGTTGTAAATCTGCTTGACGCAAGGTACGAGGGGGTGGACTCCCAGACGTCCAAGATCCTCGAGGGGTGGCTAGATTGGAGGCAGGACGTCGAGAAGACCTTGGTCTCCCGACAAATACCAATCTTGGAAGGCGCTTATGGACATTTGATTGCTGCTGGACGCCCCAACCCCCGCAGGGGCCACGGTATCGTACGATTGCGGAGGTTGACGGTCATCATCGGCCATGGTCGCTCTCTTTTTCCTGTTCAAATGGTGCCTTTATAGTCGTTTTTGATAGGTGCGAGTCCATCCTTCGTCTTTTAACAGGTGACTCAACACACGTTGTTGATCGGAGGAGGCGGGGTGTAAATCCAAGACCAAATACCCATACGGTCGTGTCGTGGCCTGATGAAACGTCTCCAACGTGTCTTTCCAAGTGGTAGGAAACGATTGAAGCATGACATTGCGTACCCCTAATTGATCTCGGGGGTTCTTGAACGCCACAATGTAATGGGCATTGCGGGAAATACTTTTAGCATAGCGGCCCACGGGAAACATGTCTTGGCACAAGTACAACACGGTCACCCCTTGATGATGCGAATGTTTGGTGAATAAATCCAACACGCGTTTATCGTGACTCCCTTCATCCATTAAATCATCCAAGACCAGGACCCCATGTCCTTCAGGAAACCATTGGACCAACGCGTTATGATCGGGAATGCCTTCGTGAAACACGATCCCTTCATCTTGCATGCTTCGAAATCGATCTTGCCAGGCCCCATAACAATAATGTCGTTCGGTCGGTGGGGTTTCAAACAACTCTGGGTTGTCTACCAAGAGTTTTTCCGTAAAGACGGTTTTACCACATCCCGAAGGACCCACCACCAAAATACTGGAGGGGGTATGAAAACGAAACGGTTTCCCCGTTTGCATGATGATACTACCCAGTTAAAAAAAAAGGCACCTTTTTATTGGAATCGGTGGGACTCGAACCCACGACCCAATCGCTATCTTGGATCAAGTCCAAAGGCTCTACCAACTGAGCTACGACTCCGACACCGTTTTTTCCAACGAACTTTTTTATTTAAGCATTACATTGATGATACGGATGACAACAAAGTTGATACCATCTGGCTTCTTGACCTACAATCCATTGTTGAAGGCGTTGACCCGCTTGATGGTCATTCCTGACATAATCATAATCCGAAAACTCATTTAAAAAATCTTGCAAGGTCCGTCCACGGGCTTTGGCTTTCAAGTACAACAAGGCGTAATCACCACAACTCTTGCTTGAAATGGCTTGGAGGGACTTGCCATTGGTCACCACATACTTCCAATGGTTGACAATCCAATCTCGTAACGGGGTGGCTTGCACGTACGTGTCCATGGGCAAAGCATAACTGTCCAGGACTTCACACACCTTTCCATCCGTCCACACCGCTAACCAATGTTGTCCCGGTTGATCGTGTGGGTCGGTATTCACAATGTACCCTTGAGGGGAAGTCTTGACAGGAGTCTTGGGTAAACGATCACAGGCCACTGTCCCGTAAAAGACCGGTTTCAATTGCGGGTCGTCTCGGGCTAAATAATCCAATTGCACATTATTCAAGGCCACATGTTCCATCTTTAGTGTTGGTAAATGTTATACAACACGGCTCCGTTCCTGTCAATCTCCAGCAAGTTCTCAAATTCTCCATACACGAGCACGGTTATATTGACACCGGGTGCGGCTCCAAATTCCAAGACCAGTTGTAAATCGCCTGTTTGCTTGGGGTTGAGGTTTTGACTGTCAGCACATCCATTGGCCACATTGTCAAACATGTACAAGGTACAATTTTTAGCTTGACCCCAATCCAGCAGTTCTACCATGTTGCCTTTCTTTTTACACCAAGCACCACTGGCTTGCAGAAAACGGAAGTAGCCTAGATTATCTCGGGTGCCATTGTTGTGCACTAACTGGAGGGTTTCATAAGGGTACTCTTCTCCTTTGACAATCTGTCGAATGGACGTCAGACCAAATTTCTGGAAACAGAAAGGATCTCGGGTCACATCTCCATTGAAGGCACGGCTGTCCAGTAACCCCACAATCAATCGGTCAGGTATTCTGTTTTGAAACAGGTTCGGGATATCAAAGCGGACCAGGTTGTTTTGCATGCTGAAGGTCCGGATTTCACTGCGGACGGTCGGGTAAGCCGCCACTTCTCCTTCATTGTGTCTTTTGCTAGATAAACTCTGGTAGATGGCGTCATTCAAACGCAGTTGGCAGAGATGAAACCGTAGTTTCACATCCCCTTCCATCAATCGGCCAGCTAGAGCTACTCCATTGAAAAACAGGCTGGGGCCATTGAAATGAAATTTCATCTTGATTTCGATGCCTGGCACCAAAAGTTTGCCAGTGTGAAAGACTTCCAGGTGCGGGGTAAACACCAGACTGTGGGTGACACCTCCTGAATACTTGGCGGTTTCGGCTACCATGGCGGCCAAGGCTCCTTTGTGATTGGCACTGAGAGCGGTATAGGCAGCATCAGGTCCTCCATAGTCTGTGTTGGTGGCGGTCCATTGGGGTGGGGAATCCACTTGATTGAACCAGCCTTGGGGTCCTAACACGGTCTTGCCATCTTCGCGGTCATAATTCAGCAAGGTTTCCAGGTAAGCTTTGTAATGATAAGTGTCCGATTGTGGACTGATCAACGTGCCATTCAACTGCAAGTCAATTTGTTTGATGATGGAATGGGCCAAATTATTGACGGGCCACAATTTCTGATTGCCCACCAAGTTCCCGTTATCATCCTTTTTCAAACTCAATTCCATGGTAAAGTAACTGCGTCCCAAATCCACAAAATCGTCCAACCCTGGAATGATGAATTCCATGGGATTGATACCCGTGGTGGTGGGTTGGATGGTAACCATGCGATAGGCATTGATGCTAATGTCGGTCGGTGGCACCTTGAAAATCCGTAATGCAGGGTTGACGGTCCCTTCGGAACGCTCGTGAGCCGGGGCGGTTTGCGTACTCACGTCAGGCATGTTTAACGTCGTCGTCGTCGTGAGGGGTTTTTATAGCGTCGTCGTGCTAAACGTTGTCTCAAATCAAACCCGGGGACTCTCATCACCTCGGGACTTAACCATCCACCACGTTGTCGTCGCATGAGTTTCCAAAACGGATACAGTCCTCCCCATTGAGACAACCCTCGATCACTACGAATCTGTCGAGGTCGTGAATGCACGGGATCCATGTTCACACTCCAAAAATATCACGTGCACGTTTGGTTTGTTTGGGAAACAAAGCACTGGCCACACGCACGGCGTCTTTCACGCTCTTATGACTCAACGCTTTCTTGGCTTGTTTGGTGATTTCTTTTTTAATGACGTCTTCAGCTTTGCGTTTGATACCTCGTGTCAAACCCGTTTCCAATCCTCTCTTGATATTACTAGGCAGTTTTAAAGGATTTCGCGTGCTTTTAAGGCCTTGGAACCCCCCACGCAAGAGATCCGTCACCAACCCTTGTCCACTTTGACCCTGTTGATCATACCACTCGTCGGTCCGAAATCGTGTCAAACTTCCCCCACGCATGGTGTCGTCTTCACGCGTTACCAAAGATCACGTTTGGTTTGTGTCACAGGACTCGTCTCTTTTTATAGCGTCATCATCGTCTTCTTTTCCGAAAAGCGGCTTCCAACCCTTTTTTAGCCCCGTAACTCGCGGCACCACCCGCAGCACCCAACGCCACGGCTTTTCCTCCAGCGATCAAGGCAGGAATGAGGGCGGCCAGTGGGAATAAACCCCCTCGTTGCCTTCTTCTCCTTCGTCTCGTTCGACGCACTCTTGTCTTGGGCATCTTGTGATTGGGACACTCCGTTGGCCACCCCCTTTTTATGTCTTTTTGAAGTGTAACGTGACAATGGTATGACCTTCACCAAACTTGACCAAGTCTCCTCCTCTACCAATCGTTTCAGCCACTTGAACGTGAATCATTTCCACCACCTCGTTACGAAGAGACATGTATTGAATGTGCAACGGTTCAAAGTACAGGTTGCCGCGTGCTTCTCGCTTGTACTGGATTTCACGCAACAAATCAGTCACGCGATTGCCCACCACAGTGCTGCCTGCCACGTCGGAGTACACGTGCAACGATCGTGTGGGTTCACCCACCACCGACCGAAATGCCACATTCAAGTTGGTGAAACGCCACCCACAACTCATACTCAATTGTAAATAATCCGGTAAAATAGAACGCACCGTCCAAAAGACCGCGTTCCCCTGACCGTCGGTGACATCATTCCAATCATTGTCAGCGGGTTTTGTCATGTTGGGGATTTGATCGCCCATGAATTCTTGTTGTAAGTTTGGCCCCAAAATCAACACATTGTCAATTTTACGTAACCATCCCATCTTGAGCGCTAACTTGGTGTAGATGGTTAGGGCTGGCGTGTCGGTGCCACAATGGCAGATATTCGTGTTGTCGATGAGCAGATCCTCGCCTTCCCAACGAAACTTGACGTAGGTGTGTTTGCCTTGATCATTGGTAAACCGGCCGCCTTGAATGGCCATTTCCATACGTTGTTGTTCCAAGTGAGCAATGGTGGCTTTCATGAAACTCACGCCATCCACCACCCAATCCAAATCTTTCACGTCATTGATGATGCTTCGTGCGGTGTCTACTCGCGAGGTCATTTCCCCGTCTTTTCCACCCGGTTTGGGATAGGTTTGGCCCCAGGACACCCCCATGACGTACCCATTTTTCTTCACCAACTCATACAAATTGACGCGAGCATCCGGTAAGGAAATGGCACTCAACCCCACTTGCCATCCACCTCCCGTGAGCTGTAACGGTTGAGGTAAACGAATCTTGAAGGAATTGGCTTGGTTGTTGGGAAATTCACGTCGGTTAGCATGACTGGGTAACGTCACGTAGAACGACATTTTGTCTTCTTCTTCACACCACGACTTCCCTTTTAAAGTGGAGGGTGAGGAGGGTACGCCCTTCGCCAAATTTCACGAGATCCCCATTAGTTTCGGCCATCTGGGTTTCTACGATTTCCACCACTTCGTTGCGTACTGGGACATATTGAATATGTCGAGGTTCAAAGTGCGTGGTGTTTTGAGGCTGGTACTTGATTTCTCGTAAGAGATCGGTGATACGACCCCCTACCATGCTGCTGGTCCCTACATCACAATACACGTGCAAAGGACGCGTGGAGGGAAATTCCAACGAGGGACGAAAGGTCTTGTTCAAATTCACAAACCGCCAATTACAGGTCATACTCAAGTTCATATAATCCCCATCCACTTTCCAAAAGGCGGGCTTGTTGCTGCCATCCAGGACATCGGACGGAATGGGAATGGAGTCCGTATGAAATTCTTGTAAGAGATTGGGACCCAATCGATACACGCCCGTCGACACTTGTTCAATCCATCCCATTCTCAGCGCCAAGGTTCTGCCCCATTCCACGCGTGCCACTTGCACTTTGTAATCCACATTGACGGTATTCAACACCAAATCCCCTTCGGTGGTCCATTCAAAGGTCGGGTACAATTTGACACCATTGTTCTCTGCCCATTTGTTGAGGGGTTCGGTTTGTTTCGCACGGGCTTGCACGTAACGATACACCAGTTGATGAAAAAAGTGCGATCCCGTCGACGAGGCCATCTCCTTTCTCATATCTCGTCCGTAGACAAAGAGTTCGCGGCGTTGATGCCACCAGACATCGTCCCCTTGATCGTCTGTGTCATGCACCCGTTCGTGCCATCGTACGTACAACAGAGGATGGGAATCGCCCACTCCTCCTTCTTCCGCTATCACTGGAATGATGGGTAAGGATAAACTCACCATACCCACCATCCATCCTCGTCCCACAAATCGGATGGGTTTAGGCAATCGGTTTCTGAAGTGATGACTCTTGTTCCCAGGAAACTCTTTGGTACTCGCATGACTCATCAACGTCACGTAAAACGAAGAGTTGGGGACGAACGTCATTGTTTAGTCACGTCGTCGTCGTCTTTTGGGGGGACTTGTCTCTTTGGGTGGGCTTTTCCTCTTGGGTGGTTGGAGAGACGTCACGTCTTGGCTTGCTATCCAACTATTGTACTTGTCGGGCCACCCTTTCCACTTGACCAACCAACGATCTTTTTGTCGCTTAAGTACCTTTTCGATCCGAAACACGTCGGATACATGGACTTTTTGTAAATCCTCTTCATAAAACGTACCTTGGACGGGGGTATCATCCCATTCGTGAATCTTATACGTGGGCACGGGTCCCGGGACCACACGATGCACCACAAACACTTCTTCGGTCCAACCGGGTAGATACCCTTTTTCAAAGGTACGATGAATCTTATTGAGACGTACACGATCTCCGACTTTGAATTTAGGTTTTTTCTTGCCTTTCAACCGTTTGTCGTACAATCGTTTCCACACGGCTTCTTCGTTGTCCCATGTCACGTCTTGAGGGGCCATACCAATACTTCGATGACGGGTGGCATTATAGCCTTGCACCAACTCGGGTAACACATCGTCAAATTTCAACGTGTTGGCGGTGGTGAAATAGCGGTACAAGCGTTCTTTCAAGGTCCGGTTAAATCGTTCCACTATACTGGCTTTCGCATCCCCTTCCGTCGAAAAATGTTGAATCCCTTGCTCGTCAAGCCATCGTTGAAAGGTCCGATTATAAAATTCCTTCCCTCGATCCGTTTGCAATCGATTGGGGTGACGTCGTCCTTTCAAAATCTTGTCAAAGGCATGAACCAACGCCACCCCGGTTTTGTCTTTCAACGGTTGTACCCACGCATACTTGGACAACACATCCACGACGGTCAACAAGTATCGTATACCCCGATTATACTTGGCCAAGGGTTGTACTTCCACTAAATCCGCGACCCATTGATCGTCTAATCCTCCCACGATCACGGGTACGGTGGGAAAACGACGACGTCGTGGTTTATGCAAGGTGTAGGCCAAATCCCGCTCCAAGACCCGTTGGGCTTTTTTCAAAGGAATCTGATGGGCCTTGGCAAACCGTTGCACGCCTCCTAAACTGCCGGGGGCTCGAGGATCGTGGTAACGGTTCAACCATGATTGCGAGACATCGAGTTTGGTTCGTTTGGTCTTTCGAGGTGCCATACGTTCTGGCACTCATCCCACAAGGTCGGTATGGAAGGGACGGTGTTGGGATGCGCCTTTTGAATGATGCGATACCATCGCCACGCGTTCGGGTGGGTTTTTAACCATAAGACAAACACCACCCATCGATACAGGTTGAGGTCCACATGGGTTTCTTCAAAGACGTGGAGAGGATGCGTGTCCTCGGGACAAGGGGGAATGGGGATTTTGGCGCCCGGTTGGTGGTCATATAACATTTGGCAAAGGGTTTGATGGCATTGCCATTGCACCAGAGACAAGAGACCTTCCCACGCATAACACAACCACACCGACTCCATGGTCAAACTAATTTTATTCGTACCACATCTACCTTTATAGACAGGTCATGTTATCAAAAGAGCGTGCGTATTTTGGAAAATGCCGGCGCCCCGACCGATCATGCTCTTTTTCCGGACCCGCTTTCTTTTTTTTTCCTCTTTTTCTTAAAATAGACCACGACCGTCATAGGTGACAGTCTCTAAACCTTTCTGCCAGTTCTCTACACTGTCACTGTACTTGGGGGGCGGTGGAGCTGGGGCTACCATCATTTCTTGACGGTTCTTGAGATCTTGAATTTCTCGCAACAACTGTTTCTCATAGTCTGTCAAGGGACGGTCTCGTTCCACGTCCTCTTTCCTTCTCACTCGGGGTGGAGGGCCTGGGATGTCTACCCCACGCTTGGGATACCCTTGAGCATCACGGGTGGACAACGGTGGTTCGGCGAGTGCGTCGGCTTTTTGGGGGGGATGGTCATGAAACCAACTCCAGTACTTGGGACCCATGGGTTGATCGGCCCACCGAAAGAAGTCACACTTTTTCTTGGAACAGCTCACATACAATCGATCGGGGTTCTGGGTGGAATGACTCTGTTGCAGCGTGGCGGGTTCACGGCAAAAGCACTGCAAACCACTCCACATGTCCAACACTTCTGGATGAGGTTGACTATACACGGCTTTCATATAGTCGGAGGCTTGATCTTGACCGCAAAACAGCAAACACGGTTGCATGGGACATTTCACATACTTCCAACCCTTTTGAGATTGACGTGCCTCCAAACGCACGTTATGGCAAGGGCATACGATATAGTCCACCAAACTGGGCGCAAGAAGGTCTTGGGCTTTGTCATACACGTTCGTCACCATGTATTCAGGCGGGGATGTTTGGATGGTTTGCTCCACCATGTCATTCAATTCTTTCATCATGTCTTCCACAGCAGCTCGGGTGTCTTCCACCACCTCGCGGACCACAGGATCACAGTCCTCAGGCGTCACTACCGGGTCATTCTTCTTCTTCTTCTTCTCCTCAGGGGGAACGCTTTTGGTTGATTTTCTCTTCCGACCTGGATTCGGATGACGCGCGGGAGAAACAGGGTCAAAGCTCACATCGACGGACATCGTGCTAAAGATATGTCACTCCACGCTGCCTGGCTTTTTATACCTTGGAGCCCTTCCTGGGATTGGTCAGATTTCTCACCTTTTCATGACCCTAAAAGGGCCTCTCGTCGTCCCATTGGTCAGCTTTTCCCTCTCCATATAAGGGTCTCTTGTCTTCCCATTGGTCAACTGCCCCTATTTAAGGAGCTCCCTGGGTCCTCCCACTCGTCATTCCAAGTAGATGGACTACTACCAAGATCTCAACCGAGACGACTTTGCTTCCACCGAAGACTATTTGGCTGAACGGGTCCAACGAGGTCTGGCCGCGGGATTCACGTTCCAACAGTGCCGTGATCACCATCTCATTGATTTTGCTTTGGCCTTAGGGTTGACTCCCACGGAGATTCTAGCTATTGTAGGCCCAGACACCGGCTACGTATTTCCCAACGAATGCCCCCCAACATCGACATGATTGGAGAACAAGATCTCGGTGCCTTGGAACTGCAAGTGGGTCATGGCCATGTGGTGTACACCGGGGGAGCCAAAGGTACGGATGCACTCGTCGAAGAACATGCTAAACACTTTGGGATGCAGCTAGAAGTCCTCGTCCCCCCGAACCATCCACGAGCCACTTTCATCACCCCTTCTACCGTGGAAGTTCTGATGCTGGCCAACCCCCATCTTCACCAGGCGGCTGAGAAACTAGGCAAAAAAATGCCCAGTCATTTTTACACCCTGCAATTGCTGCAACGCAATTATCAATTGGCCAAAAAAGCCCATACGATCTATGCCTTTGGCATCTTGGAACCGGATCATAAACGCGTGAAAGGAGGCACTGGTTGGACTGTGCAATTGGCTATGGATCAAGGCAAACCCGTCTACCTGTTTGACATACCCAGTCAATCATGGTACCGCTCGGACCATTACTACCAAGTCAATGAGAATGCCGCCACCCTGGTCACTGGCAGTCAATTTGTCCCTTGGGGACCCAAAAAGCCGACCCTTCATCAAAGCAGTGCCGTGGTAGGATCCCGGGATGTGGACGAGAAAACCCGAGCAGAAATTCAAGCCTTGTTCAACCGCACGTTCTGTCTACCCGAGAACATTGATCAATTACGCATGGAACTGGAAGACTTTCATTTGTAATTTTTACTTTTCCAATTGTACATAGCTCTTCTTTTCAATTTTTTACTTTTTTTGAATTGTAGATAGCTTTTTCCAATTTTCTAGTTTTTATTTTTTCAATTTTTAGTTTTTCAATTGTACATAGCCTTTCAATTTTTAGTTTTCAATCTGTACATAGCTTTCTTTTTCAATTCTTTTATTTTGGTACCTAGGAACACCCAACCCGCGTGGCAAGAGATGGACACGGACAACCATTTGTAAAAAAACATCAACTCTTTTTAATTAAAAAATTTTAAAAAACTGACAACACTGAGTTTGCACGTTCATTATAAATAATTTGTCTTGACTCACAATAAAATGTCCCATAAAAACTGAACATGAAAAAAACGTCATGTTCGTTGACTTTTTCTGGAGAGTTGAAGAGTGAGGATGGTACTGCCTTGTTTGAAGGGAGCCGGCTGCCCATTGGCTGTTTGAATATCCATGGCAATGCTGTCAAAGATAGTTTTACCAAGAGGAAAATACATCCGTTGCGTGGTATCAAACTGATGATCGGTATTGCCGGCATCCAAGTTACGTAAAAAACCTTTTTGTTGATTTCCGACAATACTCTGTGCGACGAGATCCGTATAGATCATGAGTTGTTGTTGTCCTTGTTGTGGTTTGACAGTTTGCGTGGTGGGAAATGGCTGCCGACTGAGATTCGGACCCAAGAAGAAGTAATAATCGAAATCGGGATGAGTAAAGCTGACGGACACAATGCCATGCGGTGGATATTTGTTGACAGGACCGACGGTTGCTTCCCATTTGTGGCGATCGTCGTAATCGACGATATGTTTCACCAGATAATTTTTTTCTTGGACAATTCTCTGCGTTGGCGTTCCATATTTGACCAGTCCCATCAGTTGAGCGAATTTCCATTCCATTTCAAATTGCATGTTGGCTGGAATGAGTACATACAAGGAATCTAATTCGGGGGCGATGCCAGTATTGGTGATTTTCACGTAGGGTTGAGCCAAGTTGAGAGTGGCTAGTTCTTGTCGTTTAGCCTGATCGTCCACGTCCATTTTGGCTATATCCATCATGACCTCCATGTGTTGTTTTTCCATTTCGTAACCGATGGCGATCCATGCTTCTTTCAAATTGTGGTAATACCCTGGGGTAAATGGATTTGTTTGGTCACTTGAATGGGAGCCGTTCCATCGCCACGTTTTGGTATGTATCTGATATCTGTTTTCATCCAATGTTTTTGACTATCTTCTTGCATCCAATTCTGCTTGGTTTGATGTTCCAATTGTTGATTAAAACCAGGGTGTGAGATATGAACGAGGGCCGCTTCCCAATCATCTTCTACCAGATAGTGTGAATGAGGAAGTCTGGCGGTAAATTTTTGCCCCGTGCCTTGCGCTTGATCACTGAGGAGGGTGATGTAGAAACTCATGGTGACAACAAAATAGCCCATGGTTGCCTTTTTATACCTCCACCCACGTCACCTTTCCGGATTACAAGCGTTACCAGTTGGTGTACGACAAGAGAGTCCTTGATCCTGCCACCTTTCAAACCTACCCTTACGGATATCGAGCCGCCTGCCAAGACACACCTTCACCCTGTTGATGCGCGTGTGACCACACCCAAGGAAAAGGATTAAAAAGTCATTGATTTCAACATGGCGTCTTTTTTTATCTGATCTGAGCCCGCGATCCCCATTTTTCCCCCCCCCCGACTGGTCAGCGGTTTCCCACCCTAGCCAGAGGGCTATTTACCTACGTCATGTAAGCGTCACGAAATGTCCTCTCTTTTCTGATCGGAGCCCGCGATCCCTTTTTCCCTATGTATTCCCTATGTATTCCCTATGTATTACCCTATGTATTCCCTATGTATTCCCTATGTATTACCCTATGTATTCCCTATGTATTCCCTATGTCATTGTCCTCTCTTTTCTGATCTGAGCCCGCGATCCTTTCCAACACGGGTCAGCGGTTTCCCAACAAAAAGCACATGACCTCCATCCGCCCTCTTGAATGAGCCCGCGATCCTTTTTCATCACTGGTCAGCGGTTTCCCACCCTAGCCAGAGGGCTATTTACCTACGTCATGTAAGCGTCACGAAATGTCCTCTCTTTTCTGATCGGAGCCCACGATCCCTTTTTCCCTATGTATTCCCTATGTATTCCCTATGTATTCCCTATGTATTCCCTATGTCATTGTCCTCTCTTTTCTGATCTGAGCCCGCGATCCTTTCCAACAAGGGTCAGCGGTTTCCCAACAAAAATCACATGACCTCCATCCGCCCTCGTGAATGAGCCTCTCTGTCTTGTTTTTGAACTCTTATTCCCCCTATACTCAGCGGTTTCCCATCACAAACCACGTGACCACACCCACTCAAATGACCTTTGACCCCTTCTCTCATTGGTCCATTTACCTTGACCGTGATCACATGATCCAAACCAATCCCACTAGTCTCTCTCATTGGTTCAAAAAATGAGGGGGGTAGGCCTTTTCGATACAATACCATATAACCACTTTATGCCCTTTTATGGTAAGTCATCACATGATAGAAAGGACTGGCACTAGTCTCTCATTGGTCCAAAAAATGAGGGGGGTAGGCCTTTTTCATTAGTTTCACCATACCGTCACCCCTTACTACTACGAGCAAAACCATTTACCTATAATAAGAGAAAGACCATCCTGACCTTGTGGTACCATCAAAACATGGACGCATGCGCGTGTCTTGCTCGATGCTCAACTTCGGTTATTTCACCTACTATTCACCAGGGGATCCCCGCGTCCCCTGCCCTGGCCCCGGCCCCAATCCCCCTATGGTCTGCGGGTTTATCCCTTCCTTAGCAACCACCCTAGCAACCCCCTCAACATCAAAACGAGGTAAACCACCCCTAGTGAGCCCACCTTACTACTGGCCTTCAGAAAGCTATCAGGTTTTTGCGCTATTTCGCAAGCACACGAAAAATCGTAAATTTCGCACCTGCGTGCAAACCTGGACATAAGTGGTCTAGTCTACTCTAGTTTAGTCTGTTCTAGTCTAGTTTTCTAAAAGATGTAGAAATCAGTATGCGGACTCACTTTTGCAGCAGAAGCTTTACTGGAGGGTAGCACTGACAGGCCTGTTTCATCTTAAAGTTTTGTCTTTCTTGTCTTGATGTGGGACTGCTACGTGGGACATCAGTAGTGCACAAATGAACCCCCAGCTAAATAAGAAATATACATTAGACGACTTGAAATCAACTTCGTGACACTACTACCTGATCGAATATATTAAGACAGGTCAACAGAGACAAATACTACGCTTGTCCCGAAAAGTCTTCACTGTTCGGGACTGCCGTTAAGGGCGGTGCCTCCTTTTGTTACTGCACACACGTTCTGCGCATCCCGGAATATTCGGGTTTCTTAAGGAATTTGTCCTCTAATACAAAAATATTTCTGCACGGCTTATGACTATGTGGAAAAAGCAGATCTTAAAGGGCTATCACAATCCAAAAAGAAAACTGGGATAACCACGCATTATTCAGCGATAAATTAAGCTTAAATTTGGAAAGAAATTGCCATATATTCTTTGCATTTTAACGCATTTTTAGAATTGCGGTTGCTTAATTATCTCTGAAAAATGCTTGGTTACCCACATTTTTCTTTTTGGATTCTAATAACCCTTGCTAAGATCTACGTTTTCCCCATAGTCATAACCTTTGCAAAAATACATCTCTACTAGGAGGCACCGTCCTTAAGAGATCTTCACCTTAGCGAGGTGACCCTCGGAAATAAGAAACAGCACTGCAATCTATATTCCCCACTTGAGAACAAGGAGAAGTTTAGACACGAATTTTACAATCAGCGTACACGTAACAATTACATCTGTAGTGCTTGTTTGCTTTCTAAAAGAAACATCAGTTATTAATGCTTAGAGAAATGATTCTAAAATACAACGTACCTCTTGAAGCACCTCGAAAAGCCATAAGGGATTGTCAACACTGTTGATCAAGGAGTAAACGAACTTGTGCAGGTAACAGCTGTCGCAAGATATCTTCGAGACACTTTGTGACTGAGCTGTAAGATGAAACCAATTTAGATGAAACGAAACAAATTAAGATTAAAAAAGTAGTTAACAACAAATGTGGATCTGACTGTTTTCTTTGTAGATCATAGTTATAGTATTTTAATAGACTATTATTAGCAATTTTCTTATATTATTGGATTCAAAAATCTGATTTGTATTTATTTACGTACTTTTTATGTTTCGCTCCAATTAGCATGTATGCTAAAGTATTTAACACCTTAATAAAGTTCGTATCAATAATAAGTTATTATTATAATTGTTAAGTAAAAATAAAAGCTACCTAAAACTACCAGCAATGCCAACAACAACAGCAATAAAAAACAAAAATTTCATTTTGAAAATATTAAGAAACAAACAACACAAAATGAAAGTTCTGCTCAGAAGCTTTTATTCTAATGGTCACACTTTAGAATTCCATCCACAGACTCAAAAGTTAGAACGACCTAACAAACAGTACAACAGAAAAGTACTGTTCAATACAATTTAGTTTGAATGATCACAGTTCAGAATATAATCCACAGACTCAAAAGTTAGAAACACCACGTGCAATGTTCACCATTCACAATAAACAGCACCACAGAAAAGTACTGCTCTGTAAACTTTCATTTGAATGGTCACACTTTAGGATTTTACCCACAGACTCCAAAGTTAGAACCACCTCGCACAGCATAATAAACAGCACCGCAGGAAAGTACTGCTCAGTAGCTCTTTAGCTTTCCATCCACAGACTCAGAAGTTAGAACCACCTTAAGTAAACACAATATACAGAACAACAGAAAAGTACTTCTCAGTAGCTTTCAATTGAATGGCCACACTTTAGAATTCCATCCACAGGCTCAAACGTTGGAACCACCTTGAAGCTCTTTAGAACCTCTCATTTCACTGGACCTTGTTACCATGAAGCTCTATTGTTTTTAAGGGCTAGCGCATTCTCGTCCCCAGAGCTGCGATCCTTTTGGCCAGCGCCACGGATCGAGAGGTCTGGGAGGGTCCGAAGGCAGGAAGTCCGCGAATCACGGACTTCCGGCTTTCTGCGCAGCCTCAGAAATTTGAAACAATAACGGTTACAAAAATGGGCAGCTATTGCGCTTCCGCGTTATCCTGGCCCCCGCCAGAGCTCTCGATCCGTGGCGCTGGCCAAAAGGATCGCAGCTCTGGGGACGAGAATGGGGCTAGCGTCATTGTTGCTGTTGTTTGTTAACTGGTTTCTCAACCAATTCTGTGAAGCATAACGAGACCTTCGTGGTGCCCCGCATTTCTTGTACCGCTTGAATAGGAACTTCACTCTCGTAAACGTTGAACCGATTTAAATTTAAAGACTTTGAAACCGTCGTTCCTTTTTTGCGTTTAACCACCGTAAAATGGAACCCATGGTACAGAGATCTGAAACTCCACCCTCAATCTGGGCCCCGTTGTTTAGAGCGGGATTAAGCTAACTCAGGATTAGCGTAATTTTTTAATCCAGTCTTAGACTCAAGCGATGAAGACTTCTTGTAAATCCTTCGTGTCCTACGTTTTGAATTTGGTTGTCTTCAAACAGCCACTTGAACTCTTTTAAACAAAAGAAACAGGAAAATGGGTTAAAGTTTAATCCTGGGTTAACGTTAACCCACTTTCAAACAACCGGGCCCTGTGTTGCACATGGGTTTACGTTATTTAAGAGAATCAGTAATCACGGTTTACCATCCTCCCAGTGGCTACAGCCAGGCGTAGCAGCAACATTTGATGGAGCTTTGTTCTCCCTTTTTGGTGACTTCATCCCTGGAGCTACTTTTAAAGCCTCTGTCAGCCACTTCTTGTTTACGAGGTAACACACAAGTCTAGAAAAAAAGTGCACGGAAGTTTGACAAAAGAAAAAGGTGGAACGCCAATACAAATTATTCAAAGCTCTCGCACTGTGGATCGGAGTCAGGCTCTTACAGTGTTGTACACGCATTTTAGCATTTCAAACAGCTTTTTGTGTGAAATTAAGTATTACTTTGGGACTTAGAATTTTGCAGACTGTCATATTTTGAACGTTCAATAAATAGCTTGACTTAACTTGTTGATCAGAAATTATGTCCTACCCAAGAACTACGTAGGGGTGGGTTTCGAAATCCGTTTAGCCTGGTGGTTGTCTATCTATTGGTTGCCACTCATCGAGCCCCTTTAAAAGAAGAAAAAAAAAATCCACGGTTCCATAGTCAAATACAATTTGGAGACACGAGGGTCAAACCACAGGCCAGGTGCTTGTTTCTTGAATTTTTCGATCACATAACGGGCACAAGTCATCCGAAAACCTTTTTAAGTGTTTTTCAACATTTCCAGCCTCGCAACTAGACTGGAAAGTAAAAGGAGCTCGCGTGCACCTTACGTTAATGAGAAATTGCGTTTTCCTTTGCAAATAAATAAAAAGAATAGATTAAAACGAAAAAATAAAATAAAGTAAGGGGCCCGTAAATATCGGCTAGTTAACGCGTGCTTAGAGAAACGTGCGCTCCTACGCGCCCGAAAGAGAGCCTCAGAAACAGCTTCTACATGTTCATTCATCTGAATGTCTGGGGTCATTCGAGACACAGGCCCTATAAAATGGTGGCTTAAGGTGGCTCCCTATAGTTTTATGACCGCGCGCGCGCTGATGATGCGAGCTGCAGTAATCTGCGCGCGCTCACATAAAATCGTAGTTTTTTCCTGATTTTTCTGACATCAGCATAGCCAAAAAAAGCAAAGTTAACAGTAAATTTTCTCTCGTTTCCTTCGGTGAATTTTTTTTAAATTTTGCACATTTTGAGATACTAACGCTACCTTTCACATATTATTTTTTGGAAAAATTCTGTCAGAGCAATCCAGTTTAATGGTTAAAAATAAGAAATCACGTGATATCGGTGAATCCGTCAGAACGACCCTATATTTTTTCCCCTGCAAAATGTTAGTCAGAATCATTTTCACAAAATAGGAAAGTTTAAAAAACTTTCCCCGAGGGAAAATCAAAATATTTAAGAAAGAAGACGAATTAATGGCAAATATCTGTCATCTTTTAGTTGCTTTGTTGCCATGACAACGGCCTATGCCTAAGAAGCAAAACCTGAAAAATAAGGGTAATTATGTTGGTAACCTTACTGGTAAAATTCAAGAACAAAAATTGCAAGACAACAGAACTAGGGCTTCTTTTGCAAGTCTTGCCAGTTTGTATAGTCACTTTTGTAGAAACTCTAGGGAGCCACCTTAAATTGTCTTAGTACCTTTGCTCTACTCTTTTTAAAAATTAGAAATGAAAGGACGAACGACTTACAAGTCGACTCAAGGGGACATAACAAAGGCAATAGCGGTTTTCACGGTTACCTTTTCTCATTTGCATTACAATGTATTTGAACGTGGTTGTGAGGCAATTTCGGGCAATTTTGCAGTTTCTGCCCGAAACTGCCTCACAACCACGTTCAAATACATTGTATTGCAGATGAGAAGAGGTATCTGTGAAAGGAGCTATCAGTATGCACCTGCAAAATTCACTTAAGTGTTCCTTAACTGGACAGCTGCGGATGATGCGGTAGTGCGGAATCCTGTTATGTTCCAGTTCATCGGGTTTCTCTCTGAGCCTGTCTAATCCTATCATTCCCAGGGTAAACGCGGTTTCTAGGAAAGGGTGTGCCTCCGGAGTCCTGAACGGATTCCTGTTGACTGCAGAGTTATCGCCTTCTTCATTGTCTGAGTCATCCTCTGCTGGGGTACAATCGCTGAAAAGTCGATTCTAAAAAAAAAGGAAAGACAGCCGGGATAAGTCCTTCCCTGGCGAGTCTACAGGGCCATTTCTGCAGGTGATTTTAGAGGTGATTTTGGAACCACTGTTAGGCGATTTGACTGTGATTTTGCTGCGTTGAGAGCATAAGACACGCCAAAGTACCGTTGGCGGGTACCTCAAGACAGCCAGTGTAAACGGCCGTATGAAAGTGCAAACTACGTGAAAGAGGAAAAAGTCGACAAGGGCTGTTGAATTATTGTGCCTTAGGATTTTCACTTTCTAGCACTTACACATACACTACTGTTCGCTAGTGGGGCGTGGTAGTATAGTGGTTAGCGCGTTGGACTTCAGATCTGAAGGTCGGTGGTTCGAGGCCCAGTCCCTGCCATCGTGTCGTTTCCTCAGACAAGAAACTTTAGCCCACATTGTCTCTCTTCACCCAGGTGTATAAATAGGTACCGGTGACATACTGCTGGGGGAAATCCTGCTATGGACTAGTATCCCATCCAGGGGAGAGTAGCAATACTCTCAGTCGCTTCATGCTACAGAAACCGGGTTAAGCTTCGTCTGAGGCAGTGTGGCCGAGTGGTTAGGGCGCCGGTCTTGAAATCCGGAGGTCCCGAGTTCAAGTCCCGTTCTGACCGCTATCTGGAGTTGTTTCACGGCCGACCAGGTTTCATCTCCTCGACCACACTTGTAAATAGCCAACTGGTTTGCCTCCTGCCAGTTGGGATTTTTAACTTGTTATGTTCAGTTTGAAATATTTGTTTCTAAGGTTTAAATGCTCGGCCCCACTAGCACCTTGCTATAATCACTTGCCGAGGGTAAATAAAGGACATTTATTTATTTATTTATTTATTTATTTATTTGTCTCGTTTGGGCCTTTGGCTCGTGTGCGACTACCTTACCTACTGTTCGCTAACAAATGTTTATCAGTTGTTCTTACCAGATACAACTGTTCTTTCTGACTCCACTCCAGCTGGATCTGGGTCTCTGCCACGGCCAGTTTCTGCTTGTAATGTTCCAGCATTCCATGACTCGCGTCCATCAGTACTTCAAATGGCAGAAACGAGTTGCTGTCTTCTAAGGTTTGAAGCCCAATACAGATCCAAGGCAGCAGATCCAGTCTGGATGCGCACCGCTTCTCTCTGAGAAACAAAAGATTGTTATTAGTGAAAAACACATCGACATTATTTTAGGAAATTATCACTAGCTTGTGTTTATTAAGGTGTTTGAAATTAACGCGAATCCAAAAGGGAAATACCGTATTTTCTCGATTAAACGCCGTGTTCAAATAAACGCCGGGTCCACAAGGTTATATTTTTAAATAAACGCCCCCGGCGTTTATTCGAGGTACCGGTGTCTATTTGAGATCAGGCCCCGAATAAATGTCAGATTCAAATAAACCCCGGGTCTACGAGGTCTAACTTTAAATAAACGCCCCGGCGTTTAATCGAGAAAGTACGGTAGTTTAGAATACCGGAAATTAACGCCAAATGGAAGGTTTCCAATAGAAGGAAATTGACGCGAATGTGCAGGTCTCGTATTCTATCGCGGAAGAGTATGTTGATTATCCCAACAGCATACGCTAAAGCGTGCGTCGACGGAGACACTTCTGAGGGCGGGAATGAACTTGAGTTACAGTACACAATGTACAGCGTACTAGAAGATCGGCATATGTCAAACAAAGAAAGGCTGTTGTTTAAGAATCAAATTGGTCATACCTAAGGATGTGATTCACAATTTGGTGCAAAGTGATAGAAATTAATGTTGCGAACTGACATTAAAGATCCACTTAAATAGCCCCCTACGCAGCCGTTATTAGCGGTCGTCACGCAACGCTCTTCCCCACGTTGCGTGAAGATCGTGGAAATTAACGCCCTTAGAAAACGCGACTTAAATAAACACGAATTAAATTTGCGTTAATTTCACTGAATTGGTCAAAAAAATGGGACTTACACCTAGTTTTCGAGTGATACGCTTTGATTACTATCGTTGTTTGAAAAGCACTCAGCGGATCGAGGAAATCGTAACGACTGCAGAGACCATAAAGAAACTGTTGTTCGAGACACAAGTAATATTCATACGAGATGGCACGATGTGTTCGTGACACATGTAATATTCACACGAGATTACACCATGCAGAAGAGAAAAAAGAACTCTGCAACGAAGAAAGCCTGGAAATTTTCAGTATTCCTTTGCCACTGCGTATTCTGGCCTACTCTGCCACACGACTGCGAAGATCTATTTCTCTTTAAAAACAAAAAATTCCATAGTTTTAATATCAAGGTTTTCTTTTTAAATAGGTTTTATTTCTACCTGCAAAAAGATACCACCCTCTTCATATCGTCTGAGGCTTGAGATTTACTGGCCTTTTGCAGCAAGGACAGGAGTATATTTTGAATGATGATTTGCACTTCTCTTTGGGGTTCCTTCTACAACAAAAACGAAAATGTTAATTCTACTTACAATTAAGGGCTTCTGAACATAATGGCTATTCAGCAGATACGAGTATTAGAATAGCTTGGTTTAAATTGAAATCTTCACCCAGGCGATTTTTTATGGATTTTAGCGGCGATTTTAAGCACGATTGCAAGCGGCCAATGCAAGTGTCTGGGGATTTCGCAGGGATCTTACGGTAATTTGAAAAACATTTTGAAGGGGAAAAACCCATTCGACATAAGCACAAAAGTTGTGAAGGCAACTTTCTGCTTACTATATCACTGGTAAATTACTTGTAAATAACAAACAAGACTTCACTGAAGTCGCAACAAAAATGCGCCTTGTCGCGAAACACACGACCTGGTTCCATAAGGAAACAAAGAATCTCCCCCCATAACCCCCTTACATTGTGTTACTCAACTACAAAGTCCGTTACACGATTGTACTCACTTAAAAACGTTCAAATTCGATTTAAGGCTTATTTATGTTCCTCTGCTGTTACCTCCAAGTAACTTGACTCACCCTGAGGACTCTCTCGCAGAGCTCCAACAAATCACCTTGTCCAAGAAAAGAAGTCACATCCCCTCTGCACTTAACGAGGCATTCGAGGCTCTCGATTCCAGAGCTTACCACAGAGTCCGTCAGCCATCTAAGAAACGAAACGCGATTTATATTAATCATTGTTTCGTTAATGGACGCTTCAAGTTCAAGGTGAGGGTTAAACTGACCTGTGCCTTTTACATTATCGAATTAAAAGAAATACCGTATTCAAGAAGGATATTAAAGATGTGACTTTCCAGCACTATTGTTAGTATTAATGCAATTTAGTTTACTTCCGATTCAATACGTAGTACCTCTCGAAATATTTAATATCATATGGTAATGATAAGATAGATTGCTATTATTTTTTCTATTTTATAAATTGACTATTCTACTTAAAAAGTATAGTTTTTTAATGAACATTTCAGAATATATTTGATAACATGTTTCTTTTAGAGTATCTTTAGACATATAATTCATATGTACTTATTTCAGTGTCCCCAATTAGTGAATTACTTGTGATTTGCTAGAAGTTTTGACACTTAAATAAAGTTGTTGTTGTTGTTGTTGTTGTTGCTCATGATGATGATGATGATGATGATGATGATGATGATGATATTTAATAGCCACACTGTATTTAGCAAAACTTGTAGGTTTCCAGGAGATCTGATTTAAACCCTAGGAAATAGGGAAGTTTTAATAACACGGGAAAATATGGCCGATTTGCTTATTTGTACCTAAACAAGGTTTTCAACCGCGCCATAATGAAAAACACGACTCAATATAAACTTAGCAACTTACGACGGGAAGTTCTTCCTTTAACGTTTTTAGTGTATTTACATCCAGCAGCATTTATTAACAACTGTTCAATTGTTGCTGTAAACAGAACCAAAACAAATTAAGTGTGCGGACCCTTCAATTAAAAGTTGCCGAATACCGTGTAGCACTTTTTTAAGGTGCTGCTCCTGGAATTTTAAACATTTGGCAACTGTTGGCAGTGAAAGGACTACTCAGGGCATAGCAACGGCAATAATTACCTCACCAACCTGACAGTATCACCACGTCCATAATCTCTGTCAAGAAGCTTCTTCAACCACAGGCTTTGAGCAGCAATCTGAACAGAGCACAGCTTCAAAGCCTTATCCACTCCAGACTTCATGATCTTCCGAGGCATTTCCAACTCAAAGCTCTCTCTGCGCGTGCTCTGGTCACGTGTTTTCCGCTTGAAATGCGTAATTTTAATGGAGTTTCCCTGCCTCTCGCTAAGTGCCCTTGCCAAGCAGTATGCAACGCGGGATTTTCCAGAAATGAGCTCGGCATCCCGTAAGCGCGACAGAACATCCAGGGGTACAGAGTCCGCTGAAATGCTCTCCATGTGCTGCGCGCCAAGCATTCCCTCGGGTTTAAGCATACAGCTCATGGCTTCACCTAGAAGCTCTGGTGAGTCAGAGAGCGAGCGAAGAACAACCTCCGCTAACTTAGCCCACAGTCTGCAGTTGGCATACTGAAACAGCATCCAGGAGAAAGGGGTGTCTTTAACAGTGTGCTCGTTGTTATGAGCGAGGACACTAAGCGCTGCATGAAGGCCTATGCCTTGTTGTTCAGTCAGGGACTTGCTGAGGGCAGCAGGGGCACCTTTGAAGAGATGATGGAATATCACACGGCATAGAGATGATGGGGGTACAGGATTGGGCGTGGCTACCCTCTGGGGTACTTGTTGTCCGATCTGTGCCAGGAACGATAGGTCAGTGTCTGAAGGAGTACAGTCGATGAGCTGGTAAGTCAGCCAGCATTCATAATGGTACTCTTCTGCCTGAAGGAATAAAAAGGCAGTTCTCAGGTTGGCGATAAAATGTAGCTATATGTAAGCTTATTACGCTTATTGTTGTTATTTCATGGAAGCACGGTGATGTAGTGTACCCCGGGTGCTGGAGGCTTTCCTCGCGCACTCAAAAACGCGCGTATGTGTTAAGAAGTGCTTTGTGCGTTAAACTTATGACTGGACTTTAAATAGGAAAATAAATTGAAGGATCATTTATTGAAGGCTAGGTTGGTATCTCCATTGTTGTTTCCATCAAGTCAAGAAACTTCATTCCAAATTGTCTCTGTCAGTACCTAGGTGTTTGAATGGGTAACAGCGAACAAAAACAAACAAACAACAACACCGAAAACAAGAAAAACGCTGGGTTAACCCATCAATGGTCTGGTATCCCCTACAAGAATGAGAAGTAGTACTCCTAGTTGCTTTATTTTGCAGAAATCGGGTTAAGCTACAGTACAGCTCAGAGATAAGCCTCGATAAAAACGCGCTTAAAGCGCGCTTGTTCAAAACGCGTTAACGCGAGTGCGTTATTGACTCGCGTTTCAAAAACGCGCGCAAAGCAGAGTTCATTAGTATGTATGAGATAGCTCATTACTTGCTCTTAGTTATCATTTCATTCTTCTTTTTAATACCTTTGAGTGTTGAAATGTTAAAACACAAGTCACTGAAAATGATTGTAAGTCTCGTACAGTGCTGTGCAAAAGCAATGAGAACGAATTTCGCGCTTCGTTCTCTTCAAAATACCGCCGACCTTTTTCGATCGATTTTTCGCAGCGCTCGCGCGACAATTAAACGAAATTTCGGCGACAATTCGCCAAGTCAAGGGAAAGTACGCAAGGCTAATCGAAAAATCGCTTCTTCGAATTTTCGAACCAGCGAAATATCGAAGAAAATTGACATAAAATCAAACGAAACATCCGCCAACTTTCCCACTGCAATAAACACAGCAAAACGTAAACAATCATTTCAATCGTGTCTATTATAAATGATAGAGGCGCAATTCAGTGTTTTATTCCATTCAAGGAAATAGAAACAGAAAGTCCAAAAGCTAGAATTTATACGGCAAACTTTGAGAGGCAAGACAAAACAACACAACACAACATTATTTCAAGTTCATTGGAACCACGTGCAGGAGGTCACGGCCGATTGTCTGGTGGTCTCGTGGATGCACTCGCCAAGATCTTTGCATCCTTACCACTTTAATTTCCCAGCAAAACAGGAATACTCGAAGAAATAGCATAGAAACATCATCGGCAACATCATCGCCTTTCAACACAGCTGAGAAAGCAATTGCTGTTTTGGCGGCTTTGAGCACAGGTCGCCCAAGCTCACTATGAGAGGAGCGCATATATCAACCTGTTCCATTTTGAATATATTATGACCTCGGCAAAATATAAGAGTTTGTATGAAAAATGCAGCAAATACGTTTAATTGCTGTAATACGAAATAATTCACAATAATAAATGGTTCACCTTGTTTATGTGTTACATTACTTGCTATTTAATGGCCTTGGGGTGATTTGAAGGGTTTTGAACGAGAATAAGCGTCCTTGATTATTTGCACCTAACAAGCGAAGCGAAAGGTGACACACTGTTGGCCATCACGTCACCGATTCAAAGTTATTTATTTGCTGTAAATCTCGAAGTTTGGCACCTCTCTCCAAAATTCTTTAAGAGACCAATGGCTTTATATCGTAAGAACAAATGCATACCAAAAAAGTCAAACATTCGCGTTCTTTCCCTTATCAAAATCGCCATTTTCAATCTCTCCACCACATCGAACCATCCGTGTGACAAACTGTTCGCGAATGCAAATTTGTGATCTCTTTTCATTGGAAGACGTGCACAATAGGCGCTCAGGACAACGATATCCCGTGTATGGGAGGTGTATTTGACAAATTACATGCGAAATTTGAAAGTCGCACGTGAAGCGTGGTCGAAACAGCCAATTATCTTTTACTTTTAAAAGATTAAAAAACCCTTGCTGATAATACTGAAAAAAAAAATCGAAATTTATTTACCTGCTACATATATTAACATTTCGAATATCAACCTTTAATACTATCAGAGGGTGTCAATAAAGACCTCCGTTTAGCTTTTTAGCGTTCAAGATAAAATTAAAAAGGTAAATGAATTTTTTGTTGTTGACTTGTGGTTTTTCCCGGTAAGGTCAAGGTGCTAAAACCGGTGTAAATCACAAGTTCTGCATTTCGCACGCTTCGCGTGCGATTTTTAAATTTCGCATGTAAATTGTCAAATACATTATACACCTCCCATACACGGGATATCGTCGTCCTGAGCGCCTATTGTGCAAGTCTTCCAATTAAAAGAGATCACAAATTTGCATTCGCAAACAGTTTGTCACACGGATGGTTCGATGTGGTGGAGAGATTGAAAATGGCGATTTTGATAAGGGAAAGAAGGTGACTGTTTGACTTTTTTGGTATGTATTTGTTGTTACGGCATAAAGCCATTGGTCTCTTTGGAGAGAGGTGCCAAAATTCGAGATTTACAGCAAATAAATAACTTTGAATCGGTCACGTGATGGCCAACAGTGTGTTACCTTTCGCTTCGCTTAATAAGTGTTAGCTGCAAATAATCAAGGACGCTTATTCTCGTTCAAAACCCTTCAAATCACCCCAAGGCCATTAAATAGCAAGTAATATAACACATAAACAAAGTGAACCATTTATTCTTGTGAATTATTTCGCATTTACGGCAATTAAACGTATTTGCTGCATTTTTCATACAAACTCTTATATTTTGCCGAGGTCAAAATATATTCAAAATGGAACAGGTTAAAGGGAAGGGTTCACGGTTTAGCGCATGCTCATGAATTTAAATGCTGTTTTTTCGCCTGTGCACCGCTGTAGCAAGTACGCAAGCAATATTATTTCAAAACATTGTTAAAGAACTAATCAGAAGCGAGTAGATTGCTCGGGTGTGAAATTCTCTCACCAAAGTTTCGCGTTTAATGATTTTTCAGCTATCTGCACACGCCCCTGGCAGGCACTTGACCAAAGCGCGTGCAAATAGCGGTAAATTCATCAACCGTGGAACAAAACCTTCGGGTCAACAATAAATTCAACGTTGGCAGTGTTGGTGTAATCCACTAATATTTCCTGCGAATTTAGTTCTCCGCTGTTCCACTTGGGCTTACTATAGTATGTGATCGCTGAGATACATGTGAGTGGGATTATTAACCAATATAATTACTAATTAATCGGAAAAAAGTAATTTGATTAATGCACATGCGCCGTGCCGTGAACCTGTCCCTTTAATATATGCGCTCCTCTCATAGTGAGCTTGGGTGACCTGTGCTTTGAGAACTATTCATTACGTTACAGAATGTCATTCATGCAAATCATGCTAAATTTGCATACGGTGTATTTGTGTCTCGGGATAGAATTGACGTCTCGAATTACCATTTAGATCACAGAGTTTTCTTCGAATTTCTTTTCATTTTCTGCGAAAATTAACGTGATACCGACTTCAGCGTAATGAATGGAAATATTATCACAAACAATACGTTGCTTTCTACATTGTATTCTATTCTTTACGTTAACGCTTATTACAGCAACTTACACGTGAATAATTTACATGCGAAAAACCAAAAATATAAATAGCAGTCGAGTTTCGCAGTGCCTTAGTAGATTTTTCCGGCAGTTTCTACAACATGTTACAATAGGTATATACTGTGTGGCACTAAATTTTTGCAGGAGTTTAATTTTGCGGATTGGCGATTTTTTGTGTTTTGCGGGAACTAATTTTTGCGATTTTCTGAAAGTCACGTTCAAATGGAACTAATAACATTTTCGTTTTTTATTTGAGTACATGCAATCGAAATACAAATAAATGTAAGACAGTTCAATCGATGTCACTGTATTACACTACAATGGATCGACAATAACTAGGGTACCACTTGATGTATTATCCACCGAGTTTGGTATCTATGGCATTTTCTCCTTCAAACCAGTATTTTTGTAGATAATTTCTACAGCGGAGTAAATTTTTGCGGAAAAAAATTGCGGTAATTTTATTTTGTGGGAACTTACTTTTGCGGATCGAGAAAAAACCGCAAAAATCGCAAAAATTAGAACCCACAAAAAGTACAAAGTACAAAGCAAGGCATTAGCTAAGAGTTTGTTGAAGTGACTGTGTGGCAAACGTAGTGTACAGTTTTAATGGCTGTGTGCCAACCTGCGCAGCGAGTAACCAGGGGGGGGGGGGGGGGGGGTCTCTACTTCAGTTTGGAATAAATCTACCTCTTGATGCTAAGGATGACCGCATGCTTTCTCTTCACAAACTACATGTACCTGCTCCTAAACGAACCTCGCAACACTCACATACCTCATGGTGAAGAGATGGGGCCGGCAACCTCTGCAAACACAATCCCACAACTCCAAGCTGAAACTTGAGAGACACTGCACTCTTTAGGCAGTCACAAATGGCAAAACCCTTACATTCCAGCTTAGACTTCAATTCTGCAATTGCTGTGCCAACGAGGTCAAACTTCTGTGACAACAACTCAAAAAGAAATGCAAATGTACTAATTGCCAAAAGAGTGTCTTCTGGCCAGGCATGACTGGTGCTTGACCTCTCGCTGCATGTCTCTACTTCCATTGGAGAATCAGATGCCCCATTCTCTTCTGCCACCTCCGCACTCTTGTATGCTGCTGTCCCAAGTGAGCATCTTGCAGAGACAGGCATTGAAGAGATATCACAAAATCCAAAAAGGACACTCTTGCAGAATGACACTAGAGCATAGGATACAGCTACAGTTAAGCGCACAGCACGTTGATGCTCACCACCAGCATCAAGAGCTTCAATCATTGAACACAGTGAATGGATATCAGTGTTGAAAGACGGGCCCAGAGCAATGCAGTGAGGGTTGCAAAATGACAGAGGTGTGACTGAGTCATCCGGCCGTCCTTGCTCTGTATTTGTGTCGCTTTTATCTTGGTGCATTGCCATCCATTCTGACAGGCATGTGTTCTTTGATTGGCAGGTTAACTGGATAGCCATACAGCTGCTTACATGTGGAATGTACGCCCATTCACCTTTAAGCACTCGCTGAAAGTCAAAGCAATTCCAATCTATGGAGGACAACCTGATAGCAACCTCCAGACCATGCCACGGACGTAACGCTCCAGTCACAAAGGTCACTGAAACTAAAACAATAAGTAAAAAAGCTTTGTCAGCAAAACAAATTGAGTTCACATTTTATACAGTTGTCCACAATGTCCAGGCCATTCAAATCCTAGCAGTCACCAGTATGCAGGGTGCTTGCCACATGAACCTAGTTTGATGGCCTGGCTCTCACCAGTCTCCAGTAGGTTAGTGGCAGAGCACCCAGACTGGTATTAATTGGCAGGTCACAGGTTCGATTCCTGTTGGGAGAACTTGGATTTCTTTTTACCGAGTACCCCTGTGTCAATAACTGGTAAACATATCTTTCACACTTTGCTCTATATTGTGCAGAAGTGTACGACACACTGATATCTACATTGTGTACACTTGTTTTCTTTTGATAACCCTTTGATCCCCAGACTATTCAAATACCTGTTTCATTAAATGTCCTTAGCTGATCAATTACACTTTCACGTTGTTTTGCAGGAATGCCACTGCTGAGGACAGCTAATCTCCAAAGCCGAGAAAGTTCGTCACTTAGCGTCCTACAACTTGAATTCATAAGAAGTTACCATCAGATATACACTGTATATACATTTTTTGCACCACATTTTTTTTATTGTTAGGCTCTACAGGGATAATACACCAACAAGAACATGTACATGTATAGGTGAATGTACAATCATGTACATGGTGCAATTCTTGGTGAAAGACACACTGTAACTTGAGATCTTAAAATTTAAAGGGATGGGTCTTCAAAGAAATGGACAGGACTTGTAAATACTGTGTTGTTAAAATATTATACATGGACAGGGTTTATTCTAGAGCGCAGCCTTTTAGGAGTTCCGCAATTCGAAAAATATGCCGCAGAAAATTTACGTGGGCACGTCAAAAGGGGGCGCACAAAATTGTGCCCAAGGTTAAGTACTAATTTTCTGAAATAAAGAATTCTAAAACATCACTGACGATAAGATTGATATGACCACCGCTCTATAATTCGAAATTTATAGCCTTTTACTGTCTCAACTGCCTTTCTCTTCTTCGTTTGTTTCTGTGTTCACATTCTGCACTTTCTTCAATTATACATGATTGTATAATTGTGACAAGTTCCAGTCAATTTAGTGTAACAACAGATTCACATGCATGCACTCATCCCTCTGATTTTGATTGATTATTGCCTCTCAATTTCAAATATTTCAATTTGACCATCTACCCAATAACTGTCCCATTGTGGGAAGTACTACACACATAAATGCTATGTCGGGATTTAAGGTCCCGGGATTTAAGGCCCTGGGATTTAAAGCCATACACTTCAACAGTATAAAGGCAAAGATACTTCAAATTTTGTACAAAACAGAGCACCATCATTTTAATACAACTACTGTCCGACATGTTATTTGTTTCCTTCATAGCCTAAACATTAGACACACTAACTGTAACAGATTACAGTGTAAAATCATAGAGAGCCTTTGTATCCCTTTGATCATTGTCAAACGATCACTCAGAGTGTTTATTTATTATTTAAAACTCTCCTACCTTAAAAATCTTGGAGTAAACCCTCCAGCTAAAGATCCACATAATTTAATGGCTTTTGTTGGTTCACGTTTTCCTGACCTTGCTAAACGGTATCTGTCTACGGGAGAGTTGCCATGACAGAGCTTGCTAAGCCGTTCAATCAGCTGCTCAGTGCACATTGTCAGGGCCGACACAGCACTCATGAAATCATCTCGCAGCAGGTCAGCTATGGTCTCAAGGACTTGAAGAACACTCTGGCGCCGAGACGATGAGTACCCACAATACTCGTTGTCAAGCTGTATATCCATTTCATCTACATTTAAGGGAAAAACAACAGTCCATAAAAGAAGAATATTGCTAATTATTTCATTCTCAATCTCGGTTAATGAATTTCCAGCTTTCTGATGGGTTGACTGCACACAGATTATCACTGAATAACCCTGCTACACTGGATGACTTGTCAAGTGCCATCAATAGCATTCTTCAAAAGTTTTCACCACGATGCAAAAGGTTTGTTCAAAACTGGCAGAAAACATTTTGCAACAAATACCGAAGCTAAGAATTTTACGGGGCAGCGTCACGAGGATTTTGCTATTTTAGGTCAATTCTGTGCTAAGATCATTACTTAATGCCTTTACTCATATACAAAATGCTCCTGCAGAACTATGAGGAAGATATCATTGCCAAATAAATTTTATCAGGGAGAGCTAACCATAATAATTCCTTGGTGATTTTCGAAGAATTTTTTCAAGTTTTAGTCCATTTCCATCCTTGCCATTGGTAGCAACAGATGACAGGAAACAGTTTCAGTGCCATTAGACAGTCTTTAATAACAAAGCTAGACCATTATTTCTGAAATTTAATTGATGTGAAGACAATTTTTACCTTTTAAGAAGATCTAAAATAGCGCGACATAACCCCTTTAATGAAACAAGTATTCCACTCGCACTTCTTGGACCTGAAGTGATTGTCAGTCGGCACTATGCGCCACATTGGTTATTTACAGGTGTGTATCACCCCATCCCCCTCATCCGCTCATTCTGGGATTGACTGTTAATTAAACAGGCCTACATTTACATTCCTTTATCCTGATAAAGGGCATTTGTCTCACTAAGCAGTACTGAGTAGTTTACTAGGACCAAGACCTCCTCATTCTGTGCAAGGAATGTGTGACTGAAAAATGAGTCATTGGTACATGTATTCAAACATTTGTCTGGACATAATTTGTGTTGGATCAGAGTGACGGTTTTATCTTGATAGGTTGAGTTTAAGAGTGTATGTCCAAAAAAGCCAAAAATGAACAGACAACCAATATAGAGAGGAATCGATTGTACCTCTGACAAAAGCTTGCTGAAGGCAATTCCTTCCCCACAATTCATTAACAGAGCTCCCTGTGTCATTATCATGTTCATTATACTTCACAAATCCCAGATCTTGGTGAGATTCATACATCAAGCTTTCACATCTGGATTTAAATCCACTTTTGCATACAAACCAGTGGGCTTCTTCATCAAGACCTACATGTAAAAAACAAAATCAAACTCTTATTAAAAAGAAAAAAAGGGCTGCAAGCTCTGAGAAAGGGCTTTCCTTTCACCCTTATACATGCTGTATGTACAGAGTTTGCTTACTATAATTTAAAGAAAGTGTTACATTTATTTAATGTTGTTAAAAAAAGAGACCATAATGCCTGGTGAAAAAAATATGCATTCAATACACATGTCTTTCTGTTCAATGCCAAAAACACAGAATCTTGTTGACTACATTTTGTAAGGAACCTGCACACAAAAGAAACATGTAAGCACCAAGCCTTTCAATACACTGTTCAATACATTGAACTTGGGATTAAAAGTGTTAACAAAGGAAAATAAACTGTCAGTTTGCCAGAGCACCTAAAATTTTGCTGGAATGCCTTACCAGGGCCAGCAGTGGGATCAGGTGCCCCTGCGACTGTGTTAATCTCTTCCTGCTGTGCTCCTTGTTGCCGTAACAACAGCTTGTCAAGTAACTGTTGGGCTGTTTCGACCACACGTTCATTCTGGTGCTCACACAAAAGATACTGTGCAAACTTCAACAGCTGCTCTCGGTCTAGTGAGTTCAGCGAATCAGAAACTGGCATGCGAATGGTCATTGCCTTTGTGTCCTTTATTCTTGCCAGACATGTTGCTACAACATGTGCACACCAGTTTGTAGACAGCTCACATGAACAGTGTGCAGAGGTTATTTTACCACGATCAAAGAGGATAGTCACATAATTTTTGCCACTGTCATTGCTCCTGCCAGTGCTGCATCTTCTGTCATCAACAGTTGCACTTAACCGAAAACCTGCATTAATTTTAAAAGTTAACGTGTAAGTTAGTAACATACAACTCATTAATAAAGTTTACATGTTAATGTGATTAATACATGTGGGAATAACTGATTGCAACATTTCAACTGCTTACAGTGGTCAACCTGACAGTCTTAATCAAGCAGTTACAACTGTACATCTGTACATGTGTCTTGTTGATTTGATTTTCATCAATTACTTTGAATTCTTTTTTGTTGGATGGGGGGGGGGGGGTGATTATTCAAGGGATGGCTACTCTTTGTGAAATAAATAAGGAACAATGGGTTATCCAATTATACACACATGTTGAGGGGCATGATTAAAACACGAAATGGCGAAATGGAGTTATGGCGAAATGAAGCATAATTTAAGCGTGTACATGCATAATCAAGAATGTCGTCAAGAATGTCGTCAAGAATGCGTCAAGCAATACGCATTCGCTGGGTGACAGGAACAAGGTTCTTCAATATTGACATGTATCGAATAAAGTGATAAAGAAATGGTAGTTAACTATCAGAGAAAAACAAAGCAAATGACAGGATAAAATAATTCTCATCTGGTTTGGTTTAAAGGATAATTGTATGGCCAATTGGTTTACCTGTACACATATGTAATGTGCAAACAATTAAAAAATGCTATTATAAAAAGAAATCGAAACAATTTGCTGTGCACTATATTTTTTATCGGCCAATTCTTCTAAACGTAAACTAAAACACACTTTTATAAATTCTTTTCATGTGAATTACCACAAACTCGAAACTTGAAACTTGTAAACAATAATTTACCATGTGTCAACAATTTAATGGCAAACCAGCTAAAAACACGTTAACACATTCATTGACCGCAACACCAGGGCTTCAAAGTCTGGGGTAATTTCACTTAAGCATGAACATGTCCTTCCAATTTTGATGGCTTTAAGAACCATCAAAAACATGATTTATTTTTTGCAGCAGATCGGAAAGACAATATTTATTACGATTCACTGACGACTGCAGTCTGCATTTTATACCAGGTGCCACAGAAAAAGAAATGTGATCATGATGGACCCATTAGACAAATTTTATTATTTGATTTTGCCATTTTGTCATTTCATCATTCCATGTTTTAAGCATGCCCTATGTTGATAGGTTTGTTGTGGATTTTGTTTCTGAACTTGAGCAGTTTGGAAGGGTTTCTGTGTTTGCGTGGTTTTGATTGAACTTCAAACTACAGCAGACTTTCTAGAAGCCTTAAACCAATTGCTTTTTCCATGTCATGCATGTGTCATCAGCGACTGGTCACAACTTTGCCTACGTTTCCTTCAAGCAGCTCACAGGCACAATTTCATCATCCAAAATTCAAATTAAGTCAGAGTGTGATCAAAGGTGGATAATTAGTGGCAAACGTACATGTACAAAATTGTAACTGCTGCTCAGTTGTACAAATAATGTTAAGTGAATCTTTCAATGTGATAATATGGTCAGGAATTCTTAGTCAGATGTCTCAGTTTGGGATTCTTAATTTGGAATTGAAAATAACCAATCAATAGAAATGCCTCTGCACACATTCCTCCCCCACAAATGCCTGCTTAATAGAGCCATCATATGCCTTCTGACATGCTGTGCAGTTAACCCAAAGGACCAATCATCGTTGTCCTGTAATTTAAACTGTCTGCTGCCATGAGTGTAAAACACATACAAGATTTGAGTTAGGACTGCACAATGCTCTCTTCAAAGAATATCATCCCAACTTTGGATGAAGTGATTTCAAAACTAAACAGTTCCATTTATAGTCAAAACACTCAGCGTGTTCCGCTCATTATTTAGGAATGATTTTCATTAATCGGGAACGGGTTGCATTACTGGAATCAAAATTCTATTTTCAAATTGAAGATTGAAATTTTCCAACGGTAGACTCATTTGAAGTAACGAATGTTGATTGGGTTGTCATTTACATGACCAAAAGTTCACACGTGAAATACGAAATCATTGGAGGCTGTTGGTTTCAATCGGTTTGACACTACAGGGAATTTTTAATTTCTCAATTTTCAGGAACATTTCCTGTGCGTTTACAGCAGACTTGTTTTAAGAAATTATTCTTCACGGTTTTATAGCAACAGACTGCTTCTTCACTTTTAAAAGTATAATTATTTGCGATTAATCTTTTGTTGAGCAAACACTAATCAGGTCAGATAGGTCAAGCCGCCAACAGTCTGCTACTTGCACGTGAACATTCGCCTCATGTCAATAATAAACCAATCAGCATTCCTTATTTCGAACAAGGCTACCTTTTTAACATTACAATATTCAATTTGAAAGTGGAATTTTTATTCCGATAACGCAATCCGTTCCCGATTAATGAAAGCCATTCCCAAATAATAAGCAGAATGCGCTCAGTATTTAGACCGTAAGGCTTACACTATAGTTAGTTGTTTCCTTGGTGCAACTGAATGAAATTTGGAGAAAACAAAAGAGTGATGTAGCAAACTAGGCAACAAC
The DNA here is from genome assembly GCA_964030785.1 of Siderastrea siderea. Classification (NCBI taxonomy): domain Eukaryota; kingdom Metazoa; phylum Cnidaria; class Anthozoa; order Scleractinia; family Rhizangiidae; genus Siderastrea; species Siderastrea siderea. The sequence continues at coordinate 72,199,393 of OZ034966.1, read as the reverse complement.
AAGGTCAAAGTTTGTTTTACAAAAACCTGTAAATGGCCTGTGCTTGGTGAACATACAGTATATCTCGGCTCTGTTTAGCAGACGTCCATGGGAGAGGGATGGGTTGTGTGATGAGTACTAAGGATGTCTTCATTGGAGTCTGTAGAAAATACGTTTCCCCACAGGTCAAGACATTAATGTTTAGTAGTTTTAAATTTAGCTGAAAATGCTTTGTCCATGGGCTTCGATGCCACTGACCAGTTTGCGAAAAAAATGTCGCCACATTTTATTCTCAATTAAAATAGATTGATCAATTTTCTTCTATAAAAAGGTCCCTTTCAAGTAGCTGCACTGTAAAATTGCCTCTGGCTCTCCTTATGCCATGGAAGACGTTTTTACAATAGGGTTTGCTTTTACAATTAGGGTTTGCTGTATTTTAAACACCATAAAAAGAAACTCTTTGTCACCAAGACTAAAAATAGCCATATTACTTGGCAACGTACATGTAATTGTTTACTTTGGGAGGAAGAGGGAGGGGATTTGGACCCCAGACAGAATAATTGGGGGAGGTGTAAAACTGGGGGAGCCCAATTCGCTAGGGTTTAACATATTAAGGCTGATACACAATCCCGCAATTGCGCCTTACCTATCTGATTGAGATCTTTCACATTCCCATTTTCCAGCAATCTCTTGGCTGAGCAGAAATCCACACTACTTCGACTAAACTCGGCATACTTCCTGATCATCTCCTCACCTTCGGGAAACGAAAACTCGATGATTTTCAACTGCAATTCGTCAGGGATCGGAGGAGAACGATGCTCGACGAATGCGAACGGAAACTTCAAAGCAATGAAACGACAACACAAGTCTTGAAGAGAAAACACTTGATTGCTTGCTGCAGAGGAATTTTCTGCATTTGAAGCTTCGTCACTGTCTTCATTTTGAGCTCTAGCGCGACGAGCAGCTAACATCAGGCCGGAATAGCCTTCGCCGCTACTGTAGCCACAGTAATAATCGTCGTCGTCGAAATAATGGTCGTCATCGCTATCGTTATCCGAGTCAAAATAATACGGTGAAATATAGTCATCTTCGTCCGACCACATTTCACCTCAAAACACCAGAATCTTGTCGCCTGTTTCACTTATCGAGTATTTTTCCGCATAGTTTCCAAGAATCTTGTTCACTAATTGAGAGGATGAATTCCAAGAACTGCCAAGATACGGTTTGTTGAAGACAAGTCACGTGGCAAAATAACCACACTTCCTAATTCTTTGCTTGGTTATCTCAGCCGATTGCTGGATCAAAAGTCGAGCACAATCAATGCCTGTATTGTGCAAAGCCTTTGCGACTTCTCACCAAATGCAACCAAACGTTTGGAAGAACAGCAAAGCGACAGCAAAGCCAGAAATTTCAGCTGTGTTTTTTATCAGCAAGGGAGGCTCGGATCGGGAAAGCGGTGTCAGTTTTCTGACGAAATCACCTTATGTATGATACATTGAAAAATAAAAGACATAACTACATTGTAGGTGCTTCCCAGAGCCCTCTCTGCCGGGTGAGGTATGAGAAAAGGGTGCAATTTTCGTCTGGTATATAAAAGGAGTACCATTTTGGCGAGAATTAGTATATTAAAAGGGTAAGTGAACATCCGGGCGGAGCCTCCTCGTATAAAATTTTATTGAGTTCCCCTCCCCCCCAGGGGGGTTGTAGTGTCGTGGAGGGAGAACGAGTGCGATAGTTCGATAGGTTTCGCGAGCACGCCATCGACTACCTCGCTAATCTCTTTCCAGGGCTTTCTTCTGTACTTCATAACATCGGAGATCAGTAAACGCTCTGGAAATATAACTAGCTTAAAAAGCGAATTGACCATTCTGTTTATTACAACGATTATATCGTATATAATCATCATTCCTTTATAATCGTAGTTAAGAAGATACAATTAGATAGTTAGTGGATAATGATTAATTAACATAAAGCTGATAGAAATACCGTGTATAAATAAAGTTATCTTATGTTATCTTACACGTACTCATTAAAAGAGTCATTTTGCTTTAGTCAAGTCCTGTCGCCCACACGATCTGACCAGTGAAGTGCGCAACTTCACCCTGTTCATGTCGCTCTGTGAGCGTGTGCGGCGCAGGCTTTCCCGCCATTTTTGTTCCCTGTGGTGCAAGTCGAAGCTGAAACGTATCTTCCAGAATATGTCGCACTTTCGTTGTGTAGCTATTTTCTTCTCGTAGAGAGCTTTTAGTTGGCCCTTCATCCCCCTGTAGAAAAAGGAGATGTCACAAACAGGTGATTTTCTCACAAATTATTTTTAAACAAACAGCACTTTAAAATTCCCAAGGTAACAGCCCTCGCTAAATAAGGTTTCCATGCTGTCATTAGAGAAGGGCGTCAAACATTTTTCTAATAATAATAATAATAATAATAACAATAATAACAACAATAACAATAATAATAATAATAATAATAATAATAATAATAATGATAATGATAATAATATTAACATTAATAACAAGCAAAAAAGCATCAACATCGATCCATGAGATCTTCAGTCCGTGGGACGGCTATTTTGTTAGCTGCCCATATGGAGAACCGCAAAAGCCAGTGGACTGGTAAAGAGAACGGGGGAATACCGGCTGCAAATGAAATGTCCGAAAGTCTACCCACTCATTCCTTGCGGAAGTGGTGGTGGGGGGGGGGGGGTTAGTACTCGGGTACTCAGGTACGGAATGACGGGGTGCGAACGCCTTTTCTGGGTTTAAAATTAGTGAACGGAGACTTGTTTGGATTATAAATTGTCTGCTGGACAACATCGTTTTACCCAAAACATGTCCAGTAGACAATTTATAATCCCAAAAACAAACTTCGTTCACTAATTTTCAGTTTCATTCACACACTCAGAAGAATGTGTTTTCGGGCGGACGAAAAAGACTTTTTAGGTTACTTTCTGGGCTGCTGGACCTTTCTGGGTTTATCAGTTTGGGAACTTTTTTGATACAGAAAATATAATTTGGCCTTATTCGCCCCAGCTCCGTCATTAATATACCCATATGTACCCCCACCCATCTGATCATTCGTTAAGATCCCTAATGGAGTGCAATAGTGGAGCTCTTAATAGTCGGTGATCCAAAAACAAAGGACAAGCTTCCTAATACTCTAAATATTAGTGGTCCCTTCCTATACTCACATTTGTTGTTTCAATGTCTCAGCATGCAATATCAGGGTCCTTTGAAACTCTCTTTCCAACGTCTGCGCCTTCTTCAAGAGCTTTTCTCGTTCTAGTAACGCCTTCTGTTCTCGCTTTATTGCCTCTTTCCCAGATTGTATCACCTGATCTTGCTCCGCCCTTACAAATGCACGATAAATTTTCGAACGTGAGTCTCTTCGAAGTAAGTTTACGCCGGGGCCCATAAATCGGATCGTGCAACTGCCATATATTCGTGTCACGGCGTATCCATAGACCAATTTATCTTAAGCTTGAATTTCCGGCGAATTCAGACGGCCCAAAGTAACCTTGCTAAGCAATCACAAGCATTGAAAAATTAATTATCAGCCTTGCGTCACGAATCGGGCATTTTAGGAGAAAGAACGATCGAGGCTGCTATTTATGTGGGAACGCGAACTCATGCAGACCGAAATCTAAATTTTCGCGGGAAATAGCAATGCAAAACGTGTCTAAAATTAAACTGGTCTGTGAACAATGAACACCGTGACATAAGCTATGGACTCCTGGTTTATGTTTATTCAATCAAAATTTTCATAAAGAAAGTTTTATTCTTAATTAGTCTACTTATGGTACAAAGGCCTCTCCTTTTTTTAATGCTTCAGCTTCATGATAGAATATGATAGCTACTGATGTCATTTAACCAAATTTTCTCAGTTTTCTTTATAAAAGGTTATTTTTCTTAACTCAAGCATTCTTTGTTTAAAATACGTAAATATATATAATGGGGATGTTTATAGAATTCCCACAATACCTCACGGGAGAATGAAAATACACCGCTCCTGCACTTTTTATTCAGCCTGTCTGCTATACATGTCGTGCATACTATACATTCTGCGTGCTTCGCGTTTTTGTGATTAAAGAGATTTTGCATCACGTTTACGGGAAACACCAAACGGCAAACGCCAACTTGCTGTTTGCTATCTGACGCTTAAAATGGGACATTTCATACATACATACAACAGCTAACGACGGCAAACTTGAAAAATAGGGGAAATCATTATCAAATCGTTATTTCTGTAGTTTGTACCATAATAGTCGAACGCGGAATAATCCTTGTTAAGTGCAACAAGTTTTAACTTTCTCACCAGAGTTCGAGAATTCTTTCTTCATGTTCATTGGTAATGTTAATTCTCCTACAAAGCTCCTTTTCTAAGTCTCTTCTGTAAAGACAAAAGTAAAAAAAAAAAAGAAAAGGTAATTTTCACAACAATGAAAATATCTTTAAAATTTAAAACCCTCAAAGCTATTAGGCGCATTGTCAATCCCTCTTTCCAAGCGTGCATTTAGTGGGCTGGGTAACAATGCTATAGTTCCCAAGATTTTTGTTAAGGTTCCCCTGGCGCTTAACGTACGATATTGAAGGGCTGTGTGGTAATGGCTGTCTTCCCCAGTCCTGGTCTCTGCATCATGACTCTCTCTACCCAGATGCTTAAATAGATACCAACAAATACTGGGGTGGTAACATGAAATGACTAGGGTCCGCCCAGGACATGGTGGGGGGAGGGGAGGGGAGGGTTAATACTCCTAGATGCTTAGTGTTATGAGGAGAACATAAGCTCCTACACTCAGCTACCTGGCTTGTTCAGTCCCGATTGGATCGGACTCATACAGACTTAATCGTTGACAGTTTACTTCTTTCACTTTTTCTTACGGGTGACCGGTCTCCAGAGTCCCGTTGCACCCAGAGTATCATGAGCAAATAAATATGCAATCTACAATAAAAATTGTCTCACTTACTCATTCACTCACTTACTCACTCACTCACTCACTCACTCACTCACTCACTCACTCACTCACTCACTCTTCCTCTTCATGCCCAAAGGCATATAAGGCCGCAGTCAAGAGAAAACATGATGGCAAAGTCAGAGCTTGATCTATCGACCAAATCCGACCGACCCTTACCTTCGAAAGTACACTGAAAAAAACTCATTGACTTTAGGATGAATTAATTTGTAGGTACTCACGTTTTCCTATTCTTTAACTTTCCTCTTCTTAAGGAACCGCCCAAACGGTGCAACTTCATGAAGAAAATCAGATAGACCATGTGAAGAACTAAACGAACAATAAAGCTATTGTGATGCAGTTAGCGCGCAAGCAGCAAATAGTGTTTCCAAGGTGATGCGTGCAGTTAAACGGTAAGTGCGCGTGTATTCACAAGCGGTTAAATATGAGGTGCGTCTGCAGTTCGATTTCTTCCAGCAAACCAAAACAAACAAACAAACAAAGTGAAAAGAAAAAAAAAGTCACTGAAAAAAAATTCCGGAAATTTTGGTTGAACTATAAATGGTAAAGCCATTTTGGCTTGCCCGACTGGAAAATTTCCAAAATAAACGGAACGTCTTGAGAGGTAGTATAAAATTCTCAACCTGAATCTCCAAACGGAAAATTGTGTTCCACTTACTTTTCTACCAGTTCCAGGTCCTGCGCCAGTAGTCAAACTAGTTCCAGGCTCCATGTAAATTAGAGTGAATTTGCACCTTGTGCACAAATGCTACATGCTAATCTCGAACGGAATTTCTCATTCGGAAGGTTTTGCACAAACCGTAGACCAACCGGCTTCCCCCTGTGAATGCAAACAACCCATGAAAATGAAGATTGAAATTCTTTAAATTTTACTGGAAAGTTGTTTTTTCGTTACCTTTTGTGCATTTCTTGCTGCTCTTCTCATATTTCAGTTCCGTACACTGATGAGATCTGGGTAGGAGGTTAATATCAAGTTACAGCCGGTAGGACAATCCGCCGCTCGAGTGCGTGGAAAACATTGCAAATGAATAAAAAGAACGAAGACGTAGTGATGAGGAAACGTTTGTTCCAGGCGACATCCAATGGTTGTATTTCACCAAAAATGGAGTTGTTACATGTAAATGGTCCATATGCTGTAGATTATGACTTTTTTATGCGTTTCCATAAAACTGTTTCCGAAAATTCATTTACACTGTATAACCTTCAAGACGCAAAAATTATCTAAGTGAAACTAACAGGCTAAAAATTGATCTGACCGGACGTCCCAACAAAAACACTTAAATAGACCTCTATTAAGCGAACTAATAAAAGCAATAAAAACTAGTTTAATTAGACCTGCGACCTTTTAATTTCCTCTGAGTCTTTGTAAAGCACAAAATGACAAAAAACGCGGTGTGAAAATGAAATGTGTTGACGTATCACTTTTCAATAGTGTATACATCATTAACCAGTGAGCCTGTTTGGATTGTGGCGAAGGGCGAATAGTTTTTTTCCCGTTGGTTCGATAGCAGTTCATTAACATTTGTTATTCGTCCATGCCCACTTTCTTCACTCCAGCCTGTGTATTCTGTTCGCCTCGAAGAAGATATTTCACCATATATAAAAAACTTAAATCTGCGAGCTAACCACGAAAAAAAAACATAACCATTTAACCGAAATTTATGCACGTACTCTCTTGCGTTGTAAACAGGTGAACAAACTGTCGGCGTAATTGAATATTCTCCATTTCACGCATTTAAACAGCTTAATAAATTAATTGAACGGTTTACGAGCTATGTTACATTAAGATAAACATGGGCGATCTAGAGCAAGGAAAGAACACTGGTTTAGTCTTCTTTTGGGTCTTGCTTTGTTTTCAAGAGGTAAGCCGAACTAAAACTAAAACTATTTGTTATACAGAAATAATTCAGAGTTCCTGGTTTACAGAAGACACTTGCGAGCCCAAACAACAGAGAATAGTATTATGAGAGCCATATTGACAAAGGAGAAATGTTAGTTGTCGAGGGCCAAGCATTTTATTGAACCTGGTTGGGATTCAATTTGCCAGTTTGGCTGAAACATGACCTTATCTATTCTGTCGAAGCCTGGTTTTTGCCTTCAGTGACGCCTGAGCAAATGCGAGCTTAACGGCGCAAATACGACTACAACTTTCACAGCCCTAGAGAATTAGGGTCGACTCATGCACCAGCATAAGAATCAGAATTTTGTGTATGGGCATAGACAAAGGTTTAAGTTAACGTATTGTCGTCAAATTCAAATCGTGCGCTTAACATTGGCGCTTAACATTGGCATCGTGGCGCTGCTCGTTTCAAAAAATGCATTTAATATCTCTTTTCAGCTGCGCCCTTTTACAGTAGAGAGTGTACCCGAGCGGTGTAAAATCAGAAGCTAAAAACAACATGAGTGACTCATTGCACATGATTATGTTTGGCAATGATGATTAAAACCATTGAATGGGATGAAGAATTCAGTGATCAATTGTCAGGCTATCATTACCACCCTGACCGTTTCAACGGGAGTTTGCTCTTGCAAGCGATCGAGGGCACGTTTAATGCGTGTTATACGTTTTTAACGAATGATCGAACATTTTTACCGCACCAAGCAAGAAAGTCGTAATCATTTAATTGTTAGTTATAAGTAGCCAACGGGTAAAGCTATTTTAAAATAAAAGTGATTTTTTTATGCGTGCTTTGCACCTTCTTTTGCTGAGAAAATATACATGTTCATACTCTTAGCTTTTTTGTTTTATAATTTTGTCAACTGAATCCAGACATAACCAAAACAACATCTGTTAAAATTTTTTGGGGGGCCACCTTGGTTCACCACTTCCTTAATAAATCGGTCTTCTCTCGGTTCTTCTTGGCTTCAAACCTAAAGGGAGTTGGGTACATGGCATCCTCCTTGTATCACACATTCATCACGGTGAGTTTGTTTGTGCTTCCGAACACTGTTACGGAAAAATTGTTTCCTTGAATATGGCTCAACTGAGAAAGTCAAATTTCCATCTAAATATGTGTTGCGGGCATCGACCATACTGGTAAAGCAGTTTTGCCCCATCCTACACAGCTCTAACATATATTACTAGACGTACGAGTTCTAGTAACTGGTGTCTATTCGGAACCATGCCTAAAATTTGTTGTTCTTGTAGGTCGCAGTTTTTGTGACGCCAACTCACGTGCAAGGTGAGCGTAAAATACAGTAGTAAAAATGATTAATCAGGATTTTTTTTCGCATGGGTTCTTAACTAGACTGCGAGCAGTGGTCATGTATTCCTCAGATCCTACGCGCAAGTGGAAATGAATAAATTATGCAAAATAAAGGTAAAAACGAGAGGTGATTGGCGCTTCTCTCGGCTCATTAGCCAGTGTCTCGCTAAAATTAGGAGAAGAAAGAGACTGCTCTCGGTCTAGTTTTTAACCGTTGCTAGTAAACATTTTATGCATGCGGATTTGAAGCCATCGTCTGCAACTTAAATGGTTGGCACGCCTTGCTTTCTGATTACTTTTCGATTGCTGTTTTATCGCTAACACCACAAATAGTACCATCATGTCTTCAGTGTGAAAGTAACTACCTTAGGCTCATCCGCGATCGCAAAAGTAAGAGTCGCACCAACTGACACAACGTATAAATTAAATACAGAAAGGGACCGGTATTGCAACGAATAACATTTGTTTCTTGATAACTTTTTCATTTGTTTTTCTCTGTCTTTGTTCAGAATGTCCCTCTGTTGTCGATGTTGTCTTTATGATCGATTCATCTCGATCTATGTCACGTGAACAGTGGGAGAATACCAAACTTTTTACCAGAAGTGTTATCTCACACCTAAATCCCACCAGTGAAGGTAAGGATTAATTAAGATCCGGTGGCTAGTGAAGGCGCCGTG